>JAPTYR010000005.1:52437729-52452299 GCA_029814505.1 Siphamia roseigaster | reverse complement strand
TTTTAATTTTCGTTAACATTGCGGTCAATGGGGAATAGCAATGCTTGGTTTCTTATGATTTTCATCTGAAATGTATAAAATGAAAAAACTGGATGTATCCTTGTGGTGCTGTGGCTTAGTTGGTTAAGCGCTTGTCTAGTAAACAGAAGATCCCAGGTTCAAATCCCAGCAGTACCTTCAAGAAAACCCTGCGAACAGTTGGCGGAGGTCTACGCTCACCGAGTGCTTTTTTTTTTTTTCCTAGTAATTGAATACTGTTGTCTTTTACATGAGACCATGCTTTATGCAATGACGACTTCTCATTGTCATTTCCAGTGAAGGCGAATGCATTTGATGCCAGTCATGTACAAATCCAAACTGTCAGCGTCAGTAAAGAGATTTTATGCGCACTGGAGTTTACAATTCAGACGCTGATCTCAAATGGATCCAGTTTCTGAGTCCCTTCCTGATCCCTGATGACAACACCGTGCCAAGCTCTGTTGAAATTCGCTTCAGTCACACAAATACAACCAACATCCAGTATTTGTTTGCAGTTTACTGCTCTGTGTGCTGTAGACATTCTACACCCGTGTTTGTGGATGCAGTTCTTTTAAGCCACCTGAAGCAACACCGGTCTGCACATCAGCTGCCACTTCGTATAAGCTGCCTGTCAATTATCAAAACAATCCTGCATTCACCCTTTTCCTAAGTGCAGCACTTTGTGGAGCGGCACATGCACTGACACACAGCGTACATGCCTGCCTGTTCAGAGTCAAGAGGTTGTCAGTCAGTGTTACCGTGCCAGATGTGTGTTGTGTCTCTGCCGGAGTCTCAGGTGAAGAAAGCCCCAAGCGATGCTGAGTAAGGTCATAACACCACAGCTGATACTGTATCTGCTGACTACCTCAGTCTGAGCTGTGTGCATGAGATGAAAGCTCACATTGTCACAGTGGGATGTGTGTCAGTGCAGGCTTTTGTTTTTAAGTGTTGATATATCAGCCTTGTGATTACAGCGCAGCAGAGGAGGTGCTAATGTGTGGAGGTGGATTTAGCTCTGGTTTCTGTGCATCGCCGCCACAGCCTGACACCCGGGGAAGTCCTCACTCAAGCTGCGTTCAGGAACCCTGAGGCATGTAAACACCACACTGAACTCTAATGACTACTGTCTTTTTTTCCCTACCAACGCGCTGTGTTTTGGTGACGCCAACAACCCCCTCATTAAACAGCTTTCCTGAGGCAGGAGGATTGATAACAATGTCCCATTGTCCGGTCACTGAATGAAGACAACAAGCATAAAAACATGAGCTGGGGGTGTTACTAATGGCCTTATACTATAATGGTGGTATTATTATCGCTGCAGGAGTGGGTGATTGTCTTGGGATTCTCTTTCACCTCGAGGAACTGCAACCTTATATCACAGTGTTTGTCTCTTTTTTTTGTGCAGTTTCAAGGTCAAATTGTCAAACGCCTTTCGACGTTCACTGCTTCTGACAGGTTGGGATATTTCAGAGTAAGGTGTAGTGAAGGTTTATTTTCTGATAACTGATTGTATTTCTTGGAGCTCGTACGTTCATGTGCACCCTCACAATAATACGAGCCCTTTATTTTTGTTCCATTTGGTTCTCTCTGCTCACCGGCTCAAACCATATTTGTAACACTGTTATGACATTAGTATGGGAGTGTTTCTCAGGTCATACAGCTCATTTATTTCAGCATGAAAGCATGGAGCGAACAGTGCAGCCAAGATTTATACAGTGCGTCTATACTGTACATGCTGTGTTCTTCTCTACGTGCACCCACGGCCCCTTTAGGGCTTATGAGCTTCTGGACTTGTCATGGCAGACTTCAAAAGAAGATCTTTGAAGCTGTCCGCCATATGGGATCAGAGATGAATTTCACTTTACTCACTGCATGTCAGATCAGCTCAGAGAACACTTCATTTTGATCAGCTCCTGGCTGGTCAATAGAGGCGTCACAAACGGGGCCAAGCAGAGAGACCACAACGTCATTCCTACGCAACTGCCGGGACTGTCTTCTCGCTGTCAGCACGGCAACTTTAGTGTGGTTTCAATAAAAACAAAGAAAAAATTTCTCTTTAGGCACTCTTAAGGCAGAGTGATGAGGAAAGGTTTAGAACGTCTTTACTCAGCCGGGAATTATGGTTTTAAATGACGACAGGCGGATTACACCTGGAGTTCATTATTCCATCACATGACAATATAAATATTATAGAAAATTCAGGCTTTTATTGTGAAGATGAATCATTCCTTTTTGAAAATATCAGAGCATATTCAAAACGGATAGTCTGGCAGGATGAAAAGAAGTCATATTTTTGCTTAAAACTTAATTTCTTGAGTTTCTGTACTCTTAGTTCTGTTAATGTCTGCACTGAAGAAGGTTGTTCTTTGCAAGTTTTTCTTTATGCCTCATATTTGCGATAATCAGTGAATTTAAACTCGTCCATGGGCACAGTCAGGGGATGATGAACATGTTGAGTGAAAAATATTCTTTAACGTTGACTTGTTTTGTTATTTGTAGCTGATACATAACTGTTTGGGAATCCTAAAACCATCTTTACCATTTCTAAATGATATCTAAAAAAAATAATAGTAATAATAAGAGCGAGAGATGATTTATTTTCATTGTTTTAACCCTATAACAGTCACTGGGTCATGAACGACCCAGTGACTGTGAAGTGCATGATCAGTAAATTAAATGTAGGGAAATGGCTGATTTTCACCAGAAAAAAAAAAATCAAAAATATAGAGGATTCATATAATATATGGTGTTAAATCACTTAAAATATTATATATGGATAATAATTCATTTGGGAACTTTTGACAAATTCCCCCTGGGCCTTAATGGGTTAAAAGACTATATTTAACGTCCACATTCGTATTTTCTGTCTCATACTTTATTTGATCATAGGTCTTAAACATTTTTTTTCATTCATTCATTTCTTTATTTCATTCATTTGTAAAATAAAAGCAAAAATAAACTATATAAAATAAAAATAAACAATATAAAATAAATGCAAATATTCTCCAATCTAGAATGAAAGGGAGCAGGAAGAAGACAAGTCTTATTTTATCTGCCCCATTTATCCTAAAAAATCCATTTACAAAGAACATACATACATACATACATAAGTACTACTATACTTATTCAGACCATGCATGATGTTGGGATCATATTAAATAATTTGTGCTTGACAGATAATTTAGATTATCTGCCTCGAGGACCACAATCCCTTAACCCTTCATAACCAGACGTGCCCTCATATTGATATCCTCCAATTCCAGAGTGATTAATTTTTTTGTTGCAGTCAATAACATACCTGACACTATGGCAATGTTAATTTTGGCAACTTCAAGTGGAAACAGCAAAAAAATTGCCAGTTTTTGACAGTTGTTAAACATTTATATCAGTAGATACTTTTAGACACTGTTGGATGTTTGGGTCTTTAGAGGTTAAACAATGTTTCCTCTGTTTATTTAGCAGGGATGGACCATTATTGCCGCATTATTATTATTATTATTATTATTATTATTATTATTATTATTATTATTATTATTATTATTATTATTATTATTATTATTTCTACATGGGTGAGTTTGATTTTGAGGCTGATTAAGGTATAAAGTTATCACGGGATGTTATTACCTGTACCACGTTTGTCAATTGTTGATCCATGGTTCAGACTAAATTGTGACAGTTCTGACCTTGTTTGTTTGATTCCAAGCAGATCTTCAGTTCAGCTATTGACAACACAAACTGTACACAAAACACGTGACTTATGGTTTAACTGTGGCTGTTTTCTGTCTAAAAAAAAATGAGCCAACAGAGCTATAGTGTCAGCAAATATCAGCAAATAGTATATAAGTCAGTGTTATTTTGACTGTTACAATAACTGCCTATAGGTTTTAGTATGAAGACATAATGATGCACAATACAGATGAGTATAAACAATGAGCTTATACTGTATTCAGTGAATGGTACATTTGGTGGATAGGGAGTTGATTTGTTAGTAGTTGTGTTATTGGTCTGTGTGTTCGACAACATGACCTCCCCCTGCTGTTGATAGATGGAATATTAGTGCTACATAAAAACCCATCTAAGGTGGATTGTGAAAAATAGATCATTGCTCTTTGAAGGTGGTTCCCATATTTTCAGACTTGTGGAGCGACACCTCCACTTCTTTTTTCTTCTGGCAAAGTCTGAATCGGATTAGAGGAGTGACAGAGGGTATAGGCTTTAAATATTCTGTCATTCTGTTTGCAGCAATGTTTAGTTGTCTTCTAAAATTAAAACTACAGAGAATCAACCATATCTTTACTTGTTTCACCCTCAATAACATTTTTAATATAGCAGTCTGTTTATCTGTGTATTAACCTTTCATTAAGTGCAGCTGTTTTTTTTTGTTAAAATTGAGAGCAATCAAGATACAAGTGTATCACAGGAAAAAGATGCCAGAGTGGATGAATCTGCTTTTGGCATGTGGTTTCTAGGAGACGCAGTCATTTTATGTGTATCATCATTGTGCAGCAGAGATATAAAGACAAGATTGCGAGTTAACAGTTGAGCTTTGAGTATCCAGGCCACTGTAATTAAATGAATGTTTTCTTTTGGGTATTTCAAAGAAACCTAAGCAGCAGCACATGTATTACTTATTAATCAAGATCAGAACAACAGCACAGCAAAATCCTGCTAAATAATACAATAAAAACAAAAGCAGAAAGCCAGATGGAACAAAGAGAGAGTGAAAGGTATAAATGCTTCTGAGTAGTTGTCGTCAATGATTTTAAGACAAACAGAGATGTTCAGTGTCAGATAGTCACATGATGAGATTATTAAAGCTGCTGGGTGTAGACTTTTTTCTGACAAAAATTAGTGTTGACGGGTTAATTTGATACTCATAGGTTTAAATTGAAGGTATAAATAAATAAAATTCACCAAAATTCAATGGGATCTATTCTGGAACACCTTGTACCTTTCCTGAAAATTTTATGGACATTGGTCCAGTAGTTTTTGCATAAAGTTGCTGACAACAAGACAGACAGACAAAAAAAGAACCAAAAACACAACCCCTCTCCCCAAAGTCATTCCCTTCAGGGAATTGGGTGAGGAGTATGAATGCAAAAGCGAATGATGATTTTGGTCTAATGGTTTTCCTTCAAAAATGTCAATTGACCTCATTACACCTCCTCTTCCTGCTTTCTCATTGACAAATCCAAAATCTTATTAATATGCAAACTAGTTTTTTTTTTCCCAAGAGTAGATGAACCGCCACCTGGATTTAACTGAGCAAATACTTCACATCCTGATACCGCAGTAATTTAATATGTTTTCTATGTCATCAAGTTCTCTAACCCTTTAACTGATGCAGTGAGTAACTTCTCATTACAGGGTACCTGTTATAAATTTTCATTGCTAGCTGTTTCAAAAGATCACGTATAATACTCGTGGTTAACTCAGTTATGTCAGGTAACTTATATTATTATCTGTTGTCACTGCTCCATCAGTCAGACATGGTCAGTGGCACGTTG
Source organism: Siphamia roseigaster (assembly GCA_029814505.1). NCBI lineage: Eukaryota > Metazoa > Chordata > Actinopteri > Kurtiformes > Apogonidae > Siphamia > Siphamia roseigaster. The sequence goes on along the minus strand of JAPTYR010000005.1, from coordinate 52,446,774 downwards.
CCTCCTTCATGGGCTGTTCCAGCACCGGTAGTAATGCAGTAGTGTTGTATTATCTAATGACCTCAGCTGCAATGGACTGGTTACTGACCCGTGGAGCAGACACCAGTCTAAAATAACACATTATCAGCAAGTGCTGGGCCACATCTCTACGTCAATGACAGTGTACAGCTTACTAACAAGTGCCAACAGATACGTCTTGCTCACTGACTGCTGGTTGTTTACTCGTGTTCCATCACCTGGAATCAACAATGATATGACACTTCTGGCCAGTAATGGCTCCTCCCCTAGGGCCCCTACCTGTAATTCACATTCACATCATTTTTTGTTTTTGTTTTCTTTTACTGAAGTTGTACATCTCTTGCTTATAAGTAATACACAAAATACAATTAATGTCATAAGCATGACTGGAATTGGAACACTTTAGCCAACACCAGTTTGTAGAGAGCATAACTATTGGTCTATGTTTCAATGGAAAAAGGTCATGTGGTCTGATGAGTCTAGATTGACTTGAGAAACAGATGAAGTGATCACCCACCAAAAATAATTAGGTCAGCTGAACCTGAATATACTGAATGACTGGTGGATTTGCTGATCACACACGCATATTCTAAAATTACAATATCAAGATTCATAAGGATCAGTATGGGAAAGAGAGGTTCAGCGAACATGAGACATCATTTTCAAACATGGATGGTTCACCAGAGTCCAGACCTGAACCTCATGACAACTTGACACAGTTATCTGATTCAAGACCTTCTTGAGAAATTATCCAAGTCAGAGTAGAAATAAATGTTGTGACATTACAAAAATGTTGTAAATTATATTGCATTATATTACAATTATATTACATCAAATGTATTGCAACCATTTATTCATTTATTTTCTAGTCTCCTGGAAGTTGAACTCCATCATTCTGTATTTCAGCAAGATCTTGATTGGCTCAAAAACATGAGTGGTGGTAAATATCATCCCTGAACTTAGATTTTATTTTGCACTGATTAACTGTTTGTTTGTCAACAACTTTATGCAAAAACTACTGAAACAATTTCCATGAAATTTTCAGGAAAATACAATGTGGTTCAGAATAGAGGCCATTAAATTTTGGTGAATGTAGGTCAAAGGTCAAGGCCACAGTCACCAAAAATGTGTTTTCACAATGATAAAACATAATCTGCAAAACAGTCAATGGAAAAAATACAGGAATGACAAAAACAAATTGTCCCGAGCATCCCCTGTCCTTAGACCCCCTCCATTGCAGCAAGGAACAACTCCAAAACCCAGTGGGAAAAAGGAGAAACCTTGAGAACCACAATGAGGAGAGATCCTACTCCCAAGGACGGACAGTCTATAGATGAACGTCCATATACAAATGTAAATACAGTCTGTGAGGATGGAAGGTGGCGGGGTCATCCATCAGTCAGGTGACTGCGGGGGAAGGTCTGGGGCTGCAGGCCAGGACAGGTCACAGCCGATCCATTGAAGATCCCATCGTCTGTGGTTCCCCAAGCAGCCAGCGCTGAAAAAACACCACTCCCCCGAGAGGAGGGAGTGGGGAAAGGGGACACTGTTGAACTGAATAGCACATTCAACATAATTAATCAATAAGTCTCAGTTTTTTAGAGCTATTATCATTAATTATTCCACTTAAGAAACATTAACTACTGGCCAGTGGCCACCAGTGGTACCAAATTCTGCTGATCTATTTATGTATGTGATTTTTCTCAGTAAGGTCATGTGCTTCCATCCATGGTCCGATGTCACCCTTCCTCTAATGAAGAAAGAAGAGATTGTCAAGGTGATCGACAAGTGGGCGGATCTTGTTGAAGAACTAGGCGCCACTTATCCTTGGGTCCAGGTATTTGGCTTACAAACACTCATACCCACAACTGTTCAGCCGCATGTGTGAGTGCTCATTTCCTCAGAATTACATGTACAATATTGATGTAATGTTTCCCAGGGCTTGTGAAATTGTAGGAGATAAACTTTTCACCCCATGCCCAGCCCATTTTAATGTGACTTGTGTTGGATTAGATGAAGTATTAATGATGCCTCTGGGTAGATTCGAACAGCAGCTATGAAAAGAGGAGGATATTGATAAGACAAGATGTCGAAGCTAATACAACAAGCAATTAAATTCGGCCCGTATTGCACCATGAAAGAATATTGCAACAAAAAGAATTGCTCTGTTTATAGATTTACATGTTAGAGGCTGATGTACATCTTTGTAGGAACCATTATGCATTTGGATGGGGTAGACTGAGAAGTGATTTTTTTTCCCAATTTTCTATCTAAAAGGTAATTAAATACAGCTATAAATTATGCTGTAAAATAAATTCATGCACACTAGGAAGGGAGGTAGAAGAAGAAAGGTTTATCACAAACTAATATCAGCACTAAGGACAGGCCCCTACTTAATCTGTTCCCCTGGAGACATGGGATCATGTTTCAGCCTGCTTCATCAGCAAGTATTTGGTCTATGAAAGAGTCCCTGAGAGGGTCTTGTCCACTTTGATTTTCGACTTCTGGAGCAAAACAGTTTTTCTGTTAGGTCACGGTTAATGTGAACAGTTCAATGCTGACGTTCAGTGTAATGTATTCAAAGGGCTGTAATTTGGCCCCATGGCCACATGTATCTGGCTTTTTCTGGTGCCTATTGGGCTGAGTTAGGATTTCATCTTTTGAAGTCAGCTTTTTTTGTGCTTTCCTTTTGTTTGGCTGCTCAACCTCAAGGCAGAATATTCTAAACTCCAGTCTCAATTCTTTGTATTATTCTTTCAGATCTTCGAGAATAAAGGAGCGATGATGGGATGTTCAAATCCACATCCCCATTGTCAAGTAAGAAACACAAACATACATACACACAATCTGTGTCTGTCGCAGTCATAAAAATAAAGAATCTTTGTGCATGTACTTTTGATATGTGGTAGGCTACAGGTGACTAGTTACTAGGGTGTTACTTCAGATCGACTTATGCATGAAATCAAGTCAAAAAGTTGTATGATGGCGTAATCGCATTGACCGTGGAAGATCAATACACAGACAGCTATTCAACAATGAGCCACTTGTACTAAAGTTCACTGTAACATTAACAATGTACAGTAAAGAGCAGAATAAATAACTTGCAAGACACAAGCATCAGCAGTCGTTCTCAGACATTTTAACCAAACCAAAACATACTGTAGGCTAACACTTTGAATTGTCCTTTAAATGTAACTGCACACCATAAAATGGGAAAACTTTAAGACAGTGGCAGTTAAGAAGCACAGCATGGTTTCGAAAAGAGTGCATTGTCTTTATTAAATAAATTAACAGAATAATCAAAACACATTGGCTGTTGAAGTTATGCAATATTGGTCTTGCTTGAATGGTTCACAGAATATTCCTAGATAATCGTCTTCCTCATAAAATTAATGGAAATTAAAGCTTTCAGAACCGCAAATCGGCACCACTCAGAAACCAAGTTCAGTTTGTGATTAATCATTCAAAATCCATAGATCCCAATCAATTTAGTAATTCTTCCCTGTCATCTTCTTCCTTCACAGACTTGGCCTTGTGCTAGTGATGTGCGGGTCCTTTTTTTTTTATCTGCTTTTGTGGGTCCACTGATCCACACATCACTACCTTGCACTCCACATTTTCATGTAGAAAAATGAGAGTACTGATGTGCACTGACATGAAGGCTTGCGTGCTGTCGAGTGCTTTAAGGGAGAGAGAGAACAACACAACCTACGTCGACTTGTGCCACAGATGTTGACAAGCTGTCTTTTCTGTTAATGCCCTACTAGTTACCCTGTTCTAAATGCAACAGATGAATTAAATATTTTTATTGTTTAATTTATTTGTTACCTGACTTATAACCTTTTATTGCCTTTACAACAATACTCATCATTAATTACATCAATTAAATAAAAACATCAAACTTTATTGAATGTATTATAACTTAGATCAGTTTAGAAAGATTTGATTAAAAACAAATGAAACTTAAATAAGTTCCAAGAAGAATGTATTTGAATATGTCCCTCAGTAACAGTAACTGTTTACAATCATGTTTTATTCTGTTATGTTTTTATAGCCTTACAGATAGGGATAAACACAGCTGGATTTTGAATCAGAAATGGAGTTATGTAAAATCATATGTAAAATGGGAAAACCCTAAAAAATTAAGGTGCAGAACATCCAATTTTATGATATTCAGATTAATTAGTGCAGGAAAACAAAATTTGTGGATTTAATGACACTGAGTAGAGACATACTATCTAAAATGTGCAATTTCTTTTCTAAGTTATATGTTTGAGCTGATAAAAATATACATTTCAAAATTGAGTAGTATTTCTTGTTCACTAAACCAATCACAATACAGACAACAGTAATTGTATGAATTTTTCACTAAATTGTGCAGCTGTTTAAAAAATTGCTGCCTGATGCACCATAGGCACAGGAGGAAATAAGGTCAAGGTTTACAAAATAGAAGTTACCCCTACACTCCATAAATGCATACACTTTACAAATGGTTGCAATCTTGTCTAAATGTGGAAAATAACACCAGTGCATGAAAGCAGCTCATAAACAACACACCTCTGCTGATTTCAATGAGCAGTTTTGACATGAAATAACTTCATTTTATCACGTAGGCACAAAAGATCTGTCACATGGGTCCAGTTTACACATCCGATGAGATGCTGTTCCTTCAGAATGTGTCAACGAAATGAAAATGTGTTAAGGACTCACAGAAAAGGTTTAAGTGAGACATGCCCAAACATAGGAACTGCTAATTAGGAGTGCATTTTTAAATACAAATGTCTAATTATGTCTCGGAAACTGCTCTTGCATTATTTTTACTTCTCATTTTTAGTTAGTTAGATTTTGACTTTCTAAATGATGCCGCATTGATGGTCGAGTTACAGTATTGTTTTGTATTGCTCAGGTGTCAACTGACATAATTCTGTGGCTTTTTCTAATTCTTGTTAAAGAATGCTGTCTGGATTCACATTCGGGTGTCATGACAAAATAAAAGTCTAGTAACAACAAGAAGGAAACGATGGAAAAGGATGCTTTTAAAGGAAAAAAAGAAAAGCACAGAAAAAACATCTCAGAGTCATATCTGTTGAATGCATTCATTAAATCTGCACAGGGCTAGAAATGGAAGCAAGACATTTTTAAGGTTGGAAAATGAACAGCAGGGGGCAGTCTGTGAACTCTGTATGTATGTTCCTTTTGAGGGAAATTATTAATGCATTAGGTTAGGATTTTTAAAAGACCCAAGGGAGAGCGATTTCTATATGGAAGATTAAAGAAGAACCCCTATAATAAATAAACTCATATACAAAGTCTTATATTTCCTCATATAGTCATCAACAACTCAAATGGTGTTTTTGCTCATGTTTTTATTTTTAATTTTTTTCTTAAGAAGTTCAGACAACTTTAAATCAAGCTCGTCAGGCTCTCATGGAGCTTCATAAAAATGTTAGCAGTTTTGCTGCTTTTTCTTACTGTGCACATTTCCCTTAATAACAATATCAAAGACAAGACAAGAATATTGCATATGTGTGCGGGTGTGTGTACAGACAGACAACTCCTTCAGGCCAAAATGTGAGAAGCATAGATGTTAAACTTTGAAGAGTAATGGACAGAAAATGTTAATCATGGTTTGGAGGCAGCATTGCCTCTGATAACTTTGGTCTCACTGGGCCAGAGCTGCATCTACATTTTTATGTAAGTGGAAAAGGGAAATTTATGCCTCTAGAATAATAATATACTTGAATAGACCAAGCTGTAGATGACATTAGTTCTTTGAAGTTGTAAGAATCGCGTGCCTCTCAGGAAAACACTGTTTTGGCTTTGTATTTGCTTAGTTTGTGTTTTACTCTTAAAGAATAGCACTTAGAAAATGAAGCTGTCATATGAGAATAAAAAAGAACCTGTATTTAGGTTTTCTGTTTTCCCTTGTATATTATCTCTCCTTTTTAAGAATCAACATTGTGCTACTGGAGAGATAATAAATCTGTTTATATACAAAAACACAGGTGTGCAAATAGACCCGAAGCTACAGATATTTGCACACACATCACTGAAATCGCACAGGGGCATAGAAATCCACCATGTTTGTAATTAGAGTGCACATTGTGTCTGCCTCTTTTTGTCTCTCCAGGACTGTAAACACTGTACAGCCCAGAGCCAATATTTTAAATATATATTAACCAAGGAGTTTATGTAATCTTTCTGTTGCAGGATTATACAGAAATGTATGCACATAGTGGAAGGGCAGGGCATGGGCCAGGAATGAACACCTGAAATTTTGGAGTAGATCCATGAGAATTGAGTCTGGAACTGTTTTAGTATAGTTTGTAACACTGGAGAACCAATCTAGAACTTATACTGATGGGGTTACAGTTACACATGAAAAAGAAAACAAGTTGTCTGAAAGTTTAATATGCTAAAACACAACCAGATGGTAAAAGAAATAAAAGTCACACACTTGTATGAAATGCCAGTGGAAATAGATGCATCTTTAAAAGTGATTTGAAGTGCTCAATGGACTCATTTGCACATACTGTATGAATATGTTGGAGCAGTGAATCATCATTGACGACATTCTGAGAACAACTCCAGTTGTTCATCAATATCTTTGCCACAGGCACTCATGGGATAATAAACCTCTGTGCACCTACTTTTACAATGGAAACTAAAGGAAACCTGATGTAGTTCTTCAAATTGACAGAGTTCTGATTGTCTTACTTTCCTTCCTTTGACAACTTTTACTAAAAAGTGTACTAAATAGTGCAGACCAACAAGATTTGCAGTTTTGGAAATTCCGACTAACTCAATCGGACATCATAACTGCTTCCTTGTAGGAGTTATTTGGACTGTTTTATTTGACTATTTTGCTGCTTCCAACGCACCAAATTTAGAGAATACATGTTCACTTGGTAGATGAGATACCCCTATACTGGCACCATTGGTTACTCAACGCACATCAACATGATACTGAATTTGTTTCCATGTTGGCTGTATCATAGCTTCATCAGTGGTGTCAATGGTATCAGTGATTTTTGCTTCAGGTCATTGATGTTTCATATCTTTTTTTGATACATGATATATTTGACATAACCCCATAGAATGAAATCCAGGGGAGTGATATCTGGTCAAGGAGGTGTCCAAAGAATTGTACCATACCTTCCAATCCACTGGTCGGGAAATGTGGATTTAGGAACCTACAGTCCCCGATGCGCCATTTACCTGGAAAATGATGATTGGTTGAGGGTCATCCTATTGTGGTCAAGGTCAAGGGAAAAATTTGTATTAGGGGATATTTTGTTGAAAAAAAAATCATTCATTTTACACCTATACCTCTATGGTATACAACATATGTTTCAGTCGGTTTCATATTGATTTTATTATATACCCTTTCAGTTATTTTACTGTGTTGCCTCTTAGTGACCGAACTTATTCTATCATGACATTTGACTATGAGTGCATGTTGAGAGCTTTTATTATGAAGGTGTTAACAGAAGTAGTGGATCTGCAATGTATGAGTGTTATCATCACCTGCTATTGATTGATTGAAAGACACCTAATAGTAGAAATATGCTGTACTACTTACTACTGTACTGTACTGTATCTTTTCTTGTACAGTTGTGAAATATAGTTATATTTTCTCATGGTGTAATACAGTCTTATCTACATTTTCCTTTATAACGTAAATTAACAGTTAATAGCAGCATGTGGTGTCTTTTGAATGAACGTTTTCTCAAAAGCTCCGCCTCATTTTGTACAGTATCTTATAGGACCCTAGGGAAAAATGGCCTTAAACATGAATAATTTACATGAAAATTAAGGTTAAAAAAGGTTACTTTTATTGCATTTGCTTCATTACAGATCAAGTGTTGTTCCTGAATCTAAAACCAGGATAGTTTTGATATATGATCTGTGCCTTGGAGGGAAAGTCAGCGTGACACGATGGTAAAATTAATCTAAATTAAAAAATTATTAACCTTCTGATAATCAAAATCTCCTCTTTTACATTTTCTCCATGAATGCAATACACCATTTTTCTATATATGTAGAACTGTTAGACACTGTGATGATTTGCAGCATTTTGAAGGTGAAAATCTGAAAAAGGCTTTTGTTAAATTTGTCACATAACCTAAAGCAGCATATCACACCTCAGATTATTCCTCTGTTCACTGAAAACGACCTTAAGTTTTGCTTTAAAAATGACTAATTTCCCAGTCTGGAAAACTGGACTGGAGGGCAAAAGAAAGACTTTGCACCTTCAGCTGAGGAGAATAAACACACAAACAGTAATCCTCTTTAGTGCAGTGGTAACTGATCAATATTCAACTAAAGTTCTCCCTCTCATCGGAGCATGAATAATATGCTGCATGCTTCGGTAGTGTTGACTTTAATATTTCTATCTTCTCTTGTATTCATTAGTTGGATGGATTTTAGATTCCTTCTATACTCAAAGCCTTAAAAGCTTATCTTGGGGACTGATTTGCCACATTGCAGTATTTCAGTTAAGTGTTGGCATCATTTGGCACTCTGCTGCTTTTACACTCAATAAAGTAGCACAAAGTGAAAACATAAACAAGCTGAATGTTTGTCCTGATGTGCAGTTTTCCATAAAAAGCTTGCAGAAATGCTGCAGACTAATATTATGAAACATAAAACCACAATCAACGCTGTTTGTGGAGGTAGGTAATGCAGTGTTCTGAAAAAAACAAACACCTGTTTTTAGAACATCACGTCCTATCTATCATTGTTTACTTTACATATAGTAACCTCTTATTTAGACCATCTGGAACAGTGTGACAGTTGGTGCCTGATAAGAAAAAATACCTCTTGTCTGTTATTAAGCCGAATTACTATTTTTACCTCCGCCAAGGAGGTTATGTTTTTGCCGGCGTTTGTTGGTTTGTTTGTGTACAATATAACTCTAAAACCTATGGACGGATTGCGATGCAATTTACAGGATAGGTTGGGAATGATACAAGGACCAATTGATTAGATTTTGGTGAAGATCTGGAAGAGATCCTGGATTCTGGA
>JAPTYR010000005.1:52367191-52378058 GCA_029814505.1 Siphamia roseigaster | reverse complement strand
TTAATTTTTCTTCATATCGCCCACCACTACTTGCAAGTGCATTATTTCCATTGACATAAATACATACAGGGCAACTATGCACAGCTAATTTTACCGCTATGTACATTTTATGTTAAATGTATGTTTGATTATATTTACATAAATACCAACATTGCATTTGTTTCCCTAATGCTAAAAAGGACAGAATTCCATATAAGCTGTTTGCCTGGCTAATGAAAATAAATGCTGATATTCCTGTTCACCTGCAGCTATACAAATCTATTAAAAATATGATTTTTCCACTGGTGACATTTGAGCCACTCTCTTGTCTTTTCGATATTTGCTTATATTTGGGGAGAAAAAGCCTAATCCACAATATCCATGTGAAATATGCTGTTTCCAAAACAACTGTCAAAATCAGAATAATGTTAAAATATTAGTGCACATGTAAATTAAAACTGTTTAACTGGAACATTATTGTTCGACTGAGGAGTTCAGACATGATTCAGTCCTTTTTCAACCTTGATTTTTTTATATATATATTTTTTTGTTCATCATGTGAGGCACATTTTCTTAAATTGATCCTTTTCAAATAACCTGTTCACTTTTTACTATGCTGATTTCAACAAAGCCGCCACTGCACAATGTTTGTGTTAACTGCTTAATTCTATGTGCTCTTGCTCATCAGAATTTGAACCATATTTTAAAAAATGCCTAGAAATTGGTGATGTTGTAAAAGTGGTTTCACATTTTGATCCCCTTCCTCTATTGAAGTGACAGACATGTTTGACTTTTTGGAGATGGTTATGTGGGAGGGGACTTCCAAACATCCTGTGAACATGTTTCACACAACACAGTCTCATCCCCAATTCATCAAATACTAATGGGTGTCAAGGGTGGGATCGCCAAACTGCATTATTTGACGAATTGGGGGTGAGACTGTGTTGGTTTCACAGCCTTCCACATAGGCTAAAAACACCTGTAACTAACTAACTAACTAACTAAAAATAAATAATAAATATGTACAAAATAATAAATAATATGAACAAAATAAGACACAAATGGGACAAAAGTGAAGAAAAAAAACCAGTACATGCATTTTTAAAATGAATAAATAAATAAATAAATAAATAAATAAATAAATAAATAAATATAGAACTAGTATTAGGGTGACACAGTGGTCCAGTTAGTACTTGTACCTCACAGCAGGTACTGAGTCCATAGGTGTGAATGTCAGAGTTGTTTGTCTATATGTTCAGTCCAGACATGAACTGGTCAGTTGTCCAGAGTGAACTGGTCAGTTGTCCAGGGTGAACTGGTCAGTTGTCCAGGGTGAACTGGTCAGTTGTCCAGGGTGAACTGGTCAGTTGTCCAGGGTGAACCCGCCTTCGCCCTATGTGTCTGGGATAGACTCCATGTGACCCTGTGACCCTAATGAGGATAAAAGTAGGTTCAGATAATGAGATGAGATAATAACTAGTATTATAATTTGGTTCCAGTAGTTTTAGTTTAGTCTTTTTGTAAATGTTTCTTTTTGACACCTGTTTATCTCCATACATCAGTTCATCAACTAAACTCAGTAAAAACAGTAAAATAAATAAGTAAATAAATAAACAGTTGCATTTTTCTGAATATTTAAACAAATCCATCCATTCTGAATGGATGGATTTGTTTAAATATTCAGAAAAATTCCAGTTTTTCCTGTTTTTACTGAGTTGAATTGATGGAACTGCTACAGTCTCAGGAGTTAAAGGGTTAAAAGATCCTTTTCATTAGTGGGAGTTGGAACCAGGTCGTCATTTCCAGCTCTGTTCACACAGGACCTGTAGTCATTTAAATAATTGTCTATGATGTGAATCCCCTGTGAATCTTTAATTTGAACAGTAACGTAAACGACCTCCTCTGGTTCAGCAAACACAGACCGTCATGATACCGTCCTGCATGAATTCACTGATGGATTCAGAAGAATTTGTAACATTTTATACTTCCTGTCTGCATTTATTCATCTTATTTCCCAGCTGAGGACGACGGAAACCGAGTGATGATGACAAATGAAACTTTTCTAAGTGTCCTGGTGGAAATTCAAGAGGCTGAAGTTCGTCTACAGCAGAAGAACAGACTTCAATCCTTCACAACAGACACGTCTCAGAGGTGATGAAATGGAAGACATGCATGGCAGCACAGACAGGAATATTCAACACTGGAAGTGAGAGAATTGATATAAGAAATAGTTTCAGTACATTCTAATAAAACATCATCTTCAGTAATTCCACATAAATGTCAACCTCACCCTCGGAAAATAAAACCAACATGTAATATAACAAAAGTTAAAAAAAGATCATCTAGGTCGATATTTTACAGATGAAACAACATGAACTGTTACGTCATAGAAATTGTAAATATATATACAATATATACACACACACACACACACACACACACACACACTTTCTCCCTATACTCCTGATCACATGTAGAGTGTGAGAATTCTGGCGTTGTAACATTTCACCGGAACTTTTGCTCCACCCACATTGAGTGAGCACATAAATATTCTCTGCAAGAGAGTCTTACCAACATTAGACTCTGCAGCTAGATACTCTCTGTCAGAGCTTTCAAAATGAGTAGCAGAGCTAAACAAATGACTGCCCTTGAGGCTCTAGAGCACATCTTTGAGAGTGAAATAGAGGAGGAAGTGTCTGAGGATGAAGACTATGTTGAGGTGAATTTTGAGTCTGATGATTGTGATTATGAACTGAATGAGGACACTGCCATTCATATTCCTCCAAGCCAGGTATTCCCGTCAAAAATAGTGAAATACAGTGGTCCTCATCCCCAAGTGTATGCCAGGCCAAACTGTCTGCACACAACATCATAAAAACAGTACCAGGACCCACTAGAATGGCAGTGAGTCATATGGCTGACATCAAGTCAGCTTTTGAGTTGGTTCTGCCCAACTCACTACAAAAAGTCATTCTTGAGATGACAAATCTAGAAGGAAGGCGTGTTTTTGGGGAGAAGTGGGATGAGTTGGATATAGTGCATTTGCATGCATATTTGGGGGTCCTCATCCTGGCTGGTATAAATCAAAAGATGAATCCACAGCCAGTCTGTGGATTCAAATTTCAGAAATAAGTATGGCAGGTAAAACAATTATTTTTCATATGTAAGGATATCCCATGTAAATAAAAAAATGTTTACATGCAAGTTTTAGAAAAAATAAAAAAAAACAGTCATGATCCTCATTGAACCATAATCTGTAAAAGGACCACCACTGAAGAATGCCATTGCACTAAATATTGATTGAGAAGGTAGGTATGGAGTTGATAATGAGACATAAACACTATTTATAGAGATTTTTTTGTTTTCTGAAACTTTTGTATGGTTAAATATGCTCCGGGTCAAATTGACCCGGGAACATTATTGATGTTCCAAAGAAACGAACATAACAGGAGGGTTAATAATAAGTAGAACAGCAACTTAGCAATGATAATACTATCATATAATTTAGATCTTCATAAGTCCTGTAAACAAACTCTCCCCTGTCAAAGAAGCACTGTCATTTCAGCACCAAACTCCATTCTTTTCATTTATAGCTGACATTGTGTCATACATGTCGTACTGTCATGTTATAGTGGTGAAAACAACACTGAAAACTGTACTTCTAACTTTAATTTGTTTTTAGTTGTTCTCATCCCATCCGGGGTCCATCTCACATAGCAGCTTTAATGAAAACACTGAGTCTGATCTCTGAACCCTGAAGATCCCCTGAAAACTCAGGGTTAACAGACTCAGAGTTTTCATTAAACCTGCTTTGTGAAACAGACTCCTTATCACTTACTGGTGCTTTAGTCAAACACCGAGACCAGAACAGTGATTCAGTACACCCTCTAGTGGTCACATAAATCCTTATAAGTCAATATATTTTGATCATTGGCATAGGTTCACAGCTTTTCATCCCAAATCCTACTTTTAGCTTATTATTCAAATATATTGAAATACTACATTTAGCCTCTTTAATAGTTTGTCAGACTCCTCTACTTTCCTCTGTTATAGGAGCCCTCATGTTACTACCACAATTATATATTTGGCTGTTTGTACAGAAGAATATAGGAATAGATGCCCAAAGTAGAAATTATCAAGGAAAGAAAGTAGGTATTCATCAACAATTTTTGGGGAGAATCTGTTAAAAATTCTAAAACATTGTCCCTTTCTCACTAAATTCTTAGAAACATTTCAGACAAACATGTGCGCCACAGCATTTGAATGGTGTTAAAAAAAAAAAGCTGCATGCAGTCTTCCATTATTTTAAACTTCTGAATAATACTGTTGGCAGCTGTATATCTTTCTCTCAGATGGTGCCATGCAGTGCTGTAACCTCTAGTTCTCATGTGTTGCTGTTTTATTGGGTATGCTTGATAATAAGACAGCTCCACTGTGGAAGATGTCAGCAGATCAGAGATGCTCTCACCAATCTTGTAAGTAATTTTCTCTCACAGTGTAATACAGAAACATGGCATGGAGCAGAGTAAGATGGGGAAATATAGCCAGTTCACAGTGCTGCAGTAACTCTTAAAATCCAATCAAAAACCAGTCGTCTGCTGACATCTCTGATAAAGTGGTTGTTTAACAAAGTTTTTACTGTACAAAAGCTTGCTTTGCTACCACTGGAGGAACTGGTTCCCTATATATTTGATTTAACCTCTGAGCAACAAAAAACAAAAGAGGTTAACATGAGTGATGCTATTTCTTCATGCCACTCCTCCACTCCATTAATCCTTTACTGGAAAGTGACTACTTTTTGTAATTTCCACACATTACAAGACAGTGGCAGCAACCGTTACAGTGAGGACAGTGAGTCAACAATCTCAGGTCTAATGTGGTCTACCGTGAAGTAATGGTAGTAATGTAATGAATGATGTTCAAGGGTATAACATAGATGTGGACAGGGGTCTGGGATAGCACTTATGTTGTAATGTTATAAATACATGTTCCTTTCAAATTACATGTGCTTTTCTTGTATTTTTTAGATGTACTTTTTGGGCTTTTCCCCTCTTTTATTTATTAGTTTTTTTATTTTGCCACTTATGGGGAACAAACCAAATACCGTATCTTCATTGACCTTGGTTTTCTACACAACAATACCATTCTGACCAGGCCAGATTCACTGACAATCACACCACTCAGCACATTATGAATCTGCCTTTATGCCACATTGTGCACAAATACAAATACTGGCATCACATTCATCTTGCTGATACCTGTAGTAGCAGATGGAGACTGGCCTTCACTGTCTATTTACCTCTTCAGCACAGGACAGCCAACCCTGCCATGCAAAGATGCAAGCTCTTGTTTTCTCACCTCCCAAAACAGGAAACAGCAGATGTTCCATCTTTATGGTGACACACCTCATGAGACACTGGCTCCAGGTGTGTAGACACACCAGCATCTGTAGGAACATCAAATTATGCAAAAAATGAGCAACTCTACCAATACCAACTGTGTTGGTACAACACACTTTTATCTGTGTTTACTTCAGTAGATGCTATACCCTCAGGACACTAAACATGAACATTATTATGTAGAAACAGTGGGAAAAATTACTGATAAAATGGACAGATAAAAACCATCATTTGAAAACATTGGCAGTTTGGCTACAAAACAGCAATAGTGCTTTGTTTAACATATTTTGAGTGCATTTTGAAGCATTTCATTAGAAAAAGGCTGATGCATCCAATAGGAGAGGAAACGTGTTTTTTCCTAAAAATTCTGATGTAGTAACCCTTTATCTCAAATGACTGATTAGCTGGGGTCTCCTGCGATGAAACACAAAGCATGCCTGATATATCTGATACACACACACACACACACACACACACGCGCACACACACTAACACACACACGCACACACACACAGACGAGGCACTACTTCTGCTCTGTTACAGTTTACATTGCTACCTAATGATGACACTATACGGACGGCTGTGGCTCAGTTGGTAGAGCGGGTTGTCCAATGATTGAAGGGTCGGAGGTTTGAATCCTGGCTCCAACTGTTGACGTGCTGAAGTGTCCTTGGGCAAGACACTGAACCCTAGCTTGCTCCCAGTAGGTCTGGCAGCACCCTGCGTGGCAGCAGTCGCCTACTGCTGTATGAGTGTGTGTGTGAATGGGTGAATGTGAGGCCGATATATGTGAAGTGCTTTGAGAACCTTGAAGGTGGAAAATGTGCTATATAAGTGCAGTCCATTTATCAGCAGTACTATTTGAAAATTACTTCAATTTAATAGGTTTAGGTGGTCAAATGTGCATTCATATACATTTTGCCCAATGAGAGAAGCTCCCAAAATTGCTTCAGTGCTTTCAATTACTATTAATTTCTGTGCAAACCATTGGAGGAAAATCCGCCCTTGTTTTATTGTCTTCTGTTGAAAGTGAAAACAGACTTATTTTTGTGTCTTCCTTTTTCCTGTTCCTCTGTTTCAACTTTTCTTTTACCAACACCCTCTGTCTTTGTCTCAATATCTCATTCTGTCCAGTGACTGCAGGAGGAGAAAAGGGAGTAATGTTGGCTCAGGTGCTTGATTGTCAGAACACTAGCTTACACTGTATTTACATGTAGGGTAGGGAGGAAACACATGCTCCCCCGACCACACACACACACACACACACACACACACAACCAAGATGTATCACTCTAATTGTGTAAACAGCAATATTAGTCTCAGACCTTCCACCCTGCCTCCACTCCCCTTTCTCTCATGACCATGATGTAATTACCAAGGCACTTAATTAGTCATTGCAGAGTTCTGCAGAGGATACAGCTAGAGAATGACATCTACCACTTCAACCATGTTAAAGCAGAAACCTCTTACATTTAATGAATTTCAGTCACAACCACATTATGTTTGGAAGCCAAGGACACAGCTATTTCAGACCTGCTCCACATGTACAAAGGTATGTTTTAAGGGTTTCCTTTTTCCACATCCTTTCCTTGTTTGTGCACGCAGCCTCTGTGCACATGAAAACACAAAAAAACAACTGAAGGAAAGTCAAGAGTTTGACAAAAGAATGGGTGGCAATTTAACCCATAAAGACCCAGAGCTACTTTTATGACAGTTTCTATACAATATTTCTCTCTATTTAACCTGTCTTAAAGGGGTCATATTTAGCAAAACCCACTTTTATTACGCTTTGGTTCATCTAATTGTGTATTTGGACCCAAATAGTTCATAAAAATTTAATTTGAACTCGCAGGTGCTGCAAAGCTACCTTTATATTCATTTTGGCAAAAATTGAGCAGATTTCTACCACCCGTTTTAGTTCATTCTTAATTTGCTATATCTATAACTAGTTATGTCACAACGTTTGCACATATAAGGACAAGAATTCCAACCAACCTTTTTCCAAGTACAGTCGTGGCCAAAAGTTTTGGCAGTGAAACAAAATCAATGCTTTGCATAAATCTGATTCTTTTGCTAAAAACAGTCTTGTAAATATGTAAAATGCTTGTAATTGTGGTACAATGTACATCTGTAATCCAAACTGTAAATATGCCCAAACTTCAAGCCAATTACCTAAAACATTCAACCATCAGGTGAATGCTACAGAGGAGAACAGCTAACAACCTGGAGGAGGTGCGGAGTTACAACTGAACTGAAACAGCTACTCCATTGCACATTGAAATGGTGCTGCAACAGAATTAACACTACTGTAGCAAAATCATTAACAAATAACTGATTTAGCATCTGCAAAAGTACACCCCATTGACTCCCGTTGTATGCCGTTTTAAATATCTATGGTGTTTTGAAATCGAATCAAATATCCGCGAGAGAGCTCCAAATCACCAAAAACTACCAAGGGTGAGTAGTACAGTTCAGTTTACATCATAATTTAGGCCCCAATTGCAAAAACAAAACGTCATTTTCCTTTAAGTGTGTGAATAAAGTGAAAATACATGTATTAAACAGGGTTCAAGTACTGTCACGGCCCGGTACGCTATAATTTTGGCCCACTACATTAAATTTCCCCCACTACATTTATTTTCTATACAATGTAACTGCATTTTGACCAGGAGCAGACTGGCCATCAGGAGTACCGGGAGATTTCCCAGTGGGCTGCTCGGTTTAGTGGGCCGGTGTTCGCTGGGTAAGAGAAGAAAAAAAAACTGCAGTTACCAGTGTCTAGACGGCCCACAAGGTTGTGTCCAGTGGCCCGAACTAAGGTGACGATTGGCGTAGTTGGGCCAGTGGGTGTTCTTTAATCTGTTTTCCAGTGTTTTATTGGCTGGTGTAACCCAGTCTGCTTGTCAGTTTACAAAAAGCACAATAACAGAACAAATTCCCAATGTGAAGAGCCAGAGTGATCCGGGATCGGCCGTGGCCTACGGAAACGCAGATTGCCACCACACTGTCCACAGAGTACTTTATATTAGGGTCTCACTGATTAATCGACATCGGCCAATATGTAGCCAATTTATTAGCTTTTTTGCTACAGAGATTCTGTCACTCGCTGCTCCTGTGCACGTGTGTGTGTGTGCCTGTTACTTATGCTCCTGCTCTGACAATCATCCCACATGCACACACAAAATCACAGACCTCTACTCCACCACTGTTGGACCGCAAATCCTCCCTGCTCCAAACCCCAAACCCCCCCGCATGCGCACCACAACGATTGACCACGAATTCCACTCCAAAAAGCATGGGCCACTATCCCCCCGCAGGCGCGCTCTGACAAATAGACTGCTTTTCCCCTCGGGCTGAACCCCTTGTCAACACACGCCCCCATGTCTGTGCATTTCCTGTCTACCTCACAGTTTCATTCTGCAGGCAGCCCTGTGTATTATTAGTGTAGGGAAAGACTGGGGACAATGGTAACACTGTAACACTTGCAATTGCTCCAATCAGGAACAACTTTTGTCTTACCAAATTCACTCTGCACATGCTCAGTGAAGTCCTTCGTCCAAATGGGAAGTTGCAATGTTTTGAGGCACACACATCTAATTTTGTGAGGAAAAATGTAGTTTTATGATCAGTAACATTTTTGCTCTAATTATTTTAATGATTCCGTAGTTTGTTTGTAGTTGGATTCATTAAAGGGAGGTATTGCTTACTTTTTAAATAATTATTTACTAAACATTTTTTTCTCTCACAACTTAGAAATTATAGACTCACATCTTTTTCATAAGTCAGCTCTGCCCAGCATAAAAACTAAGACATCTACAACCTGTGGTTCCCCATGGGTTAAATATTAGTCTGGTATCAGAATATTATACAGATCTCATATTAGTCTGATATCACAATATTATACAGATCTCATATTAGTCTGATATCACAATATTATACAGGTCACATATTAGTGATCTTATCTTAGTGAGATTAGCTTTTTTTAGCCTCCAATATTGGTATCCGCATCGGCCCAAACAATCCCATATTGGTTGGGCTCTACTGTATATCAATCAAAATTAAATATTCTTACTGATTCGGGCACAGACCTTTAAAACTTGAAATAATTTTATTTTTCATTTGTCTCCTCAAATTTTCCTCCACATGATGCAATCTTTGTTTTGCCTGGAAGTGTGAACGAAATGATTCTGAAGTTGACTAAAGCAGCTGAGCATGCTCCGGGTAGCTTTCTACCACAAACTGGTCAAAGTAGAAAGTGAAAAACCTCTGCTTGAAGCATGTTTTCAGGCCGGGAGTTGAAGAATGTCAAAATGGTACTGATGAGAAAATGCACATCTATTCTAAACATGCAGTTATGTTACAAGTCAGACAGCTTACTACAGAGGTTTACTAAGAGACCAGACACACATACTACTGGTGAGAGTGCAATTTTCATGAAAACTGTGAACTTAAAACAGCTCCATAACACTGTGTACTTATCAAATTTCAAGTGCCAGAAATAAGTAATATTCAACAATGAAAATGCACCAGAGGCCAACAAATAATGCAAAAATTTCCAAATTTCCTTGGCGGGGGTCATGCCCCCAAACCCCTTAAGATGTAGCATGTTCCATGTCACGCTGTTCTACATGTGCAGTGGTGCAGGCTACTTTCTTTTCAGTGAAGGCTACAGACTGTGAACAATCTGAGGTCTTTAAAGTTCAAATAAACCACATATATAAGAATGAATTCAGTTCTTTTAGAATTGTCTTGTGTGTTCGGTGTTTTGATGGTTTTGGTAGTATTATCAATGTGGAATAATGTCTTATCTGGGTCCTGGAATGATAGGTCTGTAGATCTTTTTCCAGTAGAACTAAGCAGCTGACCACTCAGATCTGGAATCTTCACAAAGTTCTCACTGGGTCTGGCTCGCCATCACTTGTCCAAGATCAGATCCGGGACGTCTAAAAAACAGTACATAAAGTACAGAGCAATTAACAAAATATTTCTAAAATAATTTATTTATAACGTGAGATCTCATCAATGTATTAAACATTGTTGTTAAACATTGTTTTAGGTCCTGTTCAAAGTGCAAAGCTTACCCCACCGCACATCAGAATGAATTAAACCATAAATAAAATTACTAAGTACAATTAACCCTCCTGTTATCCTCATATTCTTTATACCCCCCATGTCCTATGGGTCAAAATGACCCATTATCACTATACCCCCAATGTAAGCAGCTTAATTAAATTTGAAAAAAAAAAATCTTATTTTGCTTGAAGAAATAACTTGTCATTCACCATAACTTGTGTGAATACCTGAGTTTTCTCTCTTCACTTGCAGAAAGACTGACTTCATTCAAGACACCACTGGGTGATATCTGGAGGAACTGTCATCTACAGCAGCTTTGTAGCCTCTGGGAATCCAAAGGGTTAATATTGTTCCATTTGGGTCAGATCAAAGGGATAATATTGTTCCATTTGGGTCAGATCAAAAGGTTAATATTG
>JAPTYR010000005.1:51634108-51645118 GCA_029814505.1 Siphamia roseigaster | reverse complement strand
TTTCATGGAAATCCATCAAGTAGTTTTTGAGTAATCCTGCTAACAGACAAACAAACAGACAGACAGACAGACAGACAAACAGACCCGAAAACAATACCTCCTTGGCGGAGGTAAATATACAACTTTAAATAATAATTAAAGCTCAAATGGATTTGAAGAGGTTTGTTTCATTCCAACTTGGTTGATTCATTCAAACGTTCATAACTGCAAAACATTCCAATAAAAATACTAATTGTCTGAATGTCCAAAGGCAGTGAAATATTAGATATCAGACAGACAGGTAGTGCAAAGACCCTATACATAATAAATTACAAATATTAAAAATCAGAAATGGCAGAAAATTCAGGCAATAAAACAGTAAGGTAAGTTTATTAATTATAATATATTTTATTAATTATCAATTATTTTTTTCCATATTTTAGCAAATTAGCATTTCCTATCTCAAAATAGCATGAATCCATCAATCAAAGTGACAGAAAAATATACATTTACATTACACTGACATGATAAAACTCAGTTCCCAGACCTTGAAGGAACTATAGTAAACCAGGGTGGTCCTCATTTTGTTAGGTTTTTGGTTTGTGGCTGAACAGGATACATGCACTCAAGAAAGGAACCAAAGAGATAAATATAGAAGATCTATGTAAAAGCACAGTGAACATCAGTATTTATGCTTTTCAGCAGCTGAAGTTTACTTCTTCTGCAACATTATCGATTTACTATGGCAGCCTCAGGCAAGACTTTAAATGAAGAGTAGAGAAGTAACTCAGAATGTATTAGTGGAATATGTTACTATTATTCCACAGAGATATGTTAGCTATAGTGTGGATACATTTGAAGCAGCTCCATTTGTATTATATTGTGACACTATAGAGGTTTTGGAATACACTAAAAAAGACATAGAAACTAATGTAGCAGTGGAGGATGTATCCTATCCTTTATTACTATTGTATAATATTGTAACTCTGTAAAGTCCTGTGAGACAACCTTGTGATATAAGGCTCTACAAATAAAACTGAATTGAATTAAAACAACTCAATTATTATTCATATCATTTTAACAGCAGACATAAAGATTGAACAATCCACTATCATTAGATTTAAATTTTAGATGCTGGCATTTTTACTTCATTTTTGTAGATTGTCTTAATTTTTTTGGTCCTCGTTTTGTTAACAACACCAATATCTACAATAATTAATGAGGAACTTGTTCAGGATGCACACGATCATCATTATTTTTACAGTTTTCATAGAAACACTTGCATCAGCCACAATACAGCACACTAGGATTTCACACCATTATGGAATTAGTCCATATGCAGTTGATATTTTACTAGTATACGTGATAAATCCTTTGACCTCCATCCATGCACTGACCAACTAGTCGAGCTCTGAAACTCCCTGAATTCAAAATTTAATAGAATAATGCAAGTATTATCAGCAAAACAGGCACTATTTCAAAGTATAGCACTCTATTGAGGGTGACCTTCTGTCATAACATTTTTATTCTTTTTCATATGCTCCACATCTTCCCTTGGAATAAAATATGAGTTTGGATAGAGTACAGCCAGGCTTCCATGAAAATGTGACAAATTTTAACAGAATTTCTAGTAAATTAGCAAAAAAAAAAAAAAGTTTATATATGGTTTAATTCATTGTTATAAGTCTGTTTGTCCAGTAGCTGTGTTTAAGTAGTAGTTGCATATTTAACTGACAGTTACTAAATAGAAATTCAGTTTGTATCGGTATCCAACATTGAGAATCTATTATGTTTGTTTATTATTTTAACATCGATGGAAATCACAACCTGTATTATCCCTCAAAAACATTTATTTTGTTGGTTAGTATCTGTTTCACTATTATTGCACCATATATTTTATAAGAATATCACTTATTATTAAATAAAAAGTGACAAGTAAGTTTAAACATTAAGTAAATCAAGCAAAACACCCTATATTCAACTCAGTACAGTATGGAAATACTCAATGATATGCACCTTATATTGAGTAAAAATGTGATGAGAAATGGTCAGAATAAATAGCTACAGTTCTCTAAAAAAAAAACCTAATTCATGTGATTTAACCATCACATTATCAAAGTTAAATGGTGCCTTCAGCTTTGGATATAAAAACCCCATTTACTTTTACTGTATAATTCTGAGCATACTTATTCCTGTCACAATAAAATGTGAATATCTTGAAAGAATATGAGAAACCTGAAATGTCTTAAGAAATATATGTGCAATTGTAACACCACAATGCCTATGAATAAATATTTTCTGGATTTGGAGGAATTGTGTTAATAGTAACTTGAGACATAAGTGAAATTGCATCTATATTTTTAATAGATTTTTCTGGATGTACTGTACATGGTTGTTTAGGTTATTCATATTATAAACATTCATAAACTACTTTAACTTTCACACAAACATTTGAATTATTATTTATAGATTGTTATTCTTATTATTTTACTGGTCCGGCCCACTTGAGATTGCATTGGGTTGAATATGGCTCCTGAATTATACTGATGTTGATACAAGTGATTGTTAATATTTTCAGTGTGGGTTTTGCATTTCATTCATCCCCCAGGCCGGACTGGATTCTTTGGTGGCTGGTTTTACCCCATGTTTGTCACCTGTGACTTAGAGTAAATCCTGACTTGACCGCAAAGCCCAGGCAGGAATATATCACAGGGTTCAGCATAGGCATTCCAGGTATTACAAATGTTTGCTTAAATTGGACCTTCAGCATTTCTTATGAGTCTCGGCAGTACATCACTGCATCCGTGAGCAGCATTGATTTGACCTTAACCTACCTATACGGAGCAGTGCCGTCATGCATTGCCAACAGACACCTTACACCTACATTTCAGAGTACATCTTTTTTTTTCAGTGTTGCCTTCATTTGTCAAAACTTAAATCAGGCAGGAGGCATGTTGACCCTCTGATGACTGCTCCATTAGAGGGCAGACTGTGACCTCATGTAACCCTGCTGATGTTAATGGCTTTTATTGATGTACTCATTCTATTTGTCCCGGTAGCACACATGAAAATGCTTTAGTCGATGTTCCAGGGTGATGCCGGATGGGCTGTCAAAAATATGTGCACATGATAAATACAGTATATGCTGCATTGTGTTTCATATATTGATTTCCCCCAACCCCTCCTTCCTACCATCTTCCTGTTTTTGCTGCCAGCAACGTAGCATCATTGAATGTAGATCATGATGTGGTTGTGTGTATTGGGGAGGAGCACATATTCATGTGTGAGTTTATGCAAACACACAGGGGTGTATTTATTTTGCACACATGTGTATCCGAAATTTGGATGTTACACAATTCTGACAGTGTTTGTAATATTTTGCAGTCATTAGATTGCCTGTTTATGGAGAATGTGCAATAAATCATGACAAAATATAACCAAACAAAAGTGTGTGTTTATCAACAAGGCAGGGCTGTTTCAGTCCTTGCACAGTTTCAGCTGTGCATGACACAGAGGCTACAATTTTTTTTGTCGGACTGAAAACACATTGTAATCCCAGTGTGATCCTTAGCCTTGTGGTCATAGAATTTAAAATACATAACTAGATATATGTACAACACAATCTACAGTACCTTCCAGCATAAATAAAGGCACAAAAAGTATAATCACAAAGTAAAATGAAACAGTAAGGCAGAATAATATAAGCCCTGAAATTAATTTTTATCACTTCGATGTTTCTTTCTTGCCTGTTAAGGTACTGATAATTGAAGTAAATCACACTGAGGTGCTTCAGTGGATCTAAAGTAAATAGTTTGATCTAATATAAAAGCAAAAAATGCAATGTTACTGGTACAATATTACACAGAAGTTCCCTCGTTGTGTATTATGAAAGCATACCCATCAACATGAGAATAAATCAAGCATTTTGTAAAATATCACACATGGTTTATTAAAAATTGATCAGTATAAATTGTGTTTAATGTCTGAGTCTATATCATATTATGATATGTATAACATATATGGTTTGCAGCTTTGCTTGACTAAATGTGATCCTTTGTTGTTGTTTTTTAATAGACAATTTCATATATAATGACACCCCCCCAGATAATACATTTGCAATCACTGAATTGAATAACAAGACAACGTGCACAAAAACAACATCCACACACTGAATAGACTGACAAAATAATTGCAGGAACATTTTTTTTGTACTGCTGAACGCATTTATTTCTTAAATAAAATATCATTAAGATGCAGAACAAATACATCTTAGATACCATTTAATAAAAATGACAGCTGTTCACTTTGGAAAGCACTAAAACAATATAAATGACTTGTGCCACATTTTTAACAAGATCAGTAAATGAAGTGTCTTGTCTACATCAATAATGTTTACAGTCTTGCCCCAGATTCACTGACAATAGTAAATTATCGACTTCATTTTCCTTTCAGAGAACAAATATTACAAAGAAGAATTAAATACACATTTAACTTCTTCCTAGTTAACAAAACCAGAAGTGCAGAAGAACTTTAAGAATTATGCACTGAACATTAGAATATTCTTTTGTTTCAAACTTTTTGTCAGGCAATAAATGAGGAGGCCATATTTCAATTCTCTCATGTGGGAAGTTAAACGTGTACAAGTCAGCCAAAGGTGAAATCCACCCCTGCCAAGGGAGATTTTCAGCTTACAAGGTCTCAGGCAAGACCCGTCTGATTCATAAAGTGTGTGTAGATGGACGAGAGAGAGAGAGAGAGAGAGAGAGATCTAAGGTTTCAGTCGGTTTCATCCTTTCCCCAGGTATCAAGAGTCATCCCTCAGTGTAAAAACTGCAAGTTCTTTTTTCTTCCACATTGTTGGAAGTTAAAGATAACCTCATGCATAGGTCATTCTGAAGGTCCATTCACCCAGACATGGCCTTCTGTCTGTCCTCTGCATTCATTATGACTGTTTTTCTGTCCGTGTCCTGGGAGTAGGCACATAGTGATTGTGTAATCAAACTTCCTGTTAGGTCTTCTACTTACATTTGACTATGTATGTCAACATTTTTTTTTAAACATGTACAGACATAATAGAAGAAAATAAATAAACTTAGCCTGTATACATGCAGGAAGACAACCGAGTATTGGGGACAAATCCAGGTGTGTTAATTGTATTTCTGATAATCAGATTATCCAGTTTACATGATCATTTGAATAATCTGATAACTCCAGTATCAACAATAGTACCTATATTAGTAATACCTCCTCTGTGGTCATCATGTTTGTTATTTGTGATTTGATTTTTCTTCTCATTTAACTTGACTGTTCTTTGTGATGATTGGCCAGTATGTTAATAAAGAGCGGTGACCTCAAACAAACACACTTTCAAATGCAATGGATGCTTGAAAGTATGAAGTATGACCCTTGACACTGTTTGAAATGGATGTTCTTATTTACAGGTGTAAATTGAGCATGAATGGGGCTTGAACCTTAATGATACAACTACATTTCATTCCTAATGGGTGATGTGGTACGTGTCTGTAAGTTAAATTTGCCCAGGTCATTGTTCTTCTCTGTAGTTGTGTCTCTCATCCAAGAGACTGCTTCAGTTTTTTTACACGACACAAGTTCCATTGAACCTACCAAGAAGAATGTGGTTAGGTGTTATCCCTTGAGTGATGTAAAGACATGAGAAAGTTGTCTGAGGTAAAAACGCCAGTGTGAGTAAGAAGACAATCGTGAGCAGCACAAAGACAAGCAAAGACAAAAAAGGGTGGAATAGATGCATGTAGCAAACAATGGCAGATGTAGGCCCGCAGACGTGGCCTAGTAAACACGAGGGACGGTACAAATGAAAGGGTGAAAAGGTGTCCCCACCTCTCTTGGCACTGCTCTTCAGCTTCCTGTCTAATCCGACAGAAGCTTCCATGAAATAGACTCCCCTGCTCTTTGCCTCCTGCCTGGGGTGTAAAACCACGGTAGAATCAAGCAGAGTGAATAACGGAGAGCAGGGGTACTAATCCACCCGTCGGCCTGCAGGCTCGGGGATTTGAGACTAACTCCTATCACTTACCATGAAGGAGGAGGAGGAGAAGAAGGTGGAGGAATATGAATGGGAGCCAGAGAAATGCCTGTATTTTCACTGCGCCTCAGATCACTCACTTGTTTCTCTGTCAGTCTACTCACTGCTACCTTCTGGTCTTTGCTCCTTTAACAGGTCGCTGTAAATCATCTGCAGATATTGTCACACAAACAGAGACTTGAGGTTTGTGAATGATCTTAGTTGTTCATGTGACATTAAAGTATATATAAGTCACAGAGCAGTATACGTATACTCAAGATGACCTATACAACCACAGAGTACAGCGTGTATTGGCCACTGAATTAAGTGGGAATCTTATTTACACACATCTGTGTAGTGGCATCGTCAAGTTTTTTTTTTCTACAAACAAAAATTCAGACAAATGTTCAAAATAACAGTGTCTTATGGTTTTCACGTGCTGCATCACCTGATAGTTTACATTATAGCTCTGTTAGCTTAGCTCTGTTTTTAGACAGAAAATAGCCACAGTTAAACCACAAATCAATGAGCCCATTTAAATGACCATAAAAGTCTGATATCTGGGAGTAACTGAATTGTTATTTATTTACATGCACATAAGAAACATGATATTTGAAATCCCTGGTTCAGACGCTGCAGTCCATTATCAGATTTCTTTCGTAGTACATATATGTGTATGAATTTAGTGATGGTAGAGTCAAACTTCCTATTCTCTTTCATTCATGTTTGACTATGCTTCTGTTCTCTAAATTTTTAATTGTTTACACATGCACAGATGTAAACAAAATAAATCAAATTAACCTGTATACATGCAGGAGTATTGGGGAGAAGTCCAGGTGTGTTAATAGGATTTCAGATAATCAGATTAGATTATCCTGTTTACATGATCATTTGAATAGCCTGATAACTCCAGAAGTCAGATAATGATTGCAGTATCAACTCGAAAAGCACTCTGAGAGCACAGACCTCCGCCAAGCATTGCCATTTCCCATTTACCGCAATGTTAAAGAAAATTTCAAAGAATCCAGGATCTCTTGCGGATCTTCACCAAAATCTAATCGATTGGTCCTTGTATCATTCCCAAGCTATCCTAAAAATTTCATCACAATCCGTCCATTACTTTTTGTGTTATATTGTACAAAAACAGACCAACAAACAGAAAAACAAACACCGGCAAAAACATAACCTCCTTGGCAGAGGTAACAATAGTATCCATATTAGTAATACCTCCTCTGTCACCATCATGTTTATTATTTGTGATGTTCTTTTCCTTCTAAAAAACTTGCCTCTTCTTTGTGGTGATTGGCCAGTATGTTAATAAGGAGACGTGACCTCTGGGGGACTGATTGACAAAGACTCATTCCAACTCAGTGGATGCTTAAAAGTATGAAGGCAGTGACCCTTAACACTGTTTGAAATGGATGTTCTTATTTACAGGTGTGAATTGAGTATGAATGGGCCTTGAACCTTAATGATTAATCCGATTTCTCATAAAGTGATTACTGCTGTTATTTCATAAAGCATATTAGATCATCCCCTTTACATGGTCATTTGAATGATCTGACAAGTCCAGGAATGGCATAATGATCGGAGTATTGGTTTGCATGTCAACAGTCTCATTGTCAATAGCTGCACTAAAGATATGTTTGGAATCATCCAAATGAGGTCAGAACTGTCACAGTTTTGTCTGAACCATGGATCAACAAATGGCAATTAAGCAAAGATAACATTGCATAATAACTTCATAGATTAGATGAGACTATTGATCTCACATTGGGGAAATTCATTGGTCAATACAGCAACAGAATAAAGTGTAAGCACAAAATGTGCATGCAAAAGCATAGAGCAAAAGACAAAATATATATATTAAAAAATAATAACAGTAGTAAGTAATAAAACGCAAAAAGTCAGACATTACAGATGAGCCACAGACAGGAAAGGGTGATAGTGTTGTACAATCTGACAGTGGTGGGGATGAACAACCTGTGATAGTGCTCTGTCCTACACTGTGGGTGTGGCTTATATCTTCATAAACCTCATAATTAAACTCAACTGTGTCAAAGAAATGCTGTCATTTCAGCATCAAATTCCATTATTTTAATTTGGAATTGTTATTACCTATTATCACTTTGTCACTGCCTTTGACTGTTTTTTAATGTTCATCTTCCTTAACCTGATGTCGGTTTTCCTCACCATGGTAGAAAGATAGAGTGACTCTCCCCTCCCTCAAGTGGCCACATACATTTAGAATGACACATCGACGTGTACCTGTGAATACATTTAATTCGTGTCTCACCAATGAAACACACTGACATCATTGACACAACTCATCATTTAAAACTTTCCATTAATTTAATTGTACAGGGAAATACCACATCCACCGCATTAAAGGGAATTTCAGATTAGCTGAATTTCCATCCCTTGTTGTCATGCATATTCTGTCATCTGTGGCTGTATGCACATCATGACAGTTTAGCCAGTGTTGGGAAATACTATGAATTTGTTATAACTTTTGGAAATATAACATCACACAAGACCCACACCAATGAAGAGACTGTTAAGCACAGCATTTGCAGATTGAAATTCAATACATCAAACTTTAGTTGGTCATTTGGTTGTCGACTGTTGTTTTATATCATCTCAGTTGTGTGTCAGTAGGTGGGTTTTACATCCAGATGTAACACATTTCCAGGGCTGAAAATGTGAATTAGCACACGTTTCGACCAGGGCTCTAAATGAACTTTTTCCATCACCAGCCAAAATGGCTTGTGGATGTTGATCTTACTAGCCAAACACACACTCACTAATGGGTGAAAGTGGTCATCTCTACCAGCCAAACTGAAATTTCACCAGCATTTGACTGGTTGGCTGATGTTAATTTAGAACCCTGCCTACAGGTAGTAATTTCTAAATGGGTTAATGTTTTCTTGTCTTTTCTCGTCGATTTCATGGCGATATTTTATGTATCAGTTGTGAAACTTTCATTCTGTGAATTTCTTAACCCTTTACGCAATAAATACATACATGAAATAAGTGAAAATACTAATCTACCATCGGGAATTTGAAAAAAAAAAGTGCAATACAGCAATTTTCTATATTTAAAAACCTTTTCATAAAATATTAACATACACTAAAAGCACATATTATATCCTTTGTTACTGAACATATGTAAAATAACACTTATCTAAATTAACTGAATAGATAAATATAAATTGTCTTAAAATTAACCTCTTTTATTTAATGGAACAGCGGACCTTCATGAAATAGTAATACGCTGTTTGTTTATATGTATTCTCAATATAAGCTCAGAATTTTGTCTTTTGTTCTGGGTTGTTTTGTTTTTTTTGTCCAGTTTTGTATGAGAAATGTTTTGACCCAGGGTTGGGATATGTGGTTGTCGTTGTACACAGTAGATATATGTAGAGTCCATACATATTTATATTGTGTTACTTTGCCTTGACCAAATGTATCTGTGCAAACATTTTTAGTTTATCTAAAAAAATATGGAAACTGGTGCCTCAGAACAGTTAAGTAAAAGTATATTATTATACATTACATTGTGTATTACTCAATGTATTTTTTAGTTGTAATGTACTAAAAACAAACAAACAACAAAAAACACAATCAATTTTAAATTTAAATTATTATTTTAGTAATTTCTGCTATAACAAATTAATTTGTAATTTATGTTAATGAGAGGCTAGTTAAACTGTAATATCTTTTCCAGTCCAGTAGATGGTGCTGCTTTTTTCCTTATTTGAGCTGCACAAATGAAGAAGGCCCTCTGTGTGAGGTTCTTTAAACTCCCTGTTGAGGTCCTTATTGTCTTGCCAAACTGACATAAAATAATTATGTCAGTTTGTTTTTCAGTTGTGAGTGTTTTGCATTGTTCCCATTATTGTTACGTTTTGTGCAGGATTGTTTATAACTTATATTGATATGTGTAAGATTTATTAAGGAACTTTGAGGAACTGATGTGGGATGGAAGTTTATAAGTGATACTTCATCCCACACCTTTTTAGTATTTTTTTGTTTTTTTCTTTACTTTTTTTTACTTTTCTAATAATGTTTTTCTTGAAGTTTTTACGCACACACACACACACACACACACACACACACACACACACACACACACACACACACACACACACACACACACACACACAGAGTATAATAACTATACTGAACAGAAATATAAATACTCCATGTGAAAAACTCTTGCCAAATGACATAATCGACAACAGATGAATCAAAAATATATTACATGAGTACTAACTGGTCAACTCTCTTGAGTTTTGCTCCAAATATTGTCCTCATGCTGCTGCTCAGTTTGCTTGTAACTGGGCTAATCCACTGGTCAGACAGGTGTGGTATGTCAACATGTTGATCAAATAGCTTGACCATTAATACATGGACACTCCTTGTATTCGTGGCAATAAAAAGCCACCTCAAAATGTCAAATTTTGTCAAAACTCAAAATGCTGACGGTGATGAGGGAATGTGCCATTGGCATGCTGGATGCAGGCATGTCCACTAGAGCGACGTTACCTTTCAGCAGGATAATGCCCGACCTCACATCGCCAGAATATGTACCCAACTTCAAGTTCCCAGTAAATTCCGCCAGCTCCGCGCGGCCCTAGAAGAGGAGTGGACTAACATCCCACAGGCCACCAGAGACAACCCGCTGAATTCTATGCAACAGAGATGTGTGGCATTAGGGGATGCTAATGGTGGCCATAGCTGATACTGAATGATGACTTTCTGACACTTGACCCCCATCATGTTCACTTCAGTAGCACAGAGGCCATGTTGCAAATATTCATCTTAAAATGTGTTAAACCTATGGTGTAAAGGAAGCTTCTTTGTTTGGAATTATTTAAATCTATTATGGAAAACCATGTTGTTAATAAAACTATCGAAATGTTACATGGGGCGTTTATATTTTTGTTCAGTAGAAGAAAAGCACTCTGAGAGCGTCTACCTCCACC
>JAPTYR010000005.1:51532927-51544300 GCA_029814505.1 Siphamia roseigaster | reverse complement strand
TGTGAAAAATGTAGCAGCAGAGAACATATGTTTTCTCTGAACTGTGGCGCTGCTGGTCCTACTCTGTGCTGTGGATCAGGTGTTCCTCAGACAGGAGCAGGAGAACACATCCCGCACCTCTGTCCAGTTGCCCAACGGGCCCCGGTGCCACTGCACCGGCTGAACCAGCTATAGTTACGCAGGTGGCTATCAGTTTTGTTTTGCATTGAAATGATTCTGACAAGAAACAAAAGGCCCAAGGTTTAACTTAAAAGTTACTGAAATCAGTGGGAAAGATTTGTAGGAACTGACACTATACTCCATCGTGTTGCAGGTTTATCCTCTGAGTCCAAATAAAAAGACTAAATATCATGACTCTTTGGTTGTGTCACACCTCTACACAGCATTAGGTCATGCCAGACTGGAAAAATCCATATTTTATGAGAAAAGTCTCAAATATCATTTTAAGTATTAACATTATTATAAATAGTATTAATAACCATCTATATTATTTGAGTATTGTGTGCTTTAAGTACTCATTGTGCTGTAAATTGGTCTCTGGATTAAATGACTCATATCATGCTATTTTTCACGATTAGTAATAAACTCATTAGTGATATAATTTCGGGTTAGACAACATTCAACTTTCAAAAGTCATGTTAATACGGACCTTTTTCATATATTTGATAGAGATCTCCCCTATAAACGAGTCGCTCCTCCCATTCTCTCCCTGTAAACTCCGCCACACGGTGACGCGGTCTCAGAGCGAGAAGTTTTTTTTTGTTTTTTTTTTTTTACTTTTATTTAAACAAATGTGCAAATATAGTACACAAGACAAATAAAATTTAAGTTTTAACATGCAAAACTACATTAAGTATAGATTGCCCTGGAGGAGAAATCCGTTGGCGCGTCAGCGACGGCAAACAGGTCATTTTTCTGGGGAATCACGGCTCCCAGTGCCTTTTCCCTTCTCCCCCGCAGGGGAGAGCTAATCAATCAAAATGATACTTTGAGCGTGTATATGACACCCCAATAGCTCTATTAAGAGGCCAAAACCCCCGAAAAGTTGATTTTGCATATGGGCCCTTTAATGTCAATGGTGCTATTAATCTGTGTTACATTTTATTTTGCAGCTGTTCAAGCTTGAGCTCATTTGAGCTACTTTACTCTTGAATAATTTTATTTACAGAAATTCACCATATCCCCCTGACAAGCATAAACCACAGGAAAAAACAGTCTGTTTCATCCACCAGGGGTTTTCCAAGCATCTTTGCATGTAGGAACGCAATAATTGCAATAATTGAGATGCTGCTGATGCAAAGATAGCAGATGCTTTGTTGACAGGTTAGTGTTTATTTAGATTGATAAGAACCTGTGAGGAACATTCTAAACATCAGCCAGTTCACAGATTTGTGCTTTTTCTCTATAGGAAAGATCTGAAAAGGTAAGTTCAGAGTATAAACGGCAATGTTCTCCTTTTGGTGTAGTAAAGTAGAACATTGCATAATAAATAAGTCAAAGTATAGTTATCTCATTCTAAGGATTTACCGGAGTGTAATCTCTAAACGTGTCCTGCAGTTTCACTCTGGATCTGTTTACCTCTCTTGTGGTTCATAAATTTAACCTTCTAAAACCCAGAACTATTTTTGAGGTGACTTCAAAGTACATTTTCTCTACATTTAACCTTTCCTAAGTGATTTATTATCATTCATCATATTATTCCCTTCATATTGCATTACCAAGTGACAATCAAGTATTTAAGTTAACTCGCTTATAAAGAAATGAATCTATAGTTTATTATGCCACAAAAGAGACAAATAAAGAAATAAAAATTGTGTTTAATGTAAAATATATCATCACAAGCCTCTACAGCTAATGATATTTGGCAACTACATGGGCATTATTAATAAATCAGGGAACCTGTTTACATGGCAATCAAAATACAATACTTCAATCAGAATATTGTAACAATCAGATTTGATGTGTTTACATGCACTTCAGAAATGCACTAATCAAAAACCTTGATTTAGATGGTCCAGTCCATTATCGGATTTCTTTTAGAGTATGTATGTACATAATAATTATCAGATTTACTGTTATTGTCTTCCACTCTATAACTTTTATTTTGTGTGATTTTCATTGTTTTTACACATGTACAGATGTTAAAGAATGAAATAAGCATTGGAGATAAATCCAAGTGTGTTTATCTGATTTGTCATAACAATAATAACCTGCATAATAATACATGATCACTTCAATCATCAGATAACTCTTGAAATCGGAGTATTTACATGAATGTAAAAAGGCTCAATGTTATAGTAGATGGTGATGTTTCTATTGATACAGACAGACATACAAAAGCTATTCAACATTTCAGATCAGTAGAAGCTTTTGGATGTAGCTGGTTCAGTCTTTGAGGGCTATGTAGTATGTAATATCTATACTGTATGGGCCAATCTACTGAATTGATTCAAATTGCAGTCCCACTATGAAAAACACATTTTAAATAACAATTAGGTTTTCAGATTTTACATGTGCACAAACATAATATTATGGTCTAATTAAAAACAACATATTAATTGAGATAATACACAGTTAAATGTATTTAAAACATTGCTACATATGCTACTTTCTATTGAGAGGTGGCTACCCCAATCTCTAACCCTGAAATTTCAACTCGTGAAAATAATACGAAAATGATTTTTCCCCAGTTTCCTAAATTCAGTTTTTGAGTACACCCACTTGATTTATTTTATGGGGAAGTGGAAATGAAATTGATTGTGTGGATATATATTTTTTTTAATTAAAATACCTAATCTAAAATATACTGTCCCATTTTTTCATGTCACTACAAAGTAGGGCTGCACGATATGGCCCCTAACCAATATTGCGATCTTTTTACGTTATATTGCAATACGCGATATATGTCACGTTTTTTATATATCCTGTAAATCCCTATATAAATGTTAAATCCACCCCTTTGATGCATAAAATAACATCAGTATGGTGATTCTAATAGACCTTTCTATTGGAATTTTTTTTTTTTAATTTGCATGCAAAAAGGGACAATTTACATTCAAATTTATTTTAGTTTTCTTTCAACTTGTGCACTCGCAAGTTTTTAAACAAATAAAGCTTTTAATAAATAAAAATTAATAACGACATAGTAGCTACAGTGGCAGAAACAGAAACAGTACAGCTACAGCAGAAACAGCTACAGTAACAAAAACAGAGCTCAAAGCAAGAACAAATTACATTGAACAGGTATCCCCTGAGAGACATCTCAAAATTATATAAATTAAAGTGCACTTTTTATGTTTGATCACTTTAAAAAGTAAAATAAAATCAGAATTAAGCAAACCACAGATATAGATAGAATTCCAGATGTAGATAGTAAACTACTCTGAACATTAACAGTCACATGACAGGAGGAGAGGGAATATGGATGTAACCAGTGTGACAGATATGGGGGTTCCGACCCCCCATATTTAATATGTAGCCAAAATAGTTCAGAATTGCTGTACTGTTGCAATAGTGATCATATATATTGACTTAATGCTGTGGTCACTACTAAAACAGGGC
This sequence comes from Siphamia roseigaster, assembly GCA_029814505.1. Classification (NCBI taxonomy): domain Eukaryota; kingdom Metazoa; phylum Chordata; class Actinopteri; order Kurtiformes; family Apogonidae; genus Siphamia; species Siphamia roseigaster. Next base: position 51,540,739 of record JAPTYR010000005.1, on the reverse strand, counting down.
TGTCACTACTGAAAGAACTGCTGGTTTGTCAAAAATAAAAGACAATGAGTTATCAGTCTGTGTTTTATAATGGTTGGTTAGGTGTATGTGCAATTTCAACTCTTATCAATGCTGAAATCAATATAATAATTTTATACATTGTACATCATTTATTATTTTTATAATTTTATGATACATCATACAAATTCAATATGAAAAAATACATTAAAATATTGATTTTAATTTAACTGTGTAAACCACTTACATTAATAAAACAATTGACTACATGGGGGAATGAGGAACACATAGTTTAATCTAATTATCTTAATTCCAAAGGAAATATGATATTTCAGTACTGACAAATTTTGGGTGAGGAAATGTATTTCAATACTGTATGCAAATTAAAAAAAAAAATTTGACGGGGCTTTTACTTTGTGTTCTTTAGATGTGGTGCAACATGGATGTAGTCAAGTTTTCCAAAATAGCATAAAAATTTCACACACTTTCCAACCCTGAATTTGAACCAAATATGTCCATTGATCTGTGACATGTGGTGACCTACAGAGGTTTTTTACAATCACACATCTACACACCATTCTGTTTAAGTTGTGTGTGCGTCCGTGCGTGCGTGCGTGTGCTCGGTAAATTTCTTTTGCAGGGTAACATGAAGTCTGATCTGTCAAATCGATAACACACCATATTTGTCACTGAAGCTTCCACGTACGGTTCTGGTAATCTGGAATAGGAAGCATTAACCTTCTAGCTGAAACATGTACGTAATCACACACCACCCACACACACACATTCCTTAAGACACATGCACACACGGTGATGAATTGAAGTCGTGTTATTCCATCACTGACGCATGCTGCAGGAGTGGGTTTCTAATCTTCGAGTGTGTGTACTCGAGTCCCAGCAGGAAGCAATTCAGAGTTGTGTTGTGTATTTCTGTCTCCAATATTGTTTTGCCTCTGTTTCGGCTCAGCAGGCTGGTTCTTCAGAAAGGTTAACTGTAATCCCAAACTAATAACAACCAAAGCCTGGAGTCAAATGTTTGATTAATCATGTGCAATATCGCAGAGCACAAAACTCTATTCAGATATGTGGCAGGGTGTTTCATAATTCCCGATGAAGTGAAGATGTTTTACTTGTATCAGCTTTATCTGTCTCTGTCAGGTCAGCCAAGAAAGAGAAAGGCACTGTGGTTTTTAGGTTTAGCTTTTTATCATTATTATCTTACATATTTGATGGAAATCCATGCATTCCTTTCAGTCACCAAAATGCATTTGCATTTGCCCAGGAGGCAACACCAGGCCTGAGGTTCACCATCATAAAGAGAGTGCAACATTAGTTTGGATATAAAACAAGCACAGTTGTCCCTGAGGATATGGTGCATTTGTAAATTTGTTGGTGAAATGTCTGTTTGTAAATTAAGGAATATGTAATGCTTTAACTAAGAATAGATACCATATCATGTGAGTGATTAGTGGTTGTCATTATTTCCCATATGCAGGGGTGCACATAACTGGTGCGCTGGGCGTCACTGAAATGCATAATGTGCGGCACATCAAAAGGATTGAAACGCTCTTGCGCACCAACAGCTGGGGCCGCTGGGAGAGGAAGCACTCATCAAAATATCCAAGGAGCAAAAGCCCCACTAAGTAACTATTCAGGTGTTCCACCATCACCTCCAAAAAGACACCAGACTGAACTGCCACCTGAGCCGCACAAAAAGAGTGCTCATGGAAAAGTGGCTGGGTTTAGGTCGGTTGACTCCAAACGATGAACACACCGTGATGCGGTGCATTCAGGGGAAGTCAGTTTATTTCACTGTTTACACATAAGTACATTTGGTGGTGCTTGTTTTTTTTAGTTTACAAAAAAGACATTCAGTGTTTAAAAAGATGCCAGTTGAAATGATTATGCTTTTTTTTTTTTGCATTAAACACCCTTACGCCATACACATCTACTACGCTATTGATCTTTAAGAATAAGTCACACCATAATTTGTTAATTCATCTTTAATTCTGAATAAGTGTTTTTGATATAAGTTATTTGACAATGTATCCTTTTTTATCCATTCTGTGGGGTGGGCTGTGACTTGTGTGCGCGGTGAGCACCAAGTAATATCTGCAGGTACTCACCTGAGTACTGGACCAAAAAAGTAATGTGCACCCCTGCCCATATACTGTAGCTGCAGGCGACATTTCCTGCAAGTAGTCCACATGAAATCACCAGCTGACCACTTCCAATTTATCCCATACTTTGAAAATAAATATTCCTACTAGTCTTAGCAAGTGGTGCTAGGCCCAACAGACCCTGCCCCTCACAAACATTTTACCTGATTTGCCCTATCTCTTATCATTGTAAAAAAAAAAACACATTTTTGGTGACTGTGATGTTGACCTTTGACTTACATTTACCAAAATTGAACACAATCTATTTTGGACCACCGCAGACCATCTGAAAATGTAATAGCAATTGGTTCCATAGTTTTTGCATAAAGTTGCTTACAGACAGATAGACAAACAAAATGACAGACAAAAAAACACCCCTCTCTCCTTTCAGGAGGCAGGGTAATAAACACTATACAAAATGTCAGAGGTTCATCTGCATTAGTTTTGCAATACGTGAGCTTTGAACATGGGGATGTGGTACTGATTTTAGTATAATCTTTCCTTCTTAGCTATTCATGATAGATACAGTCATTGAAAACTGCAAGATGTATGGAACTCCTTTAATGAAGATGCACTGTTGCATATTGGCCAAATTATAGCATGCTGAAAAACCAAAATATTTGTGCAATTCAGGCCCAGTTTTTCAAATTTAGGTATTTATTTAATACTAATTTAATAAATAACTAGAAAAGCACTCAGAGAGCACAGACCTCCACCAAGCAGCTCAGTTCCCCCCATTTTGGGCTTTACGCCTAAAATAACAGCCCTACAATTATTTTGTCTCCATCTTTAGATCCCTTGACCATGAAAATGTTCCTCTGGCAAGTGGATTCATGTTGATATTACTATTAGTTCAGTAGTTATCCAATAAATTCACTTTTTCGATAATGGTGTTTTCTTTTCTTTCAGATTGTCACCAAAATCTAATCATTTGTTCTTTTGACCATCCTCAACATCCCATTAAAACGTTTAATCGAAATCTGTCCATAACTTTTTGAGTTATGTTGCGCACAGACAGACAGACAGACAAACGCTGGCAAAAACATAATCTCATTGGTGAAGGTAATAAGATAAGATAAAATAACATAATTCTTTATTTTCCCAAAATATAAGATTACAGATTTACAGTAACAATAGTGGAGCACAAACAATCCAAAAAAGACCAAAATCAAAAATAAAGACAAACCCAAAAAGCTGTAAATTCTATTTATAGCTGTGCACATACTGATCATGCCACAGGTTGGAGTGGAGAGATACTCATACATACACATATACATACATATCTACACAGATAATTTTCTATGTATACAAATTATACATATGAGTTTGCTTTATTGCGCATAATTATTTAGAGCAGTTTCTGTTGTGGAGCATCACAATGCAGCAAAAAAGATCAATTATTTGGTGTATTAAAGGTAAAATGTGAAATATTCAGATTAAAATAATAATTTAAAAAAATCATTATTGAGGTCTCTGGCGGCTTCTGGAACCATCCTGGTGCTCTTTGTCCTGTTTGTGTTGGAGTTTGTGTTCTTGCTAGGAGCTACTCATTTGTTGACATGCATTGACTCCATTTCTAAGCTAATGTTAGCGGTTGCTCCACATTTTGTCCAAGCAGAAGAGAATTATTAATTCCCTCAGGAGCAAGCATAAGGACTTTTTTTTTTTGGGGGGGGGAGAGATTCTCTAATCCACCAGGACCAGTAGGTCATTATGTGGTGTAATGTCCTGTCACAGCCTAGGTGACCAGCCATGGGCTTATGATGGGATACATCATTTAGACCCCAGCAACTGGATAGTATCATCTGCAGAAATGTGCCATGAATCATTCACTGAGGTGTTAGATGGGTTAGTGTGGTGCAAGGCCAGACTGGACTGAGTATTAATTGTTGAGCTGTTTAGAGCTTAAAGTTAATATGGATATCACGCACGCACGCGCGTGATATGCAACCTACTACAAAATATGAAGGTGTAGAAAAAAAATATGATCACCTACTAAATATGTAGACAACAACAAAAATAAAAGTAATAAAAATGAACAAACATTCAAAGTTTTAGATGATCATACAATGTTGAATATATGTTTTATGAATACTGTACACATTTTTGAAATTAGACACTGGTACAACTTATATATAGAACCTTTTAAGCTTAATTTCGCATTGCATGAAATTACGTTTGTTGTTCACGTCTGGTTTTTTCCTCATTGTATAAAACACATGTTCAACATAAGTGTTAAGAAATGAAAATGCTCTTTGACAGTGACAGCTTAAATGCACAAAAACAGATGACGGAGTGCTATTTTAAAGTGGCTCCACCACAACTCAACTCAGCTCAACTATTGGTTGTCTTTCTGCATCAATGTGCCGACTCTCTGTGCTGTTTGTCTGCCTCAGTCTTTGTCTTACCATTGATTTGGTAGAATGTGATTGGAGAGGAAATGTCTCCAAATCCTTCATAGGTCACCCATTGAAATACACTGAAATTCAAAATTGAACATTATCATCAGTTGGAATGGTGACATTCTCCCTCCTCTTACCATAAAGCATCTGAGCAGCATTTGCTAAAATGTAAACACACGCACTAAAACAGCTGTTATAAGGTCATAAACTGATAAAAATGACTCATATTGTCATGGTTTGGACTCCGCCTCCCCTCCACACCTGTCCGCACCGGTCGGCTGTGGGAAATTGCTCGTTAAAGACAGCTTAAAGACAGTTGCCCACAAGCCACCGGTGTGGACTCATTCACTTTATTTTTTCATATCTGTGGCCACTTTTATTTTGCAATAACCCAGACTTCCTTGTTGTACCACGGGGCCTGGCTGAACCCCTTTAGGCATGTCTTGTTTTAGTTTTAGTTTGTTTATTTCTGTTAATAAACCTGTTTTTCCTCTGGCACTGTGCGTTGGGCACCTCTCCCTTTTCCCCCCATCCTGACACATATTCACATTTTACAGCTTCAAAATGTCTATAAAATCTGTAGAATGTAGAATGTTATAAAAAAAAAAATAAAAAAAAAACATGCTCCTGGCTCTCTGAGGCATGAGATTGTTTGTTTGCAGAAAAAATTACCAAAAATAATCACCTGCCTGATAAAAGTTAACATATTCTCATTAATATCACAATATTAGATTGAGTGTGACAATAGCTCATGTTTTCATGTTTAGTCTAGTCAAATTCCTTTGGTATAATTATATACTCTATTGTTGTTTAGAAAGTGTTTTCTGTACTAATGGCACAGAAAGGGAACAGCTTCAGCCTTTTTCATGTACTCAGTCAGAAGTGCTTTTACCATGGCTGCCCTCTCTCTCAGGTATTGGTATGTGATATGTCTGCCTCCATTTTTGTCACTTCCATCCCCCTCTTTTATTCTCTGTCACACATTTCTTTGAGAAGGTCATAGGAGAAATCCAAGGTCTGATCTGTAATCTTTACTCAAATTCCATCCCTTTTCAAATACAATGAAATGGTGAAGCACAATAGTTATTCTATTTTGGATTCATTGACATTTTAAATCAACATTTGCAATTTCCAATTTATAATTTTCCCGACTCAAGAGTTTAATACTGGCTCTGGCTTAGTGCTAAGTGCCCACATAACTGTCAGCGACCATTATGGAAGCCAAGTAGAGTTTGCACACAACAGGTGAAAGCATTTGTCTCTTTTGACAAGCACCCAAACTGAAGTAGTTACTTCGCATACTCTATAAGCTCTCATATTCATGTTTAGCAACCCTTTTCACATTTACAATATAATCTTCAAAAGTAAATCAATAAGCTGTGTAGAATGTGTCATCAGAAATGAGCTTAAAATAAGGCTGGTGCTATTCCAAATAATACAGGTAGCGACTAACTATAACTATAAATCACTCCGCAGGTGTGTTGTCATGATGCCCGTGAACGAAAATGATCATCTGTCATTCACCTCATTCTGCAGTTTCTGAATGCCTCATGTTTTGAAACGGTGAATCTGTTATTTTTGGAAGAAACCTCATTACTCAGAGTCAGGAACTTTCATCGCAAAAAAAATCTGCCTTCAGTAGAATGGTTAAACATGCAGGCTCATGTGTGGAGAATGTAAATGTTGAATACCCCTTCCTTCAACAGACACAAAAGGCATGAATGCTCCTGTCATCAATTGTGGGCTTGACACATGTGCGTATCCCTTTATGATTGAAATACAGCGTTCGAACAGCTCTTGCTTCTGTACACCTGATTATAGCAAGAGAAAAGGAATTTGTATTTTTTGATCCCATTTCCTGTAGGCGGCTAATTGTTTCGTTTTCTGTTTTGGTATTTTTCCTTGTTTTGATCAGGTTATAGTACTTGCATTCAGTACTTACATATAATATACCTGTGTAATATATCTGTATCTTGGTGCATCTGTTACATTCAACTAGACTGGCATATTTCAAGATAATCATTTAATAATAATGATTAAATCATCATTTCATTATCAGTCATACTCTATTTTTGCACAACTTTAAGTCATTTTTGCCACATCTGTCAAGTGTAATTTTTTATTCTGCAATGCATTAAAGTTTAGCATCATGGTGGTGTAGTGGTTAGCACTTCCAAGTTCCATCTTGTATTCCCAGTTGGACCAGTGCCTTTCCATGTTGAGGTTTCCTGTTCCCAATGCATTCGGGTTTCCTTTAGTTTCCCTCACCATCAATACCAAGTTTAATTCTCCTGTCAGAGCCCTTCACCAAACTACTGATGAAGATCTGGAATTGGTCCTTGCGTACCTTAAATGGATGCTCAGTGCCCCTAATGTGGTAATCACTTATGCCAGTGCTCAAGCTAGGAGTTGTGAATATATTAAGATGGGTAAAAAGACACCAAATTACCCTATAGAGATAGTAAAGTGACTACATTTTAACTGTAAAAACAAATAAAACACTAATTGTAATTAACGCTTCTCAGTGTTCAGTTTTGAGGAATGGCTCTTACTCCTCATAAAAAAATCTTAAATAATGTTGATTGTAGTGACATTTCGGTCATTTGGGGGGATAGGGGCTGATCTGCCTTGGCGGAGTCTGCACTCTCCGAGTGCTTTTCTAGTTCTCATTTGAAACTCCCACACCGAAGAGCTATAAAAGCCCCCTTAGTGGTGGGGGCTGATCATGACCGAAATGAGCGATAGGTTTCATTTTCACTTTTGCGAGCAGTGCTCTGCCACAACCGACTGAATGAACCCTGTCACTACTCACGCACGCACGTGCACACACTTCCACCGATCACCACAATTTAATAATTCATTCCTTGTGCCAGTATCAACAGTATGAACATTTCCTGAAATGTTAAGCCAAACCCATCCATAACTTTTTGAGTTATCTTGCTAACAGACAGACAGATGTTTGTCTGTTAGCTCAAATCTCAAGATAACTCAACTCAGATAAATGCCGACAAAAACATTACTCCCCCGTTCCTTGGTGGAGAAACAAGTATGACTCCATCAGTAATGCTTAAGGAACAGATTCAATATCCTGTATTTTATTTTCTATATCGATTAGTATAGAGTCCAGGGGTGGGCAATCCTGGTCCTCGAGGGCCGGGATCCTTCATGTTTTAGATATGTCCCTCTTCCAGCACACCTGATTCAAGTAATGATCAGCTCATCATCCAGTTCTGCAGAAGCCTGATAATGATGGA
>JAPTYR010000005.1:51397483-51409443 GCA_029814505.1 Siphamia roseigaster | reverse complement strand
TCTATTCTATTCTATTCTATTCTATTCTATTCTATTCTATTCTATTCTATTCTATTCTATTCTATTCTATTCTAAAATCATACACTATAACAACAATTGAATAAAAAAATCTGTGACAATTATGTGTCATTGTATCTAAGATGTGTGCAATTATAGACAACCCTCCATTACTATATGATGACAAATTTGTCTCATCCCTCAAGGGTTGTAAACTATATCCATGTCCAATATGGAAAAACAAACCCAACAGTCTCACTCCCAATTCATCAAATGCTGCAGTCTGGCGATCCCACCCTTGATGCCCATTTCCGACATCAATGGGAAGCTCCTTTCATCAAAAAGTTGAAGAGGGCAATCTGATAGAACTGAATGCGAATCCCATCTCAACACAGTCGGCAACTGGTCTTTGACTATTTAATCATACCACACCAAACAATGGACACCGCCCCCACTTTCTGCATCATATTTTTCAAAAAAACTTTTGTTTAAAACATGGGAATTGTCAAGATTCCTGATGCTATCCATGCAATATTTCTCAGGTAGATTTGTGATAAGTACAAACAAGATCCAAGTGCAAACCAATAAGGTCTGTAGTCTTTATTAAAGACACAGCAGAGGTAGGAGGTAGAGTCCGAAGGTGGGGAAACCTGAGACCAGATAGTGGTGCACAGGGAAGAACCTCCAGACACTGTATGGCAGGGGTATTCAAATACAGTCCTCAAGGGCCACTACCCTGCATGTTTTAGATATTTCCTTCTACAATCACATCTGGACACCATTACATCCACAGAGCATGTTGATGAGCTGATTAATTGAACCAGGTGTGATTGAACAGGGAAATGTCGGAAGCATGCAGGATACCAGCCCTCGAGGACTGGATTTGAATACCCCTGCCATATGGGGACAAACTGTGGGAAAATCGAGGGGTTAGAATCAGGAATCCAGACACTGACCAATGGACTGAGGCAGAAGATGGACCAGGAGCGGATGACTGGTTGAAGCCAGGGTCAGTGGCGAAGGCAAAACCAGGGATGGAAGACGGGTCAAAGCCAGGGTCAGTGGCGAAGGTAAGACCAGGGACCAGCAACAGAACTGCATCAGAAACCAGGCAGGGGTCAGGACAGGTAGAACAGGAAATAATGCTGGAAAGTTTTGCAATCCCAAAGAACAATCTGGCAATGAGCAGACAGGAGTGACTAAACAGACCTTCCTTGATGAGCTGCAGCTACACTTACAGGTAGGGAGATGAGCCAAGTGAAGTAATCAGGGGAAAGGGCAGAGAGAGGGAAAGAAGAGAACAGTAACTGCAACCAGGAGATACAAGATTTTACACAAATAACCAATGTTTGTGTCCCTCTGCCAATCAAAAGTAAATGCATGTTTGAGGTTGCCGTGTTTGTCATGTAAAGTTTTTTTTTAAACCTGTTTGTTACGCTCAGCGTAGGGGATACCAAGTGCAACATGAAGTGAGACTCCTCTCCTCCCATGTCCCTTAAAAAAAAAAAAAAACTTCAAAGCACATGACCAGATATATTTAAGCTGCAATTTAGAGTTTATTTATATGGCAACTTAAAATTTAGTAAATCAGGAGGGGAATCAAAGAAAATAAAAAAGCTACCTTAGAACCCTATACTTACCTACAAAAAATAAATCAAGTACAGCCAATACACACGAACCTTACATAAACTCGTAATTACAAAAACAAGAGAAAAATTTAAGAAAAATATTCCTGCCTTCAAATTCAAAATTCTTACACAAATGCAAAGCATTCTGGTCATCTGAAGGGAGGGTGGGGCGAGAGAAGTCTGTCTGCAGGGGGGTGAATCTTCCTTTTATAACCACTTCTCCTAATGTCGAACTAATCTGAAGACCTGCCGCACCTCATCTTATGTGACCTCTGACCTGCTAATGGGAACAAACAGATCCACAGAGAGAGAAAACAATACACAGATACACAGAACTTATAACACTGTTCCACAATCTTTTTTTATAATCTTAACCTTGTCCTTCTTTTAGTCAAATTCACCTAAATTTTAACTCTCAGTGATCACACTCTCTAATGCTTATTCTCATTCATTTACCATATAAATGTAGTATGTGTTTAGTTTTGCAGTAACTGGCAATTATTGATTTGGTTTCCATGTTTGATGTGGAAAAAAGAAACACACACACACACACACACACACACACTGACTGACTGACTGACTGACTGACTGACTGACTGACTGACTGACTGACTCACTCACTCACTCACTCACTCACTCACTCACTCACTCACTCACTCACTCACTCGCTCGCTCACTTACTCACTCAACATTTCACTTATATATCTATGAATTCCCCTTGATAACTCATCAAAGAACCTTGTGATATTTTTCATTATCATAATCCACCCAAATTTCAGTATGGATTTTTGACTCAACCATATAAAGATATATTTTATCAGCTACTTAATTTGTGAATACATCTTGGTCTCTGCTCAGACAGGGGAAATAGTTAAGTACAAATACGTTTTTACTGCAAATCAGCAGATGTTTTAGATGTACTATGCAGTATTTGCAATTTTGTAATTGTATTCATTACATTTTTACGTTGCAGACCATGAAACCCAATCTGTGCATTGTGACAATGACAGTTTTCACTGTTTCTAGTATTTATTTTATTGAAAGAGTAGTTTAATCATGTGTAACATGAGACTACATTTCTTAGTTTTAAACTCTTTTTCCACACTTTCACTTTTGCTTCAGAAAACACCATTAGGCAGTACATTTTCTGTTCTTCTACCTGTGTAAAATGTTTTTTTTTTTGTCACCTCTGTCTGTATTAAGTGGAACTGCCCTTAAAGCAGCTTCATGCTAATTCTATGCGTCTAAAGCTTGGATCAGGAGTGTGTAGCAGTAATCTGTTTGAGCTGTCTCTTTTAATTTTAGTGATCTAGTGTCTGTTAATCTACAGGTTCTCTAAATCATTTATGCTGGTTCACAGGTGAATGTACAGGTATGGGTGGTGGTTTTACTTTATGATCTTCATGTTGGGGCCTCATGACATCTTGAGCTGATCAGAGAGTATCAAAACACACTATCATCATCCATGAAACTCCATGAGCAATGCGTGAATACACTTAGCACTACTCCTACCTACAGTTTCAGAAACCATCAGTGTTTTTATATTACTTAAATACACTATAGCTTCACAGCTTCAGCTAAAGACAATTAAGTAATTTTAAACTGAATGTGTGAGGTGGAGATAGCCACAGAAGGGCAGGAAAAGTGAGACATTACAGTGAGTCTCATGCAGCCAGTTTATCAGTAGTCCATATAGCTAATTGATCTGTGTCTTTGCTAATGAAAATGCAAGCAGGACATAATCAACAGTGATAATTTAGGAAGAATGAAATATCCTCAAAGTAATGTCTTCAAATATTAATAAAGAAAAGTGGAGTGAAACATGAGCTAATGAGTAAAATACATTAACACTTTACTGTTAAATATGAACATCTAACACTCATTTCTGTGGCAAGGTGATCAAACTACAGCCAAAGGACATGTATCTGACCTCTGACCTCATTAACAAGGGTCAGAAATGGCTTACAATGAGCATCTGACCAACCCTATATTGGTCCACTTTTTATTTACAACAACACAGCTTTATAAACCCTACAAATAGATATAACCTATCTATAAACATACAGACATTTTCTCTTGATAAAAAGTGACTGCAAACAAACAAAACCATGCTGCAGCAGAGCGATAAGAGGAGCCAATCTGGGACAGGGTCTCTCATGGGGTTTGTTAATGGGACCTCCAGTCACCTGGGAGATAACCCAGGTTTCAACAAACAGACAACTCATCTCCTGGACACAAGAGGAAAAGTGAGTAGAGGATTGTATTTTATTTATTCTACCACCATAGTTTGATTTAAATTTCGGTACAAAATAATCACAAACAAGTGTAACCAACATTTAACATAGCCTACCATCATTACTACTGGCTCTGGAATTATTAAAGTATATTTTTAGGTTAATTTTAATGAGTTTTACAGTTGTGTAGCGTAAGAGTTTCTGTTTTTAGGGACATTTATTTTCTTTATTCTTATGTCGTGGTGAGTTTTCATCACCAGAAAGAAATTTTAATTTTCTGAGTCAGTTAACAACAAACGATGGAGCTGTATGAGAAAACGCCTCCTATGGTGAATTTCAAGCAAGGGTGATTATAGAGCTTCAATGCACAATTTATTACTTCAGTTTCAACACGTCAGCGCAGCTTTGGATCATGGGTATTGAAGTCACTGAATTGTCCTTTATATAATTCCTAAAGATGTTTTAGTTTGTCTTTAACCTTTTAGTTTGCGTTTTGATTTCAGTAACATGTTCCATGCATCTGAAAATGATATTATTGCTTCTGTTAAATAAAACAGTCCTTTATTTGGGTGAGACGAAATGCCAATAGGAGCCAATAGAAGGCCTAGAATCAATATTATTATATAGATTTTAATGTAGAAAACCTTTCGGGGTGTTTAGGAAACAAAAACAGGTCTTTTTTTCATGAGAATATTGCGTATACATACCTTAATAGTCTTTCAGGTTATAACTACTGAATCAAACATGAAGATTAGACCTGCAACACACGACCTGAAAATATGCCATTATACCAGCATTGTGTTATTTGACAAAAGTCTGCTGTACCAGAAGTACAGAAAATGTACAAATATACATTCTGGTAACAAAAAAATGCATTATAATTATTTGCCACCAGAGGTAAAAAAAAAGGCTTATTTCACTTTGGCTGTTGCCTGGGCAGCAAAAGCTGAAACATCGAACCTGAAAAGATGTGTTTCAAACCTGAAATGTCAGTAAATGTTAGTAAAAGTTACTCATAAAGACATTGTTACCACAGCAACAGGTTTCTTATGTTGAAGTTTACATAGAATAAAAGCTGATAATGATGATGATAGATTGCACACTATAAATATACAATGGATTCCACTCAAATTCCCTGTTCAAGACATACCATACATATAATTGACGTGTACAAAAAGGTGTATCTGATCGAAAAGATGCTGAAAGTACAATAAATACGGTTGGCTCCAACCGGTGTTTTAGTCTCAAGTGGCTTCACTGTCTTATTAATCGATAATTTTGATTTTTTTTTTTTTTTTATAATTAAGGTATATACTCAATATTCTCATGAAAACAGACTTGTTTTTGTTTCCTAAACACCAAGAAAGGTTTTCTATATTAAATATATATAGTAATATACATTACTATATTGATTCTAGGCCTCCTATCCATTTAGTGTCACCGCTTTATTCCTACGGTTAGAACTGCATGTTAACCATAGCAGCGATTTGTTACTGCAACGAAAAATAGAATAAAAAAATCAGTTTTTGAGCACGAAGGATTAAACATTTGAGAGTCGTGTAAACACAAACAAAACGTCGTCTTTCACGGCTCCGTCCAACACCCTTTCTGAATGTGAGCGTCCAGCCAATAGAATGATCTCTCCCTGTGACGTCTTAAGCCGGAAGTTGTTGTTGAGTGTCTGCTGTTGTTGACATTACCTACCTGACGCTGCTATTTTTTATTTAACGACAGACGAAATACATTTACTACTTAACGGATCGTATCGTTATATTAATTTTTATTTTGCTCACCGTTTGTGAGTCTGCTTGTCCATTCATTATCCGCGGACATATGTAATTTTACAACGCAGCTAGCATACGAGGCTAGCATTTGTTGTAGGAGGTCAGCTAATTAGGAAGCCATGGAAAGTACATTTTAGCTCAACCAATTCTTCCAGAGATTTACTTGACTTATATCGTATCTTACTTATACAACAGGTTGGAGAAACGGGAAACACAAGGTATAGTGTGTTTTTCTGGCAGCCTTTCGAGCTTTTAATGGACCTAATATAATCTGACTGGTGCTAAATTGGACTTCATGACAACTCAATGGAATTTATTCCTTTGCTTTTATGCAGATGGCAGTGGAGCTGGATGTGTTCGTTGGTAACACCACTATCATGGATGAAGAGGTTTACCAGCTGTGGTTAGATGGATACACAGGTATGTGTCATATTAATGCTGGGTCCCTTGATCATCATGGCCACAATAATCTTCTGGGATACACATATCCCACATATGGGTATATTTATGGGTACTGCAGATTGCCTAACAGTCATCTACTGCTTCAAAAATATCTAATTCCTTCATAGTGATGGAATATAATGCAGTACATATTTAAAGTGCCTGTATTTCTCCCGAGTATATTTTCATTTCCTGCAGCTTTATTTATATACTCCACTACACCTTAAAGGCAAATATTACATGTTTTCCCACCACTGTGTTGTATGACATCCCTGTTACTTTTGAGATAACAATTATTAGTCTTTAAAAAAAAAAGAAAACCACAAGTGCACCATGGCACCAAATTAGTTAATACGAATCTTTATTTGTCAGTGTATTGTACATGCAAATCAGTTACAAGCCACTTCTCTATACATCTTGTCCACAGCTATGTAGGTTAATTTTGAGATGCTTGCCTGAAAGAGAGTGATGGATTTTCTCTTTTCTTAAGCTAAATAACTTGTTCAAAATACCTCAGAGTAGCTGGTAAATATATTGTCAATGTATAGTATATGTCTTTTAATGTTGTCTCACAAGATTATCAGTCACAAGCATAACTAAGCATTAAGCATAACTGAGCTCATAAAATCTCAATCTTCACTACAGATCAAACTACCCAACAGTAGTGAAGTAGATCAAATGAGCTCAACCTTAAAATCTTACACCAGTAAAATCACACATTAACATCAATGCAGTAGTAATATATATATATATATATATATATACACTCAACACTGTGTCTCATTTATTGTCAGCTACTCCACAATCACTAGTTCAAAAATCACTTCAACTGTTTTCGAAGAGAATATTTTGACCTTGACTGTCTTTATTTGTACATGTTAAGTGTGTATATCTTACTGAAAGGACAGGTGAGCTTGGCTGGGCTTGTGTTTGAGTGTGATGTCTAATAAGGACATATTCTCTTATAGAGTTTTGATTAGTACTATATAGAAAGCATGTGTGGGAAGCAGTCATTTCAGTTTGGAAAATGCTTGGTTGAAATGCTTAGCTCACATTGGATATTTCACATTCTCTTCAACTTCTTTAGGCAATTAAAAAACAAAACAAGAATCAGTTTTGAATCACGATGTAAGATTTACTGAACCAGTTTCTTCAAATGAATAAGTATAAGTTTGATATGTCCTATGTTATAGCTGTGATGGGTGTTGTCTTTTCTAGTCTGCGATTTTTCATTGTTTTTCTGGCTCCTCTCTGATCTCCTGTTATATGTTTTTAACCAGTGCTTTAAGTGTATCGTTCTACTCATGTTATTGCTGACAGTACTAGTACACAGTAGAAAGTAATAACTTCACATACTCCTACTACCGTCAGTGCATGGTCCAGCCAAATTTTGACACAGCCTATGAATTCTCAAGGAAAGTATTGATGCTAAATTCTGAATCTCCAATCCATTAAAAAATGTGTAGCCAAGAATGTTTTTTGGGAGGGTTTATACTTATTTCTTCCTTATTTCACCCTTCATAGAAATACTCTAAATTAAAAAGTTCTTATCCTTGTGAATGTTTTGAGCTTTTTTTATTGTCATGTAGAAAATCAAGGTTAATGAAGTTACCATATTTGGTTCCTAACACATACATAGGAAAACACACACAAAAAAATCCAACAAGTAAATGGAAAAAAAAAAGAAAAACACATGTAATGTGAATGGAACATGTATTTTAGAACACTAGAACATCGCTTTTATGACATTAGACCAGCATTAGTGCTGATGCAGACCTGTGAACATCCACATATCTCTTTGAACATTATCACTTACATTAGTACCATTACTTCATGGTACCTAACAAAGCAAGTACACTCACTGGTCATGCAGAGGTGGACCTTACAGACCCTAAAGACCGCATGAGATTGTGTTCTCACTGTCCTCAAACTAACTGTTGATATCACTGTCTTGGAATGTGTGCAGAAATGACCAAAAAATAGTCCCATGCTCAATAAAGGGTTAAAGAGAAAAAGACATGTCTTATCACACTGAATAATGTTCCATTTGTCACAAAATAATAAGAAAACATACATCATTTTTGATACAGAAGAGGCCAGTTCATTCACAAAAAGTCCAGCTCTTAAACAGCATGAAAAAATGAAAATATTTCACTGCAAGTAAAGGTTTTGTTCTATAAAAGTTACAGCCATTGCGTAAATGTAGTGGAGCAGATGAATAAAACATTTTCAGTCACTTTTGCTTTGTTTTTCATTTGTTTTAACGTTTTGAGACATTTATGGACATAGGGATGATATTGTTTTTACAAGTACATTTTTTGGACCATAAAACCATGTGCATTCTGTGAAACTTGACCTGTGTTTCAGAATCAGTCAAATGTAATGCATAACAGCTTCGGTGAACAACAATTGCAGAGTCTTGTACAAGGTTTGTGTTTTTTCGTAAAAGACAAAAACTTACCTGTCAAATGTCAGAACCTGTCAAATCGGTGGATAACGGTAATTCACAGAGATGGTTTCCTTGATGGAAAAGGCTGTGTATTTAGTATTCTTTCACAAAAACACATTGTTGTTGTTCTTTTCTTTGCAAGGCTTCACAACATTCTTTGCCAAAGAAAATACTTTTCTATCAAATTTTGCCATGGTCTAAATACAGGCTGCTCAACAAGTAGCTCCAGCATTAAAAACAGTTGCTCACATCAGTTTAGATTCTTTCTACATTACAACACACATGCGCACGCGCGCACACACGCACACACACACACACACACACACACACACACACACACACACAAATCCGTGACAGTTCCAATCCCTCAGAGTTGCATAGATTTGGCGGTTCAGTTCATGTTTGTTTTACTTGAGTCCCTGTTGAGAAACCAGGCTAAAACGTCCTCCTCAGGTGCGGGCTGTCTGACACCTCTCTTACCAGGTAAAATGAACCAATTTACACCTCAGAGGTCAAATAAAGCCTCCCCAAAACACTTCTGCTTCCCCCTCTTCGCATATCAGTTAAGGACGAGCTCTTCCCTTTGTGTCTTTTAACCTTTTGTCTAATGACAGCAACTTCACGTTCTTAATAAACCTCTTTTGATTGATTGTGGCAAATTTTACAAAGTCCCCCTCCATGTGGGAATAAGTGTTTGTGTTTCCACGTCCTTCCTGACAATTAATTTGTCTGTGAGTATGCTTGTGTTCAATGTTGTGACTTTGACTGAGGCTTTCAGATGAGGAGCCAATTGATTCCGATGGCCCCTATTAGTCTCTGTGATTAATTGAGTGTGATTGGGTGTCGTTGGTGGCACCTCATCATTGAAGTTATTGACGGGTGGGCTAATTAGTTCCCATGGTGCCCACTTAAACACAACTATGCGTGTGACAGTGAAATGACCCCAAAGAAGCCAAACCCAGGCCAGATCGTGTGTGTGTATGTATATGTGTGTGTGTGTGTGTGTGTGTGTGCGTGCGTGCGTGTGTGCACGCGCCCTTGAAAACACACTATAAAAGTGTTTAATAAAGGTGTTTTGGTATCATGAAGAAAACATCTCTAATGAACCATCAGAATGCAAGACCTCAGAAAGCTCAAATGAATGCTAACTGTTTTTGTTTTGTTTTTTATCTATTCTTTTATATTGGCAGAAAACTCAAAAAGAAAAAAATCCAGCCTGTAAGAATAAACCAGAGAAACAGATCAAATATTACTGGTGCGGCCTTATCAAGTCACCAAGGCCTTCTGTTCATCCCCCAAGAATTACAATCACTGACCTACATTTACCCCCTACATTTTAACACTTGTTCCTTGAAAATATAATAAATGGTTCCCAGTAGTCTGTTTTCTTTATTTGGCATGTTTTCATTGGTCTAGCGCTTCCAGTAGTGTACGTGTACGTTAGAGCATTTGTCCAATCAAGCCATCATGTGTTGCTTGATAAAAAATAGTCTGCCTCAGAATTAACCTGTTTATTTAACCAATCAGATTTCATGTTGGTCACACCAGGGAGAGCCGGCTGGTGTACAATAACATCTGCATTTTGACATCATTTGACTGGATAGTCAAAGACTGACTAGTCAGAAGAAGCTCAGCTACCAAAGGTCACATACTGTATATTGGTGTAGATTTAATGGCTGTTTTCAGTCCACAATGACCAAGAGAGGAGAAGAAATGGATTTGGATTAAGCAGTCATTTTGGTGACTACAATGTACTCTATGAACATTATATGTTGTTGTTGTTAATTTTTTTTATTATTATTATTATTACATAGTAAATATTGATGATTCTTGAGATGATGCAGGTGGTGTGGCTGTAGTGAAAGGTGACATGAGTTGTGTTCAGATTGCTTCAGTAATGACATTCCTTCTCTACGTCACAGATGCAATGTCCTGTTAACATCGATGGTATAGCACTGATATTAAAAGGTGGATTAAGTCAGACAGAACAAGGGTTTAACAAAAAACATTGCATTCAGGGCTTCAGAATTACAAGCATTTTTATAGGCTGATTTATTAAATATCGTGTACTCCACAGTTAAGTACAAGAACAAAAAGCTGTTTCATATCTGCTTCTGCCTGAATATGGTGACTTCTCTGAATCACTGTTCTGCGTAATAATTACCTCTCTCCTGGCCACACCCGGATAGCTCTGTTCTACAAAAATATAAGGGCTATCGGTTTCCCCACAGGGGAGAGAAACCCTGCTCAACTGCACAGCTCATGCCGCTTTTCCCATGTCAGCAGTGAATGGGTTTAGTGGCTCTTGAAGATAGGTTGGTTCATCCCAGTAGTTCAGCATGGGTGTGAATTACTCGACTCTAACATAGTTACAATATATCTTTGTTTATACATATTTTACATTTTGAAGAGACTATGGTGGAGATCTTAAATGCAATGAATAAATACATGTATGGAAAGAGGGATGCAAAGAAATCAGGAGTTAAATAACGGTGCTGCCTCACTGTACACATACTGTATGCTTCATGTAGAGGAGATAGGAGAAGGTTAAAAGTGTAAAAAGCTGTGTGGAGAAAGAGGGAGTGGTAGACAAGTCCTCGGTTGACTAGCTTTGAAGAAAAGACCCTAATCATGGAGGAGGGCAGAGTTGGCATAACATGATTTTTTTTCCCCCAAAGTCAGACTCTTTTATTCGTCTTCTGCTCTCCCACTCCAATACCCTGACTCTAACTCTGCTTTATTTCTCTTGCTTTTCTTCCACATTATTTTCTCCGCCAACTCTGGACACAGATACAGAATTATAGAGTTTACTTTCTAAAGCTATTTCTGGTGTTTTACAGTGCAAATAGTTTGTTTTTCTTGAGGTAAGACATAATACAAAAGACAAAACTACTGCAAACTTATTAAAAATATACAATAACTTAGTTGTTCCTCAGGGTATATTGTCTGCAGCTTGTAAACAGAGTCCAGAGAAGGTCCAGAAGTCTCGTCTCCTCTCAGATCACATGCATTTTTTTCCAAAACGTTTTTGTGTACAGAAACTTTATTGTATCTTGTATATAATTTGTATATTGTATGTCATTGATGAACTTGAAAGAACTTTTTCTTAATGGAAAGAGGGTTTTAAGCTCAAGTAGAAGCAAGAGAGGAATCATGGGTAATACTAAATAAGATATATTTTAAATGGTGGGTCAAGACAACTTTGGAGTTATACCAATAGCAATAGTTGGAAATTAAATACATAAATCACCATTTTATAGTGAAAACATGGTATTTTCTTTAGGTTTTCCTGAAACATAAGACAAAGCTTCACAAAACTATGTATAAAAATTTAACAGTAAATGTAGTGCCTGCGTGGGTTCTCTCCGGGTACTCCGGCTTCCTCCCACCATCCAAAGACATGCACTGATAGGTTAATTGGTTAATC
>JAPTYR010000005.1:51197049-51209470 GCA_029814505.1 Siphamia roseigaster | reverse complement strand
ACTCGAGCGGTGGGAGCTGAAGACGCGTTTAGAACGAAACGGCAGCAAAATTGGTTATGGTAATTACATAAACTTATTGGTGGAAATTTATGATGGGTACGGCCGATACCGATAACCTCAAAATGCTGGATATCGGCCCGATATATCGGTCGGGCCCTATAACACACACCTGCAGGGACTGAATTTGGACAACACTTCAGATAAGACTACAGCGTCTACAACAACACAATGCTGAAAATAGCTGCATGATGGTGTGAATGTAAAACTTGTAGAAGGGAATATTGTGACAGTATATGACCTACATATACATTAGGGGTGTAATGGTGTGCTCGTTTGTACCCAACTGTTTTAGCTTGGGGCCTTCAATACAATACAGAGGTGTACCAAATGAGTACATGTATTCTATATGAAGAATACAAACACTCAGGAAGCAGGGTGCTGCAAGCAGAACCCATGTGCAGGGTTTCCTAAATATACATTCTGCAGCGCCACCGCAGGTGGGGCGACAATGGGGGACATGACAACAGAAAGTATTGGTTTTCAACAGTTAGAGAACTCACCCCTGTATATTCTTTTAAAAAGTAGTGAATCGATAATTAAAAGGTCTGATGTCATCTTAATTGAGGAGTTGATAAATATTTGCTTTAGGGTTGTCCTGATCCGATATTAGGATCAGATCGGCCGCCAATATGAGCAAAAAATGCGCATCGGATCGGCAGGCGCGGAAAAATTCCGATCCAGACTCCCGATCCATTTTTTAATGAAAATCCGGGTTTTCTATCGCACCACATTTAGATAATTCATTCCAGTTTCCCTAAAATCTGGTCCAGCACACCTTCAGCACCAGCATTAGTGTCTTACAATTTACCTTAGTGGCATCTTCAGCAGCAAAGTTTAACAGTAAAAATGTCAGCTGTGTGGGATCATTTTACCCTAAAGGACGACAAAGACGAAGAGGTGGAGTGTAACATATTGTTTATACTGATTTTTATCACTTTGGTTTACACTTGTTCAAGAGAAGATACTGATATAGACTATACGGTTAATAGACTATTCTCCAGATAACGTTGTTTATGTGGTTTGTTTGTTTGATACAGTTTACAGTCTTATTTGCACTTTTTACTGACCACTGATGCCATTTCTGTTAAGTTATAATGCTGTCTATTTTGTGTTTATCCCTGAATGAACAGGTCAGTTTCTTGTTATCAACCATTGTGTATTATTCAAACTCACCTAATTCCGCTGAATAGCTGTTCTCAAGAGACTAAAACCCTTTTCAACATGAGTCTGACAACTAGGTAAGGAAGGTAAATAACTTTGAACTTTACATGCTTGGATCGGCCGGTATCGTATCGGCCAGTATCGGTATCGGATTGTAAGTGCAAAAACCTGGATCGGGACATCTCTAATTTGCTTCATTGAATAATTATTGTATGTCTAGTCTAACATCTCACAAGATCCCACAGTAGAAGCAGTATCTTCAATTCTCTACTAGTAGACATCCTTCTACAATCATGGTGCCCATGTTTTACTATGGTATTCTATAGAATTAAGGATCCCACAATAGCTGCATAGATGATGCTGAGATTTTTCCAGCGTCTAAAATGGAGTCGGTTGGCAAATACAGTTCTTTTATCTAAAACAGATGTAGCACACTTCACATTTTTGGCATCTGGTCTCATTTGTCAAGGAGCATGGATTCTTTTACGGAGCCACAATATTTTCAGCCGAGGCTCTGGCCTGATAAGGGGCATGACTCAAGCTTTACATGCACTATAAGAAAAAAAAAACACTGCAATGTTGCAAATATTTCATGTCACTATAACTGTTGCAGGATCACAACACTTATTGGTCAAAGCCAAAGCTTCATACCACAAGGTCAATTCCCACTTAAGAGGCTGGACCTGTGGCTTAGACCTGTGGGAATAGCAGCAAAAGCAGACAATCATAGCTATAGCAGAAATGAATAAACCAGGCACATTAAAAAAATCTTGATCACAAAATAACTCGTAAATTGCACTGAATCTGAATGTGGCTCTTGGTTAAGTCTGAGTGGGGATAAAATGTACAAACAGCAGCAGAAGGGAGGAGGAATACCCCAATCTAGGCCCCTCAAAGTTGGTTTAATATCAAGAGCTGGCCCTTTCTGTTTCTCCGTCTCACACACACACTCCAAAAAAGTATGGGCTCAGACCTGGCAAGCAGCGCCACTTCTTGGAGCAGCCTCCTCTCTAATTTAAAGTTGATTGCCGTGGGCCCTCTGTGTGTGACTAGTGAAATATGAGTGTGGAGAAGACAGTATGGAGGCTTGGACTGAGTTTAGCTGAGTGCTTGTGATTATGTGTGTATGCACAAAAAAGTATTGGATCGTCAAAGGTTGGAGTCTATGCAAGTCTATGTGCATGCATGAGTCTGGGTGAAAGCCCCTGTGGAGCCTGTGTGTCCTTGTGTGTACAGTATGTGGTTTTTGGCTAAAGCTACTGCTGAGATTGGACTGCCAGTGAGAGCTGTCTACAGGGAATCAGACGACGCAAAAAACAAACTGAATAGCAGTACCTTTCTCCAGCTTGAATGAGGTGTTAGAAGGTGAGTTTTACTAAGTTGAACTTTCAGAATATTAAATTAGAGTTTCACTGAGGCATTTTCAATTGCTTGTTGTTAAAACATCTATGAAACATCCTGGAAAATCTGGTACTTCAAGAACCAATGAGGTAAATGTGGTTGAATCCTTGCCTCTAATTGGTGACTTTTCTGTGTGAAACTGTGAAATTAATCATGTCATCACTTATGAGTTACACTTTAAGGTTACTCCTACACTTAACTGGAAGTATTCCCTCGATAAATTCTTATTTCTCCCCACTTGTACCAAATAAGTCCTTACTACAAAGTTGGCTCTTTAGCACCTTCTGGAGTGTAATTTCTCAGAACTTCAGTAAGTTCAAGCCAAGACCTTTTGAGCTGAATTTTTTTTTTTTTTTTTAAGAAAAGTAGTAAAAGTACTGCATTTGAATTGTAAAATGTAATCTAACTTCTGGGAATTCCCACATGTTTTAATAAAACTCACCATTCTGCTTAAAATACAAAACAAAGCACAAACTTAAAGAAGGCCGAGTGCCATATAAATTTCTGCGTGTTGTATATTATCTTACATCCTGACAAAGCCTCCTACCACATACAGTATAACATATCAGCCATGCTTGAATGAAAGCATTTTCCTATTCTCAGAAATCTAAGCTCTTAGGATTTCCCTTTCTTTTTTGGACATGACTAACCCCAGAGTCCGAAGAGCACATTTGTTCAGGGAGTATTTTTAAAGTCAGTTTTCAGTAAATTTAGTCACAATGTTTGTGAAGCAAAAATGTATTTAGGTCTTCCTTTAATAGAGACAGAAGACCTAAATCCCTGAGAAAACTATGTCCCCACAGGTAAACAACAAGGTGCCGGGGCTTTAATTTTTCCTGTGTGCATTTAGTTTCCCAGTGGTAAAATTGGTCTGGTGAGTGGAAGAGCCTACTGTTTGCTAATCACAGTTACTTCTGTGTAATGTGCTGTGATTTTGACAAACAACTGATTAAAGCTAAACGTCTTCCTGGTAGAGTTTCCCGGGTAGCTCACTGTGGATCCTACAGGGAAGTAGGCAGGTGTTTTGTTCCTCTCCCCCCAGACAAAACCCATGGCGACAGAGTTTAAACCGCAATTAGCCAGACTTTAACATTAAACTGATTATCGGGACAGATTTACAAACAAAGTCATCAAAGTGGTAATGATGAAACCTACATAGTTGCATTTCCTGAAGCAGAACAGATTGGAGAGCTGTTATTGGCTCTGCAACAAATAGATAAAGATGAAATGATATGTGAATTCATTTTCCTGCTTAAAATTAGTCGGGGTTTTTCTGGAAAATACAAAATCCAAAACAAGAAAGAAGCAAAATTACAATTAAAAAAACTATGACATAATAGATGATGGGGTTTTTTTTGTAAGAAAAAAAAAAACAACAACAAAACCCCAAGAAATAACAAAAATGTATAAGACAAAAAATGAGAATGATGGAAAATATGCATAAAATGAGAAAGACATCAGACATCAAAGACATCAAAATTATGACAAGTCATGGAAGATTCAACAAGATGAAAAAGACGCTTCAAGATGCAATAAATGTCAAATAGAAGAGAAACGGCATGACAAGCAAATGTTCTAACAAGATGAAGGCATCAAAAGATGCATCAAGATAAAAATACAGCACACCAAGGTGAAAATTACAGAAGAGGAGGCAAGAAAATGTTGTACAATAAGTATTAAGGTGTAGAAGGCATAAAAAGATTATATAAAGGGAGACACTGGTTAGCTGTTTAAAAAAAATGGCATTGTGGCTATTAAAAGGTGTATTTTTGTAAATTTAGATACAAAAGGAGACATAGAATAGATATTTTGGGTGTTGAAAGAGGGCACCATTAGTGCCAAATACAGTTAATAAACACACTCATTCACTGATACCCTTATAAATCATTAACTAACTTATTCCACCTGAATCAGGTGAAAGTTTTATATACACAGTTACTCAAATGTGCTGCATATAATGTACAAAGGAAAAAAAAACAATCTCATCATGAATCATAAACCAAGGCTGCAATAAAGTGCCAATTCCTTGAGAACCAAGGAGCCACATTTTTAAGCGCCCAATAAAAGTCAGCCAATACATTAAAAGAGACTGGAGAAAAATTGCATCAGCATTCATCATGTGCTCTGTACAGAGTGTATCATCTTCTTAAAGCATCACAGACCTGCTGGGTTAATAAACATGAGCGTGAACTGATGTCACATCACAGAATTTATGACTAAGGTTCAAATTCTACCACTGATATGCAATGTACGACAATGACACTGACCTGTATTTAGTTACTCCAGACACTTCGCTTTTATAGTGACTTATGATTACATAATCACACATTACAGATTGTTGTGCTTTTAATATTAATGGGACCCACATTCTTGCTCAACATTACGAAACAACAAATACATGTTCCTCTCCAGTGGAAGATTCCTCCGTTTCCTCTTCCCACCTACCTTGCCGGTCCTACTCCTGAGATACCCCCAGGCCTCAACTTTCCACTTAGCCTATCTGCATTCCTGCTGAGCTCTATTTAAAGGCCCCATCACTCCACAGACTTCAGGAATGAGGAATCTGTAGTGGGACCTGTCTCACTATCTCAGTTTTCCTCCATCTGCCTGTATTCGTTTCTAGCTGTGAACCTTTGTTGGTGTTGCAGAGCTGTAACTGCTCATATAAATATACAGAGAGGAGTCCAGGATGAGGATTAAAGTTGTTTATCACATCAACAAGTGCTTTAAGATGACTCATGATTCCAGGGATTCATTATGCCAAGTATGTTTCTGTGCTTGTATCTGAAAAGCACTGGAATGTTGCCACATACTGAGAGTTAGGAGTATATCCATTAGCCTATGTAATTAGATTCATACAAACAACGTCAGTTTATTTCTAAATTACAGGTTTTACCCCTTCCGTGCAAAATTACTAGCCAACAGTGATTTTATGTTCCATTTCTTTGTTTGTTTTTTATCTGACCTTTGGAGAAATTGTTGGTATGAATATAAAAAATAGTTACTATTTTAAAGTGTTTTAGTCCTTCATCCTGATCTTTGAATGAACATATGGCCCAAAAAAAATTTAAAAATCCTATTGACAATTTTTAATTTTTTTTTTTTTTACTTCAAACACAATATGATTAAAATAACTGCACAAACAATCACAATGAATATATTACAAATAGTACACAGGGTGCATTTCTGTTGAGTAAGAAATCTCTCCAGGGGACTAGGAAGTTGTTTTTCATGATTTTCATAAAGCAAGATGCTGAGTTAGTCTGTTTAATTAAAATGTATGAGAAAAAAACTTGAATAAAACACAACAGATAAATATCTACCATTGTCATTGGTGAAAGACCATTTCACAATATGGATATTGACCTTTATCATCAAATATCGAACGAAATACTGACACATCCATAGTGAAAACAACATGTCACCAAACACATTGATTTTTATGTCGGTGACAAACTAAACAACAAACTGCCTCTTTACAGATTGAGAAACTTGTCCTCTGTCCTCTTACGATAAATAAATCCTCTTGGGTTAGCGGGAAATGCTCTGACACAAAGCTGTAAACTGACCTGTTTTTTTTTTTCTGAGAATAGGCTAGTTGACTTAAGTCACACAACGGCACCAATACTGATGACTTTGTTTTGGCTGGACCTAAATGTTCAATTATTCCAAGACCCATCACATGCCCTCTGAAAACATATCTGATATTGTCAATTGGCAAAGTGCTGAACCCCAGGAAAATACAAAAAGACCAGCCTATGATCGAACAACCAATTACAGACCCACTGAAATATCAGACAAATATTGGTATCCAACGATATTTGCTTATTTTGGCCCAAATTATGCTGCCTTTTCTTGAATGGCAGTGGCAGATATTGGGTTACATATATGTTTTTTGTATGTTTGAACTTGTGATTATTTCAACTAGCCTATAATTTGATCAACATTTTTAAAATAGTGACTGTTTCTATATTTAAAATGAAAATTTCTTATATCAAGAGGGGAAAAACTATATAAGATCAGTATTGGTATCAACCGATTGTGCTATCGATACATCTTTACCACCTATACAGTAAAAAGTAGCTAAAATGAGCTTAACCTAGAACACCTACAGCAGTAAAAGTAAACATATACACCCAAACATTTCACAGATAACAGTAACACACTGACAAGAACACTTTTACATCCCTGACAAGACTTGCACACTTTCACTGGAGAAAAAAATGACTGAAACTTTTACTTTAAGTTCAAATAAATGTCCAAATACTTCTTCCACCACTGCTTTGAGACAGAAAATCCAAACAAGAAAGTGGTTGCGATGTTTTTCCCAATGAAAAACACAAATATACAGAGTATAAACAAAAATCACACAACTCTCTTACCATCATACCCATAAATCAAACACACAACCAGAGCTAGGTTTTCTTATTTTTCACCGCACACACACACAAAAGACATGTTAGTATTTTGTTTGGCACAAACACAGTCACAGGTGGAAGTCAAATATGATTAAACACACACACACCTGGATGAAAGCAGTATAGTGTTACTGTTAAAGGAAAACGTATCAATTAAAAAATAAGTTTACACAGAAGGTATTTACGATGTTAATGATGCTATCGAGGAACTAACATGTAGCTAACAGCATGACACATCCCTCTGTGGTTAACAGTGGAGAACATAACCTCTGTTCCGTTCAGTCCCGTGTAGAGGAGCGGATAAACTTTACCCCCCCACACACACACGCACACGACGCTCCATGGCCGCCGGCCCCCCCTCCTCCCTCCCGGTTCAACTACCCGAACACGGAAAACTCACCGTGGAAACTATCCCAGAGTCAAACGGGCATTATTATGTTGTCGCCTTCCATGTTTCGGACTTTTTCGAGCTGTTCTTCGGCTCCCTGGAGAGACTGGAATCGAACTAGCGGTACAGGAGAGTAACTGAAGTCGGACTAGGAGGAGGAGGAGGAGGAAGGAGGCCAGACGGGTTGACGGCTGCTTGGTTGGACCAGATGGCTGTCAATCATAAGGGTTTAAAGGGGCGGGACCTCTTGAGGGATTATGGAGAATCACATGGATGAAAATCAACAAGGAATGAAAACAAACAGATAAACGACTGCAGTTCAGACAAGTTATATATACCACGACTTTTAATAGTGCACTAAATAAATAAATAAATAATTAAAAGGATTAACTTATACACAGTGTTATCAAAATTCCAGGTCAATATTATGTGTGTTGCTTTTGTACAGTTTTCATGACTAGACATATGCATTTTACAGAGTGCATTTATTTATTTCCCTCTATCTCATCTCTTCTTATTTTTGAGAAGCCCACACCGCAACATTCACACCAAATACACATCACACACTCTCTACTACGCGCAACACTTTCACACAACCAAGACAGGACACTGTTTCACATTTTACCTGCTTAGTTACACATTTTGTTGCTTTTGTACGTTACATGCCACACATTCTCATGCCGCCTCCCCCTCTCCGCTATGATGACTAAATATTGTATAGTAATGTATATAACTTTTGTTTTTGTTTGTCAGTTAGTTAGTGTTAGTGTCAGTGTTCTCAATAAAGGTTAAATAAAAATAAATAAATAACTACAATCTGGATATTTAGGAAACATATATAGCAATAAAAACATTTTTGAGGGAAAACAGCTTCTATAAACCAAAGTTGTAGTATTTAGTGAGACCTTCCTTTGCGCCATGTGTTTAATGTTTCATTAAACATTAAGTTTCATTCCGTGTTTCAGATGTTTGTAATTGTTTGTGCTGCTTCTTCTCATGAGGTCAGGGATCACACTAAAATGCTGACTTTAACCTTTACAACCCTCTTGGGTCAGTTTTTTTCTTGAAAAAGAGAATGACAAATAAATAAATAAACAACTGTAATAAATTAAATCAAATAAATCATTGTGCACTCATTTCAATCCTGCAAAAATAACAAAATGAAAGGTGGGCTAAAACATGTGTACAGAGTACTGTATGTATTTATTTTGAACCTACGTGATGAAAAAATGTAAATAAATCATGAATGGGATTAGGTCTGTGGCATCTGTGGCTAGTTCAGGGAGGAAAAAATTAAAATGTTATGTGATGCTGTGAAATGTGCCATGTTGTGCCAAGCTGTAAAAATGAAAATAAAAACACCAGAGCACAAAACTTTCCATGAACAGCACAAAACTTTAATGTAACAGTGACTGACATAAGTACATGCAATAAAATTAGGCTCCCGTTATACTGAATGACCTCTGTCAAAGTCTTTAAAGAGAATTCATTTTCTTAATCTTATCAAACTATTGTGTAGAATAGATCCAGCCATGCATCACTTTGTGGTTAAATTTGTTTCCATTGTCTTTTATACTTGCAAAACGCGGGGGGGGGATTAGTCAAATTTTTTTCAACCTCACTACTGTTTTAAATAGTCTTCATCCATGTGATTATAAATAATAATTTTACACCAGAAAAAAAATACCCTTGTTTCTTAATCTCTCATTCAGGAAGAAAACATTAGATGCCTGATTAATGCAAAGTCCAACAAGAGGTAGGTATAGAGTGCATAATGTTATTTCTTATATTAAAAAAATACTAACAATAAATGATTAAAATAGATACAGTACAACACTATAAATGTCATGAGACCTTTGGCGCATATTCAGTAGAAATTCAAAACAAAGGCTCTGTTTCATCTACAACGATACTTGTAATTCATAGAAGTGGTTAAAGAATTAGTTGACTACAAGACACATTATGAAATATGATACTAACATAATGAGGAGGAGGAGAAGATATGTGAGCATAGTGAAAGAATGAGTTAAAGAGTTACTTTCATTATCATATTGTTTTTATCACCAATTCTTATAAGATTATTTTAACTCAAGGGCGTCACGGTGGTGCAGTGGTCAGCACTCGTGCCTCACAGCAAGAAAGTCGTGGGTTCGATCCCCGCACCAATCAGTGGTGTTGGAATTGAACTCTCACCTTTCTGTGTGGAGTTTACAAGTTCTCCCCGTGTCTGCGTGGGTTCTGTCCAGGTACTCCGGCTTCCTCCCACAAAGACATGTATTGATAGGTTAATTGGTTAATCTAAATTGCCCATAGGTGTGAATGTGAGAGTGTTGTTTGTCTATATGTTCAGCCCTGTGATGAACTGGTGATTTGTCCAGGGTGTGCCCCGCCTTTACCCTTCAGTGGCTGGGATAGGCTCCATGCGACCCCTGTGACCCTCGTGAGGATAAAGCAGATTCAGATAATGAGATGACATGTCTGATGTGTGGGATGAACATGGTGAAAGATTCCACCAGGATATAAGTGAGATTCCAAAGGACAGCCTACATGATTCACAGATTTCCGGCCATAGAAGATCCAGAAAAATGAAATACTTATCAACTAATACTAGATTCCATTCAGTTTTTTCAACTTATTACTTGCCATTGTATGCTAAACTGTATTTTAGTAGATATACATTATATTATATACTTGTGAATACTAAAGTGAAAAAAATCTGCATGTTGAATCTTAAAACATATATCAAATTTAAATGTTATACCAGAATTGACTAAAAGCTGTAAAAACATTTCATAAAATTTTGTTGTACAATGTAATTTATCATAAATATGACCTGAAATCTTATTAGTGTTTCATATCTTTCTGTAAACACTATCCTCACTCTCCCCTTATTTCCACCCACAGTAACCTTGAATGTTCAAGATGCCCCTCACTTTCACTTTCACTCAGTCAAAAACATTATAACACAAATATAACAGGTAACTTCTCTACAGTTACAGAACTTCCAGAATGTCCAAGGTGAATTTATCAACATAAAACTTTTTTTTTTCTCCAAAAGTGTGAGCTTCTTGTCTGCTAATAAATGCTCTGCTATGTGCTGCAGGCAAAAAAAAAAAGAAAAAAAAAAAGAAAAGCAGAGCATACAGCTACAGTTGGTCCTTTGGGATCAGATTATAGAATAAGCTTGAGACCTACATGCCCTCCAAATTCATTGTCAGTCACTCGCACCGAGGCCCATTTTCCTGTGTGACACTGTGGAGAATTCTAGGTCTCTTACCCTCAAATGCAGTGCATTCTATCATTCACTTATAAATATTTTTTTTTCCCGTTCTTCATTTCTTCTTTATTTTTCTTTGCCTCGAGCAAGTGTTACGCATGGTCGAGTGTCCGCAGGGAAACTCAGTGAACATGTCGTCTCGGTATGACAGGTCAGCTTCCAAATAGAGGTTACTCCTGTAAAACTTATCCACTGAAGACTAGAGCTGTATTAACACAGTGAAATGTAAGAAAGTCGGAGAAATGCTTGTGAAATGCAGTGGATAGGTAATTGGATTCTGACAAGATAATCAAAATTGGAATCTCTTCTGCCATTAATCTGTTCAGTAAAATATGCAGATCAGAGGATTTATCTTTCACATAGATTCTGTACCTCTGAAATACATCCAGCAGGTTTTTTTTTTTTTTATGTAAGTCAGCAATTAGATCACACTTCGGCATCAAATGTTTGAAATATGATCTGCTATGTTGGCATATCTCGCCTTCGTTAGAGCGGCTGTATCAGAAAATACTTAAAATTACAATGAAAATCTTCCTAATTACTGGAAAATCCATCTTATGACAGAAGCCTGTTCTTCCAGTGGCCAGAGCTGACATATTGCAGCTCTGCAGCAATTAAATGGAGGGAACAAAGAAACCGATACCGAGTCATTTTCTACATAAAAGCTCCCCGGGAAACTGGCAAAGGAAAACCCTTTTTAGACTGAAATGATGGTCAGTCTCCTGGGCTTATTCACTGTGAGTGTGGCTAAAATGCCTGCCATCTGACAAAAACCTTTGTGTCAGTGCCAAGAGCAGAGGTCTAGACTTGCACTAAGAGTGTATCAAATCAATTATCAGATCATTCAACAGTGACCACAGGATGCATTTCATGTGTATGATTAAGATTATATGAATTTATACCGAGGAAACCATATAATAAAATGTTCACAACGATTCAACTGAGACATTTTTTGAAACACTTGAAGCAATTAGCGCTTAAAATGGTTGTAAAATGTGCCGGACTACATAGTTTAAAGATGTAGTCAAATTGGCACAGTATCCTGCTTCCAAATGATCTACAAGATAGATGAATGCGTGTAGTGTGAGACACAGGAATTCAGCCACATTATTCCCCTCTTCTAGCCAGTACATTTAGACGGAAAATATGCCGTTCACCAACTGTGCATGTCTGGCCTCAAATCTGGATGAAATGCCACAGTAAAATTCAGCAACTCCAGCTCCGAACACCCACTGCAGTCACCAGCGATGTTGTGACTATGGAGGAAGCATCGAGTAACAGAAATTCAGAGGTCAAAATCCCCTGATCGAATGTGAAGTAGAGCCTGAAAGAGCACAGAGTGAAGCAGACAGTGCTCTGTCAGGCCTGCTGATGGCAGATGGAGGAGGTGGCCTCGTCAACTGTCTCTGTTCTGATCGGACCTGTCAGTAGAGATTTATCTAGTGAGAAAATTTGCTGTTGCCTTGTATAGTTTCTGTCGCAGGTCTATGTGTTTGACTACAGCCAATATTACATAGACAGACAGACTGACATGCATACATACATAGTTTTAAACCTAGTGTAGAAAGGACTTACAATAAATGACATAGGTTGTCCAACCTATGTACAGCACCGATTACACAAGGGCGTCCATGTTCTTCTTAAAGAGGTCCTTCAGCTGAAAACCACTTTGTGTAGCTCTTTTTACAATGTGGTAGCTTACAACAAGTTATTTAT
>JAPTYR010000005.1:50887046-50897663 GCA_029814505.1 Siphamia roseigaster | reverse complement strand
ATCCTGTTTTCATGAGTGAGTGAGTGAGTTTTTTTTAATTGATCAAAAATCTCCAAAACTGATATAATATATTAATTATGATAATTCCCAAACTAATTAAAAAAAATTAAACGTGCATTCAATAAAACAACAATATTATGACATTATATGTCCAAAACAACATATCAACTTTGCATACATTTTCATTTTCATGATTCAACACCAACTGAATTAGTCTGCAAAGACAAAAAATGTTATTTTTAGAAATAATTCACATACATGTAAATGTGGTGAAAATGTCAATTTAACCAAAGCATAAGTTTGATTCCTTTCATAATATCTTCCCTCATACTATGTGTTTTATGAATCTGCACAGAAGTGAATGTAAACTAATACCTGATGGATGCAAACAAGGAGAGGCATTTAGTCTTTCACTATAAATACACATCATGTTATAGTGCATTTCCTACATTCCTTTGGTGCTTTATGATAAAGATTAAAGTGATGCATCCATCCACAGAACACAGTCACAGATATTTTCTTTAAGATGTAAGTTCTGCCTGCAGATATTTGTGCAAATGGAAAGTTTAATAATCCGGGTTCCAGACTTCAGTCATTAATGACATCTCATTGTAGTTTTCAATTGAATGTAAATGGAATAGGCAGCTCGTACATTCACTTTGGTTCCTTCAAATGAAAGCTACCCTCAGAATCCTTTCATTTTAAGCAGCAGAAATTGTTAGGTTTGCGGCAGAGTAGTGCTGTAACATGGAGAAATTATAACCACATATTTTTCAAAGAAAAGGAAAACAAAGAGCATGTCTATGAACTCATATCCTCAAAGAACTGCGCAAACCTGCTCAAGTACTGATTAAAACTCACTGGCTATTACATACTGATTGTAAAAACGTTTGTGCACATATAATGAGTTGTCTATGAGAACATTTCTACTGTACGTCTATCCTTCAAAGTCCTGTTCAGAGGTTTAGAATAATTCCTTGATCACAACATTCAGCAGAATAAATGCATCTTCAGGTCACTGCTGTTCAGTTCTAACAATGCCATTCTTATTCTTGTTTCAAAGAGAATAAATGTCAAATCTTTCATGTTAGGCTTATATATTTGGCAGCGTACCACAGCACAGTAAGTTGTCACACAGCACAGAGACGCATTACTTAGCTAAGACAGTGAGGTGTGGTGAGACAATGGCTACCCTGTATGAGCTAGGCACCCTAAAGTAATCTTTGACGTCCACTGCCACGTTTGGTCTCATTAGACCGACAAGTATTGACAGTGTAAACAGTTCACAGTTTGAGTTAGGAGTGGCAGAGATCTCTGTAAATGTGCACAGAAGCAGTTCAGTGTGTCGCTGTGAACCACTGCCCAGTTGACTCAGACCTCATCTCATCACAGCTTGAGAATGTGTGTTTGTAGACATACTTTACACATGAAGCACATTTAAAGCTAGGCCTGATTGAAATCATCAAACAAATCAGTTTGGTCTGTGGACGGCCACATTCATGATCAAGTGCAGCACTCAGAATCAGATTATCTTATATTATTTTCAAATGAGCATGTGTTACTGTGTATCACAAATTATCCTCATATATGTTGTCCCATTTATAGTGTTTTCTTGAATCAATGTAATTTTTTCATGCAAAACATTAAGAACTGGGTCGTCTTGTCTTTAATGAAATACAACCTTTAACTGTATGCATTTATCAAAGTCAGGAATGCTTCCTTGTTACTCAGGTCCTTCAGAGAACAGGTGAGAGTCCATCCTAGAACATATGATGAAAATCTAGTCAAAATGGCTTACTGTTGTTCATTTAGCAGCATTTTTATATGACTGGATATGGGTGTTTAAAGAGCACTGGCAACATTTAATGATATTCGTGTTATGGATCGTTCCTTGACTTTGATAAAACCCAGTGTCGGTATGTCAGACTTGCCAGAGGACTTATGTCAAAGCCAGGGTATGTGCAAATGCTGAAATTCTGGTTCAACACCAATGTTATTTGTTTCTTTACATTGTCTCACTGGATTTTATTTTTCTTTTTAATTTCTAAGGTAATCTTTAATAGGCTGATGTCACATTTTTCATTACTGATTTTGACATCAGTGTCCTCCTGTATATTATTTTTCCACTGACAATCTTAGGTTGACTCGTCCGAACATCACATGTTTGGCTCAGTTTTGGCCTCCACCACACTACTTTCTAGGGTTGGGGGAAAAATCTATATTGCAATATATTGTTGTACACTCTGTCCCAATAAATAATCAATACACTGACGGCCAATATCGATATTTTATTACAACACACATAATTAATTTACCCGCAGCTAGTCCCCCCCAGCATCCGACTTCCACAGACGTCGATATCAAGTTTAAATCAGGTCAGCCCATCATGAACTTGATTTCAATCAAAAAGACACATGTTTGAGGCTGTCGGACCTGGTTCATATATGGTTCATAGAAAACGAGCACAAGAGAAGCTGACAGGGGTTGTCCTGGATCAGTTGTCAGAGAGAAAGGTTGCCAACAAATGTGTCCTCCTAACATATTATGTTTTGTATGGGTAGGGGCCTTTTAGAAATGCCTAGGGCCTCACTATGGCAGAGAATTAGCTCGCACTAGCAGCAACAGTTCATACGCATCCACATTTACCCAGTCAGACCGAGTACAATCCTGGGAATCTATATGCCAGGACCAGCGATCGCGAGACATCAGGACATTGAACTCGTTTTACAGTTTGACTCATCTTTGTCAAAGTTATTTGCATTTCAGTAAGTAAGCAATTCATGTTTGTTATATTTTGCCTATACTGAGTTAACTTGCATTGTTGATAGTGAACTTGCATTGTTGTTACCTGCTGAGGTAACATTTCCTGAGGTAACCATGTTACTGTCACTACCCAATTTCTCCTATTCTGTTTGCAGGGGGCGCAAATCAATTCAATCTGGGGCAAAGTGGCAGAAGCAGCAGCCATTGAAGAACACAAGCTAACAACAACAGAGCTAACCTGTCATCAGAGAGAATCTTTTCTACCACCGGTGACATCATCTCTGCTCAGAGGTGTGTTCTTCCATCTGATCAGTTAGAGAACACAATCTCATAGACACCAGGATATTGTTTGGTTGTCTTAAAGCCATGATCCAAGCTAGCCGACGACTCTGTCATCTGGGAAACTTGGTATTCATAGTGATGCCTCCAAGTAGGAAAACGGTGAAATGTTAGTACATTTTCAACCTCTTTTTTCCCTGGCGTTCATGTGTACCGCTGTTAAACCCCATAACATAGCAATGGGTTACCATGGTGATATAATAATGGTAAGTAAAGTAAATAGTAAGAGCAGAGTGAGAGGGAGTAGAGAGTGAGTACATTTGGAAACAACGTGTTGCTCCAAGGGAAGGAGGCTGTAAACATTGTAGCTACGCAGTGATGACCTAACCATCCCAAGCCCTATATATACGCAGAGATGGTAAGGTCCGTTTGTGTGGTCGGATGTCACAACATTGATGTTTGAAAAGTTTCTATCAACCCAGTTCGTAAAAATCACGGTTGTTGCGATCAGCCGTAAAGACTGGCAGCCTACTGTTTACACATGACTGTGTAGTGCTCATTTCATCAGCGGTAGTGTCTGCATTTTTCCTGCCTAAATTCCCGGAATAACGTCATCCAAAATGCCTAAAGTTGATCTACCCAACAATTGATGTGTAGTTGTGCATTAACCTCTTCGGTGAGGGCAGTCGGGAGTAACGTATAAATAATTAACTCAGCAGCTCGTTTCCTTCTGCAAACGTAAACATGCCACATACCGACAGAAATTTTATTTCTAAATTTTAATTATTTATGTCCTTCACCCATCCGGCGACAAAGTATTTATAAGCATCCAGGCCTTTGTAGGCTTTCAGGTCTCTTGCCGTATCACGAGAAGTCGTGTGTACAAGGTGGTGGTACACATCCAGATAATGGATGTCAGACACCGAGGCGCTCACCAACAACTCTTCAAACATCAATTTCGGGAGTAAATATGGGTCTTGGAGACTCATTGCCGCTACCTTAGTTTTGTAATGACCCTTCGATTTACCTTTGAGGTGGCTAACATTGCTGGATAGTGTAATTTCATCAGTAGAAGGCATCATATCATGAAACTTCTCTCTCACGTCTGTTATGTTGCCAGTCGCTTTACATCCAACATGGCGGCACCTATCTTGGTCTCATAGTTTGGTGACATAGGCGCATACCCTCAATAGACCCCTTCATGTTTTACATCACTGTGACGTCACCATACTTACTGGAGGCAGAACACTGGGAAACTAGAGGTAAACACTGGAAGAATTAGTTATTACAAAGAAGAAAAATGCCATCGTGTTGTGTTTTTGGGTGCCAAAACCGCAAAACCAAAAACTTGGGACTTGAAATTTTACCATATACCAGCCGCTGCAAGCTGAAACAATGATGGCTAGATAGATAGATAGATTGCTTTGGTTGAACGCAGTTAGACAAAAGGATTGAACCAAATCGCAGGTGTGCAGCTAGCGCACACTTCATATCAGGTAAAGTTGATCTGATTTGAAATGAATCATCAGTTACAGCCTGGATAACGTTATGGTCCAAGTTAAATTATGACTGAAATAACCTTAAGTTAATGTTTATTTTGGGGATTCTTGTTACGTTTAAATGCTAATGCTAGCTAACGCAACGTCGTACAGGCAGAAGCTGCATGCTGTGTTAGCTCCCACAGTGATTCTGCTAACTTCTTCTAATGTAGTTATAGGCATCTAATGTTTATGGGCCATTAGTTTTTATTCATACAGACACTCGGTCTCAATGAGGTCAGTGTAAATACCTGCCCGTTACATGGGTTGGGGAATGTCGTCCCATCAACCAAAGTTAACTTTTTAAAATAAAATATGCAGTCTTGGAAACTGAGGGGACTCACTTATCCACTAAAATGTTAGTTTTCTTCATCCATCTCAGCAAAAACACTTTGCTAAAACATGTTAATCATCATTGACAAGTTCCAGATGTTCTGCCTCCGGTGAAGCCCTGCCTCACATCACATTGTTTACAAACCGTGAAAGGGTCTATAAGCCTGATGTGTCCACTGTCCAGGTTTACATAAATCACTTTAAAGTAACTTGCTACTGAAGTTTCAGTATTCTGATTTACATAATGCGTGTTAATTAATGTTCATGTACAGTGTTTACATTTAAGACCGGAGGCAGTGAGGTATTAGGCAAATGCACATTTCTTTGCACATTGTTGGAAATTTTGGCATTGAATAAACGCATAATAACAGAAGAGTTCCTTATTATGTGTATTTTTTGTCTTTGTCAGTCACATATATCGTGATATATCGTTGGTGAAATTTCCTTCAATATATTAAATATCGTAGATATTACGAATCGTGATATTATCATTATTGTGAGCCACATATTGTCACAGAATGGAATCGTGCGTTACCTGTATTGTCCCACCCCTACTGCTTTGCACTGCAGATAACATCTCACTATGGCTGGTCACCATGGTAACGTTGGCCTAAATTATTGCTCATTATGCCCTGCGTGACCACAGCTATAAGTGAAGCAACAACAGACGAGAATGGACCATAAAACGGCAGGTAATAATTTCCAAAATGAAATACTGAAATAAGATTTTTATAGGCGATTATGATGTTATTCAGACTAAAAAAATGAGGTTGATTTATGAAGATAGAGCTTGCTCCAATATTTTCAGGGTTTTCCTGCCAGCTTGGCTTACGGTCCCAAATGATCTCATGATGACACATATATACGGAAAGGGTAATGATTCTGGATTTTCTATTTGTGATAGGAATGATTTTTCTTGGTTTGTATCACTTTGGCTTGCCTACAACCTCTATAAAGGTGGAACTAGAAATTGTACCTGATGGTATATGTGGCCTCTCATGCAGTGGAAATACCAAAACAGCATCAAACCGAGTCAACCTGTTAGAGAAGCAGAAATGGACATAGTTTGGTACATAACAATGATTCAGAGAACAATCACTCTGTATCATAGTGAAATTGACTTTTTTTCATACAATACATAAACAGTGGCCATGGGCATTAGTGAATCTTATCTTATTTGCATATCAATAAAGGTGAATTTCATTAAATACCAATCTTGAACCAGCTGCTTAATGTATTCCTACAAAACGTATTTTGTTGGAATCGTGATCATAACTCTACACTTAAATATTTTCAGCAGGTTTTCAGCCCCAGTCTCACCTGTGTAAAAGTACAGTAGGTCTACAAATACACACAATCCTCATGTGTTCAGACTAAATGCAAAGCAAATTTACATGGCGGCACATTCCTAAATTAGACAGAAAGAGCAGCAAAGTCACTTCAGATGGTGCAAAGTAGGGTTAACATGCGATCATTTCAGGAGTTTTCTTTAAGTCTGTATTAACTTCAAGTGCTGCACTGTCATGAGAGAGGAAGAAAAAGGAAAGAAAAATGCACCACAAATAGAGTAAAAAGTGTAACACATGGTGCACAGTCTGCTCCATGTGGCAAATAAAACAACAGCCACATTCATGTGAATAAAGTAAGGCAGAATTTCACTTTGCATTCAGTCTGAACATATAACATTGGTTAAATCAACTGGCTGTCATTCTTATTTCAAGTTAAGATGTCCACGAGTGCACTTGTGCATATCTTTTAAAACTGATTTTCTCATTGTTACCTGGTTGGCTGCACTTATGGGCAGCCCTGTTTGTTTAGTTAATTTCATCCACATAGATTTGCATACGACTGTCAAACTCATACGCAAATGTAGAATTGTTTCGTGTTGAGTTAGCTTGTGTACGTGAGAAAAACAGCTATATACACACACATAGAAGGCAGCTATGTACACACAAACAAGGCAGTGTGAAATGGGTTTTCTGCTTCTAAGTGGCTCCATAGACCCAAAGAAAACAGAGTAACAAAGCACAATGTGATTGTGTATGTCAGTATACTTTTGTGTGCTTTGTAGTGTGCAGTCTGTGCAGGACCCTAAGCTAGGGTATAGTCGAACTGGCCCTTCTCCAGCCCGTCGAGGCCGTCTGCCCAGGTGGAGGTCGGCATGCTCCGGTAGGGGTCCAGAAGGATTCTGAAGCAACGTACAATGAGAATGAGGAGGAACACAAAGAGGAAGATGACCAAGGCAAAAGTGGTCTTCTGCTCCAGGGACATGGCAGCGATGGCCGAATCAGATGAGGACGAGGAGGAAGACGAGGAGGAGGAAGAAGAGGAGAGGGCAACGAAGTGACCCCCGGCAGAGTGCAGCAGAGAGGAGAGAGCAGAAGTGAAGGGCTCTCCCTCCATCATCCAGGAGGAGAAGTGTGTGGCGGGAGTGGGACAGTGGCACTGCAGCTCCCACAGGGGGCGCTGTGGCATCCTCTTCACAGTGGCCTGGCCCAGCCCCTTCAGATGGACCTCATCGCCTGCAGACACAACAGAACCATCAAAACCAACATCCTGTTTTACAACAGTAAAGCATTATATATGCAGCAGGATGATGGAAAAAAAAGTGAGGCCTGCTATATACTTTGCAAGAACATTTGTTCATGTTCTTAAGGTGGCAAAAATAAAAAGATTATTCTGACCAATGCATTTCATATTTCAAGAGAAACTTAAGTGCTGTACTTGTCGCAGGTCCTCTGCTTTTCTGCATTAAGCAAACTCACTTTGAATACCTGACCAGTTATAGTTCTTGCACACCGAAGAAAATTTTGGCTGGATGAAATGTTGTGGGGAAAAAATGGGAGAACTCCAAAACTGGAGAGTGAGAAGAAAATATAATCTTGTTGTTGTAAAAGATAATTCTCTGTTCTGGTGGAGTATGTTGCAGTCTTTAGTGTTATAACCATAAACTTAAGCCACCATGACAACAACAGTAGTTTTGTGGATGACTGAAAGCAGCATACAGTGTTTGTCATCAATTTTTCATCAAATCTGTAAAACCCGAATGATAGCCTCAGTATCACAAATCCGAATCATACCCTTCATGGTGGCCCACTTTGTGGGGTGGCTGTGGCTTAGTTGGTAGAGCGGGTCGTCCAATGACCGAAGGGTCGGCGGTTCGAATCCCAGCTCTGGCTGGCCACATGCCAAAGTGTCCTTGGGCGTGACACGGAGCCCCACGTCACCCCCAGTAGGGATAGACAGCGCCTTGCATGGCAGCAGCACTTACTGGTGTGTGTTCAAAATTACTGTGAAGCGCTTTGTGACACATTGTCTGAGAAAGGTGCTATATAAATAAAGATTACTTACTTCACAGGTGACTCCATCACAAGCAGTCTAATTGTTTACATACGAAACTGAAACCAAACTGTCAATTGGGCCTTTTCAGAATTCCATGCAGCCGCAACTGCAAGAAGCATTGAAGATATTTCTGTGTTTGTTGCTGCTGTGGCCATACAGTGTCTGGGTGAAATTCCAAAAAGGCCCAAGTGACAGTTTGTTTTTAGTTCCGGTTTGTTTTAGTTTTAGCTTCGGTCTGTAAGCAAATGGAGTACACTTCGAAGTTATTCACCATGAAGGTGAATGATTCAGGTAACCATGAAAGACTAACAGATTCATGACACTTAATTGGGTTTTACAGATTTGGTGATAAATTGGTGACAAATGTCATACATTCAGCCATTTTCTTCTTGTGTTTTTGGAACAAGACATGACCAGCAAACGGATAGACTGGGGGAAAGGTGATGATGGCAAAACATGTTTGCTGAGTTATTGACCTCTTGAGACCCAGCGGTGTCAATTTATGTTCTCTGTAGGGGGGCAAAAGTTTCACATCTTTACTTACAAAAAAGACATTAAAAAACAGTCCACTGTAGAGTACATTTCATTTAAAAAACAAGAAAAAAAAAACTGCTGCATCATGCTCCAATTGAGACAATTATTTTAAAAAGCCAAAACTTTGACTTTTCTGGGTCTCAGGAGGTTAAAGTTGGTGTTTGAGTTTTGCCCAGTCTTGCCCAGTTTTTAGCATCAGTGGGCAAACCTTCCCCATTTAAGAGACTTCTGTTACCACAGCTTGGGCTTGAACTGATAGAAAGGCAGCAGTAACCAAAATAATTACATTATGACTGAGGTTTGCAAAACAGCATCTCTGAATGCATGACACGTTGAACCCTGAAGCAGATGGGTGACAGCAGCAGCATATACAGTCACCGGACACTTTATTAGGTACGCTGGCAATGTGTACCTTACCAATGTCAGAAGTACACTTTAAAAAGATTTTCCCCAGACCAAATCCTTGAGCCCTATTTTAGATTTAGCAAAACTTCAGAATGCACTGGTTCAATCAGGGTCAAATAACTGCATTGGTCAAATACATCCTGCACAGGACACACAACGAAATCACTCCAAAGGCACC
This sequence comes from Siphamia roseigaster, assembly GCA_029814505.1. NCBI lineage: Eukaryota > Metazoa > Chordata > Actinopteri > Kurtiformes > Apogonidae > Siphamia > Siphamia roseigaster. Next base: position 50,888,291 of record JAPTYR010000005.1, on the reverse strand, counting down.
ACAAACAACTGCATTTAATGATACTGTACAGATAAAAGTTAAGCACAGAAGCTAACACACAAGATGACGTATTAGAAAAGTAATTGGCAAATTATGCACAATGACTTTACAGTGATGTGTGATTACAATAGTTTTTGGCAAAAGATAAACAATGGCCCTCAGTCTGAAATCAAGTTACAAGTAAAGTGTGCAGAGCAGATAAAGAAACCTTTGCTGTTATAACTTTGGATGCCAAAGAGAAAAAGCAATTACTGCGTCCAGTGGAAGAAAAGTGAACAAAAGGGTGGAGAGGTTAACTCAGGACAAATGGGAACACTTTACTTGACATTTTTGTGTCAGTAAACAAAAGACCTGGAGGACTGATACAAGAATTTATAACAAAAATGAAGCAAGGAGAATGTAGAGGAATCACTAGTCGGGCCTCAGTGTCGTAACAATTAGAAGATTTAAGTTCAGTATTGGTGGCATGCATTTTTAATCATGTGGCTGACATGTTTTTAGATCTGATGAGGACCTACATGGTTAACTGTCGTGATTCGCTAAAATAACTCCAGTCTAACTCAGACTTGACATTATTCTCTAATTAAAAATGCATCACTACTGCCAGACAGGTTGGACAGGAAGAGACAACACATACAGATGTTCTGAAAGAAGAGCAAAATTCAACAGGTAGCTTTGTCTCAATGGCCTCATGAATCCAGTATGTTTGCGACCACAGGCCCAATTAATTCAATATATTGTATCTTGGACTTTGAGTTAAGATGCAGAGTCCTGAATCTAGAGCCCTAAACATGTCTGCAGATTTAGTATCACATCGAGAACAAAATATCAATGTTGCAGTAGATCCTGTGCTTTTTTAAGTTTAACTGAATTTATTTTCATTTGACAGTGGTGCTTATTAAAGCTACAGTCACTTATTGGAGTATTTATTGGAGTGTTTGTCAGTTAGTATGTTTACATGCACATCTAAATTGAGCTATTGGCAGTAATCGAGCTAAAGATTTAACCGGAGTTTGTGAGAAATCTCAGTTTACATGCGAGAAAATATTACAGCAAGAGAATCAAATTATTGTTCCACTCCCAGACCCTAGGTGACGCTACACGCCCTTTCGTGTTGGTGTTCTTCCAGTTGGCGCCATAGCAGAAAAACAATCAGTAAACAAAGCAGCAGATTTGTAGCAGACGTAATAGAAGGAGGACAACAAAACCTAACGAGGATATGGACAACAACAGCAGCTCAGTATA
>JAPTYR010000005.1:50829398-50843925 GCA_029814505.1 Siphamia roseigaster | reverse complement strand
ATTTTACAGAAGACGCCTCAAATGAAATCGTTTTGGATTGGGTCTGACCCCAGATGGTATTTCAAATACCAGATGGCATGAGTCAGGTTAGACAACTATAGCAATCTATGGTAAAAATTTGAAGGATGTGATCTTCAAAATTGCTATTTTTTGGGGGGGGAATGAAAAACCGTCTTAAAGAAAATGCATCTTATTTCTCAGTCCTACCAAGATACAAACCAGATTAAAGTCGTTTGTCAAAGAGAGGTATCAGGACTAGTCACAAAAAAAGTTTAAAGCTTGAACTCCTTAAACTTTATGATCTGTGGCATTTAAAATGTATCAGCATTTTTGCGATTTTTGGCTTTTCGGCCATCTTTGGAGCCATAACGTGGAGCAACCAAGGTAGATAGAGCTAATCTGAATACAGATTCTGATTCTAGGGGATAAATTAGCCAGGGAGACCCACAATCTATGTAGGTCAAATGATAGAGGAGCAGTGGAAGATTAAAGTTGGATGAAATGCAACTTTGTTAAAATAATTTAAAAGAAATTGTAAGGCTTTTATGTCAAAACTATTATGCAAAACAGTCTAATGCTTGGTATTATTTCACAAGACCATAGGAGAACCTATATGAATTTTTTTGAGAATTTTCTGAGGATCATCTGGGAGGGTCTGGATGCTTTGATGATGTTGATGCTTTACTCCCATTGACAAACATGTCATTCAAATCCTGGAATCAGAGGAATTCAATGTCATCTAGGTCATCTGCTGGTTCTTGTCGCCTGCTGTGACACCAGCTGAGACTCAGAGACTGACACAATCAACACCCTGCATCATACCAGAGGTGGTCATACACAATACTGACCGAAATTTCTATTCCTATTTTCATGCATGTAATTTTATCATGATTAAAGCCATTACACAGCCTGAAACTGTCTTAATTTAGGTTTTTGTATCACTAAAATATTCACAGTTTTCTAGTTTTGGTCACCAAAACTCGGATACTGATTTTAATGCCTGTAAGTATAACATCCGAAATTTAGGACTGCAGTGTTTTTGGAAAATAAACATATTTGCCTCTGTAATTGTGTAGTTTTTTTTTTTTATCTTAAAACAGATTAATCTCGTGAATCTGTAGTAAACAGAGCTGCTGCAAATGTAGAAGTTTTCACATTGTTTTATGATTTGACTTGTTGTACCAAAGGTTGGAATACGTAGTCAATAAGAAATGACCAAAGGACACAAACCTTAATAGTAACTCAATTACACATGTCTATGAATTTGATTCTTGTTGGAAACATCTGATATGACACAAGTTTGACTTTTTAATTTTAACATATTTCATTTCAAGTAGGACCTGTTAGAGTAAAGTACTTAGATGATGATGATGATGGTGGTGATGACGATAAGCAGCTTCATACCTGGCACTGGAGTGGGACTGGAGAATGTTGGCATCAGTGGTGTCTGTGGCGTTCGCCCAGCATGGCCACGTGTGATGTCATATCCTGCACTCATGGAGAAGCTGGCTACAGGTGGGCCTACAGGGGGTGCTACCATGGCAGGAACAGAGGGTGGACCTGGTCTGATGGAGGCGGCCAGGGGGGAGACAGAGGGGGAGGTGGCTGGGGGAAACGGGGAGCTGCTGCTAAAATGGGCAGAGAGAGTGGAAGGAGGAAACTGGGAGGACAGAGATGGCGGTGGGGCCAGAGGGCTGCTGAATGGTGTAAGGGAAGGGTGAGTGGGGATGGCAGAGGACATGGAAGGGGAACCAATGGAAACGGAGCTAGCATCGGGGAGGGACAAAGGGCTCGACAGACCTGAAACACACATAACCCAAGCTGTTCAAGGTCTGAATCTTCAAGTCCAGTCAGTGCACGATTTGGAAATTTACAGCACACTGAAATAGTTTGACATCGATCACTGAATCAGAAAAAAGCTGACTGCGATTGACAATGCACATGTAAAAGTAATCATGATTTGATCGAAAAGCATCATCTAGCAACGGCCTGGTCTTCAAAAACAAAGATGGGCCACGGATCACCAATATGCACTACAACACAAAATGTACAAAGTTGTGCAACAGTAGTTTTGATATGTCATTAGTTTTTTTACATTGTACTTGGTCTTTCAATTTGTAATTTTATTTCAGTTTAGATTCAGCACAGATATTTGGGTCAAATCAAGCAGTAACACGGTCTCACGTTTTGTGTTCATATGTTCATTGCTATTAAACCAACTAACTTACAACTATATGTTTTACATGTATGAGCAGGTATTAGTAAGTACTTTAAAATGGTAGATGCCCTAATTTATTAAAATAATATTTTTGGGTGAAAAATTTTAAATTAATCCTTGGTAACACAGTCTCATGAAATGGATGTACATTTTAGAAGCTTTATGCAAATGTTCAAAACATGCTGTTCCTAAAAAAGAAATTGACACAAAGCAGGATAAGGCATGTTAAGTAACATGTTAAACGACATCATACTTCAATTTTGAGGCAAAATTATGAAAAGTTTAATTTTTATTGGCATGAAAGATGACTAGTGTGTTAACACAGGCTCATTCTGATATGGTAACACGGGCTCATCATACACAGACAAGGAAAGGGCACCAATTTTAAAGAAAAATGAATAATAAAGCTCATTATTTTTAATTTATTATCCTAACAACAAGAAGTAATGTACATGAAAATATGATTGGTATATATAACATTGATTTTTGTGATAATTTAAAGTTACACTGTCAAAATATAATTCCAAACCAACAATTATTTTATTACATCAACATTTAACATTTAAACCATGCATTTTAGACAGTCTATTATCACCATTATAATCAGCAAAGCAAGTATATTTATTGATTTTTTTAAAAATGTTATTTTTAATGGGAAAATGTTGTCCCGTTCCTGTTTCTGAGATATGGCCTCAGCATCAAAATTACATTTTACACAATCAGTGATAACTCTTTTTTGACACATGTCATAACAAAATAGAAAACAGTTCTGATCATCAGCTTTAAAATCAGCCCATACATGTAATGCTGTGTGAAATTTTATTTTTGACTCTTGATGTTCACTTGAGCTTGATCTGACCCATCTGTCAACAATAAAAACTGGTTACTTATTACCACTCTTTATGGAGTTTTGATCATTTAAAATCATGTGACCTTGATTTTGACCTTTTCAGGTCACTCAAGGTCAAAGGTCATGATGCCATTTTGAAGCCCAGGTTTCCTAATAATACAAAATAAGTCTCAATTTTGATTTGTTTCTCTGTTGTCGTCCATTTTAGTTTTTTAGTTTGCTGTCACGAGGCCTCTCCTAAAAACACAGTAGTCTGGATGCCACAGTATTGAACAACTATTGGCCCATAAAAAAACTGCCATTGTAAATAGCTATATGCAAAACTGAGTATACAGGAATGAAAAGAAAATTCCTAGTTTGCCCTATTTCTTAATATTGTGAAAACACATTTTTAGTGACCTTGCCCTTGACCTTTGACCTGCATTCACCAACATTTAATTGCACCTTTCATGAAAATTTCATGGAAATTGTCAGTTTTTGCATAAAGTTGCTGACAAACAGACAAAAAAACAAAACAAAAACAATACTCCTTGCCGCCCCTTCAGGGGGGTGGGGTAAAAAAATATAGTATATACACACACACGCACACACAGTATATAAAGCTCTAAAGTAGCGAAACGAAATGGAAAGGCTACACATATGAATTAAAGATAGAGTAAATATTAATGACGGATAAACAGAAGTGCAAATGTGAGTATGGACATCAGTGGTGTCAGATGTGTGGTCTGGGGAGTGAACATGACACATTCATGGGAACACAGAAGGGGGGGGGGGTTTCCCAGTGGATCCAGCTTTATAATACAGGCATAGAAGTTGGAAGGCGAACATTGAAAGCATATTAAGTGTAGTTTTTATGCTATTGTATGTAATGTTGTTTTTCCCCCCTTCTCCCTAGCCTGACAGTCAGTTTCTGTACACTCCACAACGATTCGGCTTTTATGCAGCGCATAATTGCAGGTGCTCTCAGTCAGCAATCAGCCCTGCAACATTCACAAACACACAGTCTGCACATGTAAAAGCAATAGGCTGGGGCCCGGACAATATACAAACATAGAATCTATGTATTTCTATTCAATATGAACAATTCCAGCATTATGGACATGGCATTTGAACTCAAAATGGCAACAAATGACGAAGTTCCTTTTTATTCTCTCCCAGTACCTAAATAGATGTTGCATATTTTGAGGGCATCCCATACTGGAGAAGTGATAGAAAAAATAATTATCATAGTACATTTAAAGCACAAGAAAACTGCAAAAAAGACATGTGTTATGGATGTGACAGGGAAACAACTTTTCTTATCTAATATCAAAATGCAGATATCCCTTTGATAAAGGGGTCCAAGTTGAACATTAAAATAAATAAATAAATGAATAAATAAATAAATAGTTTAAATATTTTGTATTTCATGCAGAGTCTTAGAAGGAAAATCAGTGTTAGGGACATAACGCGTCTGAAATACACATGGCATCTGTTCTGTGAATCACCAGCTTAACCATCATAAGCCTTTGTTCATACAAATACCCCCCCAAAATTCTGAATATTAGGTCAAACTTCTTTTAAGTTCTTCAAAAAGATTTAGCATGGGTGCCGTTTTGCTGTTTTATTAACTGCAATAATTGAATGAGGTTGATATTTACATGAAATTGCTCATACACATATTAAAAATGCACTATTAAGACACAATTTGAATAGTGATTTGCACAATATGCGTTAGACAATATATTATCAATATGATAATCAAAGAAATGAGTGTTCAAAAATATTGTGTTAGTGTTGATAGGCTCGGTTCTGTATTTATGCGATAGAAATATTCAGCCTTATTCCAAACCAGCAGGATCTGTGAAACCCAGTCCAGACTCAGGATGGGTTTTTAATGAAGATACAGGTGTGATATGGAAACGTCACACCTGTAAAGCAGTTTTTAACGAGGGTGTTCAACCACGTTTAATGGAGAACATAGATCCAACTCAGATTATTTCCTTCAGAATATGTTTTATTGTGTCGTGCAACATGGCTGGATAGACCTTAAAGTATTTAGTAGTAGTAAGAAAGTATTTATCAGCTGGTGAGTAATGAAAGTAGGATTATTACAACAGTTGTGCAGGTAAAAACTCTCTTGACCTGATATTAATGCCGCATTCAGTGTCCTCGGGAATCCCCAGAATGACTGACGACACTGCTGACGACACTCCCGAGTTCAGGGCTGTTCTGCATGAACGATACAATCCCAGAGAAATCGGGAATAATAGGTGTTTTGTTTTGGTTCCCTGTCTGTTCCTCTCCTCCACGTGAACCTGTACATCTGGTTAAGTTCTGCACCCGAACAGTTGTCGGCAGTAATGGGGCGTCAGTTGCTATGAGCCAAAATCAGCCTTCAAAGCCCAAACGAAGAAGAACCATTTTAAATTCTGAGCCATTATAAAGAAAGCGGAAAAACAATGGATCAGCAACAATTGTGCTGGACCATGTTCGCTCTACTGTGCTGTATGCAGAGAGAACGACTGCGGCTATTGTCCCAAGTGATCGCAACACTTGAGGAGGAAAGAATACAGTGCAGGTGACTATCTTGCCAATGCATTGATATTACAGTCACATACGGACCCGCCATGCCTGTGATGCAAATGATGTCAATCAAAACGTCATCTCGGGAACTCGGTTTTATATACTTCCGCACGAGATCAACCGAGATGAACGTCATAAAATTACGACCCGACATCGCGTCACACGGCGTTCAAAGGCCCTTTTCACGGGAAAAAAACGTAAATTACGGGGAATTACGAGATAGTGAAGGCGACATAAACTCCAGTCCTCGAGGTCCGGTATGCTGCATGTTTTAGACATTTTCCTCGTCGAACACACCTGATTCAGTTAATGATCAGCTCATCATCATGCTCTGCAGAAGTCTGATAACAATGGAATGGCTTCCAGGTGTTCTGGAAGAGGGAAATATCGAAAACATGCAGTATACTGGATCTCGAGGACTGGAGTTGAATACCCCTGGCCTAAGAGCTTCAATCACCAGGAAAAGAAAATCTGGTGTAAAGGTGTAGGGGCTCCACCCTGATCTAATTAGACCTAAGGAGCAGCAGCTGCCCCACATGGACAGACTATATAAACCTGGCATGAGGGGCACATGGTTATGTCTTCTGCTGACCGAAGCAATGGAGACTGTTTGGCTGTGTTTCTTCTGCGTGCTGAGTTCTTGGACCACCCCAGGTTTGTACTAGACTGAATTTTTTTATGTGCAGAGTAAACAAAGTTTAAAAACACTGGACTGTGTTAACCCCTGAAAGATGCTAAGACAGAGACTTGGTAAATGTGTGTGTTAAAATGTTACTTACCCAAATTGCTGAATTTAGAAGTTTAAGCTTAACTCTTTCCTGCATAATGTCATGTTTGTAGACACACAGTACAACTCAACTTCTGAATGGTTCTAAAGTTAATCTTTAAGCCACATGGGGCAGTCTATATCAAACCACAACAATGCAGTGACGGAGAAAAAGTTCTATAAGTTGTACAAAAAAGTTCTACAATTCAGACTGATCTGTGATCTCCTTAAGTTAACTGCCTCAGTTTCAGCTGTGGATTTATCCATGTTTGGAGAAGCGTTTTAGCTCTACACTCATCAATTGTCCACTACAAAGTACATTCTGTAAAGATATTTTAAAAATGCATTTGAAAACTGTTTTCCAGGATAAGCAACTATTTGACTTGTACTTTCCTGTCTCAGTTAACTGCAAAATGGATTTAAACTTTACCATAACTTTGAGTAATAAAACCTGTGTTTTTATTTATGCATGTAAGGGTTAATTCTTAAATCATTGTGTTCCTGTTGGTGTTGCAGGAATATGGTCACGCAATGTCCAGCTGAGGGAAGTCCAGTTGAGAGATTCCCGGACGAGTGGACTTATTGGTAAAAGCACTGACTCCATTGCTTCAGGTGAATAATGTAGTAAACTAAACTTTCCTCAAGATTTGTCTGCCATTGGTGTGAAATGAACTGCACAGTTAAAGTCTGAGCTTAGATTATTTGTACATCCTGTGTTTCCTCCATGTAACATGTCGGGGCTGTATTTGTATTGGGTGACTATGAGTTCCTCCTCCCAGCATGTTGATCTTAATATGAAAGCAATTAATTTCCTGAAATGAACAAACTGCAGACAATTACTGCAAGTTTACATGTAGGTTCATCTGAGTTGACGGTATGAAAATGCAGTTTAAATGATCTTGTAGATTGAGATTTGGTCTTCAGATGAAGTTGTGCTTTATTTGACTCTTGAACCAGTGGAAACTAATTGCCTTTACTCCATAGATGATGCATTGTTCAGGCACAGTCGCGGGTAGGGGAACACTCATCGTGGAATTCCTCCATATCAGTTTTCCATTAGTTTGATATTGTTGCATAGCATGGTTAGAACTTCTCTGACCAGTGGCGCTCCACAGGTTCCAGCTCTGCTGTACTACTATTGTCCTGTAGTACACACCAAAGGCTTCTGAGCATAGCAACTTGCTTTGAGACTATTGTAATTCTAAATTAACTCACAATATTGTTCCTATAAATGTCTAAATGTACTGAACTGCGGCAGTCGGCTCTGCAAATGTAGAGTCCACTTGACTGTGATCTAGAGAAACCACGAATGCGTTAAGAGTTCTGTCTTTACTGTCTCTGAAGTTAACCTGGAAGCCAACACAATGGCTCAGGACCAGGAGGCGGCCGCCCTAAATGCGACGGCCCAGGACCAGGAGGTTGCAGTCCGAAAGGCGGTGGCTGAGGAGGCGGCAACCCAGGACCAGGAGGAAGAGGCCCGGGAGGCAGTGGCCCAGGACTGGAAGGCGGCAGACAAGGAGGTGGCAGCCCAGGCGGTGGTGGCCCTGGACCAGGAAGCAGCGGCCAAGAAGCAGGCGGCGGCCCAGGACCAGGAGGCCAAGAACCAGAAGGCAGCGGCCCAAGACCAGGAGGCGGTGACTAAGGAGCTGGTGGCTCAGGACCAGGAGGCGGCGGCCAAGAACCAGAAGGCAGCGGACCAGGAGGCAGTGGCCAAGAACCAGAAGGCAGCGGCCCAGGACCAGGAGGTGGTGGCCAAGAAGCCGGCGGCGGCCCAGGACCAGGAGGCCAAGAACCAGAAGGCAGCGGCTCAAGACCAGGAGGCGGTGACTAAGGAGCTGCTGGCTCAGGACCAGGAGGAGGTGGCCAAGAACCAGAAGGCAGCGGCCCAGGACCAGGAGGCGGTGGCCAAGAACCAGAAGGCAGCGGCCCAGGATCAGGAGGCGGTGGCCAAGAAGCCGGCGACGGCCCAGGACCAGGAGGCAGAGGCCCAGAAAGCAGCAGCCCAGGAGGCAGCGGCCAAGAACCAGGATTCAGCGGCCAGTAATCAGGAGGTGGCAGCAAATCACTGGGAAGCGGTGGCCTTGGAAGAGGAGGCGGCAGCCATGGACAAGCAGGCAGTGGCCAGGAAGGTGGTGGCCCAGGACCAGGAAGTGGCCGCCAAGAATGAGACAACCCAGGATCGGAAGACATTGGTCCAGAAGGAGGTGTCCCAACTCCAGGAGGAGGTGGCCCGACACCGGGAGGAGGCGGCCCGACACTGGGAGGCGGCGGCTCGACGCCGGGAGGCGGCGGCCCGACACCGGCGAGCGTCGGCCCAACACCGGAATGCAGCAGCCCAGCACTGGGAGGCATTGGCCCAGATGGTGGCGGCCCGTAACAAGAAGGCAGCGGCCCTTGACAAGGAGGCAGCGGCCATGGACCGCATTTATACCTTCCTGATAAAATAAAATTCATAAACTTATGTCTTTGTCAAGAATGCAAATAAAATTGACCAACATTAATTGTGGTTTATTTCGGTTTTTAAATCCTTCTCTGGCTGCAGTCAGTGGTTTAAACTTCTGCCTAGTTGGGCATACAATAACCAAAGTGCACACATGTCTTAACAGGTGAATGTGTGGGTGTATGAAGAACATGTCATCAAGTTCCTACATCTCAATACACAAGTACCTAAAACACCTTAAATTACAACTCAAAAGTAGGGTTTAATTTCTAAAGGGGATGTCCCAGACCAAAGGATGCGTGGATCCATGGTCTTTTATCTTCTGTCGCCATCCTGTTTATTTTGTGGTTTGAATTGGTTCTGATGATATATTTGTCTATCTAAATAAACATGAGATGAAAAGGACTGATGTACAGAGAATATCGTTCTTTTATTTTGAAACAACCACAACAACAAAATATCAACAGTGACACAAGAAGGTTAAAAGAGAGAACAAGGCAAAAACATATACATTCTACGTACTAGTTACGGTTTGTCTGTAACGAACACCATGTTTGAGCACAATGCTGTCCATAAGTACACTTGGCACTCGGACCGTTCAGGCTGGAGGTAAATGACCGACTTTATAGCTGTGTCATCACACCTCCGGCCGTGTGTTTTGGACACTCGGATTCACTGGTGGACGTCTGGCAGAGCCCAAGGTTAGCAAAGTTTTCAACTCCCACGTCCAGGAGACCTTCTCACATTCTGGGGCAAGCTGGCATTGTTAACTCCAAGTGGACCATGTTATCCACCTCCATTGTTGAAGCAGCTGCTCCTACCTGTGGCAGCAGGATCTCCAGTTCCTGTCGTGGCGGGAATCCTTGAATGTGGTAGTGGACATCGGCATAAGGGCAGCCATCCAGCTTAAGAAGTCTTATCGAAAATTGTTGGCTCGCAGGACTCCTGAGGTACCGAATGGGTCATGGCAGGCCAAGCGTGCTGCAGCCTGAGCAGCTGTGGAAGCAAAAACTCGAGTCTGGGAGGGAATCGGGAGACCATGGAGGAGGACTACCGGTCGGCCTCGAGGAAATTCTGGAAAACCGTTGCAAAACTGTCACCATGGCAACTTAACTAAAAAAGCGGTGCAATCGGCTGAAATATAATGGTAAGAAGGCAGAAACAAAAAAGTGTGTCATTTTTCTGTGTTTGTATGTATTCCCTGTGCAATAAAGCTACCATAGGGGGAAAATCAATTAAGGACATAAAATTTTATAAAAGGGACGAGATGACACGGCTTTGTGGAGGGACACGAAAGGAATCAGGAGGAATCGAGGTGTGGCCGGAGGCGAGGATGAGGACCAGAATCAGAACCAGATGCGGTCCCCGGAGAGGAGTGTGGGGCAGCTACATGGGACGATCTGAACCCGTGGAGTTTCCCCCCGAATGCCCCGAAGGAAACAGGAAAAGGCCGGTAGAGTTTTCCCTCCTGGTAAGGTGGAGGGTCTTTTGGACGGTCGAGTTGCCCTCCCGGTCTCCGGTGTCCACGTGTATCATAAAAGGACAAACGTTCAGTAATGGGTGAGACAATCTTTTGTTTAAACACCTTGACAGCTTCCACACATCCAGACGCGTGTGTTTTTTGTTTATTTATTGCTTCATCTGAGTATCAAAGACAGTGACCTTTGTGATTATTTATTTTGGGTTATATTTGAAATTTTGTTTGGGGAATTTATTTTTATAGTTTGAGCGAGGAAAATTTCAGTTTTATTGTGTCTTCTGATTTAATTTAAATGCACCTTTCAGTGCAGGTGAGGGACGCACACCTCACCTGATACCTATTTCATTGGTTCAGTTATAATGATCAAAGAAACTCAAGTGACATTAAAACATGCATTTCATTCATTGAAATTTTCTTCGTGCTTTGTCTTCTTCACATTAGGCATTTTGTATACTATAAAGAACCCCCTTGAAAAGCATAACATCAAGTTGATAAAGTTTGAACTGTAACACCGTTCGGCACCTCAGGAGGTAGAAGCAGCTCAACACAAACACTGTTTACAGAAGAAGTGGGGAGCTGTTGACCTCGACTGGGGATGTTTTTGGGTGGTAGAACGAGTACTTCGTATTTTTCCTCAATCCCGCTGTCAACACCTTCTGTGCAGGGAGCAGAGGTTTCAGAAGTGGACTCGTTCATCAACCAAGCTGGAGTCACAAAGGTGGTTCGCAAGCTTCTTGGTGGCAGGGTTCTGGGGCCGGATGAAGTTCACCCTGACTACCTTAAGTCTCTGGATGTGCAGGGATTGTCGTGGTTGACACTTCTTTGTAACATTGCATGGCGGTCAGGGACAGTGGCTCTGGACTGGCAGACCGGAGTGGTTTCCCCCCTTTTCAAGAAGGGGGAACAGAAGATGTGTTCCAACTATAGGGGGATCACACTCCTCAGTCTATTCCATGGTGCTGGAGAGGAGGATCTGGCCAACAGTCGAACCTTGGATTCAGGATCCCTGAATCAATGTGGTTTTTGTCCCAGAACACTGGACCAGCTCTACGCTCTCCATCGGGTGCTCGAGGGTTCATGGGAGTTCGCCCAACCAGTTCACATGCGTTTTGTGGATTTGGAGAAGGCGTTTGACTGTGTCCCTCATGGTGTTCTTTGGGGTGTGCGTTGGGAGTGTGGGTCCGAGGCCCTCTGTGAAAGGCAATCCGGTCCCTGTATGACCGAAGTAGGAGTCTGGTTTGCATTGCCGACAGTAAGTCAGACATGTTCCAGGTGCATGTTGAACTATGGCAGGGCTGCCCTTTGTCACCGGTTCTGTTGATAATTTTTATGGACAGAATTTTTCGGCGGGCAGGAGCTGGAGGGGATCTGGTTTTGGGGCCGCATGATTTCACTTCTGCTTTTTGCGGAAGATTTTGTCCTGTTGGCCTAATCAAATATGGACCTTCAGCATGTGCTGGGGCAGTTTGCAGCAGAGTGTGAAGTGAGTGGGCTGAGGATCAGCACCTCCAAATCCAAGGCCATGGCTCTTGACCGGAAAAAGGTCAAGATTGCTGGATTGCCACTTTGATGATGAGGACGATGTAGAACTCGGAAGTTACCTGGGGGGTGCGAGATCAAGGTGTGCGAGCAGGTCCTTCACAGAATTGGGCAACCCCTGGAGAAACATCCCCTGAAGTGCAGTCTCATTCCATCTGCTGTCTGCTGCCAGAGACTGGAACTTGATGGCATACACTGCCGTGGTGCTCCTTCCCTGGCGGAGACCGGTGAGCATTTGTGCTACCTCCCTGCCGCGTGAAGCCAGCTGAAAAATCCTCTTGAAGTGTGAATAGTAGCAGGGACCAAAGGCAGGGGGAATCTTTCCCCATTCAGCTGTGGCCCTCTTCTCTGCTTGTCCAGTTAGGTGGGTGATTTTCAATGCTACTTTGGCTCGATCAGTTTGGTAACTGGATGGGGATTGCTCAAAGTTGATGCTGCAGCACGTGAAGAATGTATCACACTGATCCGAAACCCCCAAAAAGTTCTCCAGATGTGACTGAAAAGGCGAGGGGGAAGCTGACAGGGAAGAGACTGAGGCAAGAAGAGACTCAGCAGCGGAGAGCGGGAGCTGCATCCCGGAAGAATGCGTTGGTGGTGATGACCTTGACTCTGCCAGCACCCGCATCCTTTCCCCGAGGGAATGGAGGATGCTTTCATGCTGATCAGCTGAGTCATGGAGAGCCTGCTGAAGATGAGTGAGCGGTTCCTCCTGTGCCCGGAGGTAGAGTTCCTGGTTGTGGATGGTGGACCTCATCTGGTCCGAGTCGGTGGGGTCCATATTATGGTTGGGTTATTATATCAAGGCTGTGCGATGCGACAAACCCAAATGCAGACTCGAATAGATGTGGGATCAAAAAGTTCTTTAATGAGCCCCATCACAGGTAGTCTGCAAACAGTGATCACACTGAAGATGACAGCAATGCTGTGACTCAAACTCACAAAACAGACAGTAGTCCTCGTCCAAAAACTCCCAAACGGGGACCAGAACCAGCAAAGGTCTGACTGACCAGAAGCGAGACGCCGTCCAGGAGAGAGCTCAGGTGTGGAGAAAATGTATATAGGATGTATATAGTGAAGCTGATGAGGACAGCTGTGAGAAGGCAAATACCAGGAGGACAGAAAGAGGGGAAAGATGACAGAGGGGATATCACTGAGTCTTTATATGATGAGCAGCTTTTTATTTTCTGCCACCCTGTCTGTGGTCCAGAGCAAGCAGTAAGGAGAGGAAGGATCTGGTAGCTATGGAGATGGCCAGGATGGAGCAAGAGGATCTCCGAGTCAAAGCCATCGCTCAGGGTCAGCAGGGCCACTGGACAACATGGGAGGGAACGACAAGAAGAACTGTCAGCTGGGCAGATCTCTGGAAGACTCCACCGGCCCGCCTTAGTTTTCTCATCCGACCAACCTATGACACCCTACCCTACCATTGCAACTTACATCAGTGGCTGGGAACAGAACAAGCTTGTGATCTATGCGGGACAAACAATGCCTCACTGCAACATGTCCTGTCAGGATGCAGGACAGCACTAACACAGGGGAGGCTGAGATGGCGTCATGACCAGATCCTCTGAAAGCTGAATAAGATCGTGGAAACAGCAAGGTGTGAGGCAACAGAGGAGAGGCAGAAGGAACCCAACACAAAATACACTTCCTCAGGCAGGGGGAGTGACCAGCCGGGAACAGGAAGGAGACCACCACCGACGCTCCTCAGTCAAGGCGCAGAGTGGAGGTTGGCAGTGGACATTGGTAGGCAACATCACTTTCCGCAAGAGATCTGTAGTACCACCCTATGGCCTGACATGGTTGTGTGGGACCACAGTAGAAAAAAAGGCACTGTTGTTAGAGCTCACTGTACCTTGGGAGGAGGGGGTGGTGACTGCCCATTAGCGGAAGACTGCAAAGTATTCAGATCTGCTGGCAGAATGCAGGGAGGCAGGGTGGACCACGGGGTTATTCCCTGTGGAAGTAGGAGCAAGAGGCTTTGTGGCAGACTCTACAGAACGGTTTCTGAGGGACCTCGGCCGACGCGGTAACAGCCTGCAGAGGGCGTTTGGGGAGCTTTCAGAAGAGGCAGAGAAGGCAAGTTTCTGGCTCTGGCTAAGACAGCGGGATGCGGTATGGGGAGCAAGCACATGTTCTGGGCTAAGGCACGAAACATTTATGAGCGGTGGTCCCCAGCTGATGACCCTGCAGCGAGCAGACAAGGCATCAGTGGAGGTGCGGCATGCTAAGGGCAGAGCAGGAGAACATCTACCTGTATAAAGAAATGGCTCTCAAACATGAAGTTGCACAACCATATGTATTAGTTGTGTTTGTTTGTTTTGGTTGAATACACACAATTTAAAAACATGAGAGCTGGTTCCTATGCTCACATTCAAAAAACTGTGTTCGCATCACAGAAACATGCTTCGTCAGTTAAGTGTGTTGTTGACGACGCAACCAATTCTCAATTTTCAAAATGCCTTCAAGAAAGAGACACCACCAGCAGAACTGAATCAGCCTATCGGGTAACTCCAAGGGGGCCAGACGCACCACCATGTAGCTACTCTCCTGAGTACTTTCCAAAGTGTGATATCCAGAGCCTGCACAAAGTAAAAGAGGCATGTGTAGGTGGACCGGGATCATGGTGGTGGTCGCCATAGACAATACCTCAGCAAGACTGCTACGTG
>JAPTYR010000005.1:50773300-50785217 GCA_029814505.1 Siphamia roseigaster | reverse complement strand
AATCGCATTATCCAGCAAGAGAAGTCCGATTATGAAAACTCCAGTTTGCTTCGATTTCAGCTCGACTAAGGTGTTTATATGGCTGTTAAGACTCCGGCCTTAGCCAGACTAAGGCAATAATATCGACTTTCTGACCATGCATGGAAACACACTGAGTGAGTTCCCCAGATCCCCGACCTGCCTTCCGACCACGGCTCAGTCTGCTCCATGTGTGGATTTCATGGTTACCTTCCCCTGGACTGTCTCGGACCTGGATTCCCGCTCTGCCCCTCAGATCTTCAAGGATTCAGTGTTGTGGTTCCAGACCAGAGTTACTGGACCAAAGAGGATCCCACTGGGATGACTGATTATTATCTAATGTGACTGAATAATTTAGTTGTGAAATAAACTCTGTTTAACTTTCTTAATCCTTGTGTTCCTGCATTTGGATTAAAGCTTAGGCCATAACAAGGACTCAGTGCACAACAGAAAACCAAAATAACAGGGAATGACACATGCAGTACAAAAAATATTGAAAAGTGCATTGGTTGTACAGAAAAACAGTTGGAGTTACATTGTGCAAAATAAGCAAGAGAGTTGTGGAGTGCTGTAAAGTGCTAGTGCATATTCAAGTTTTGAGACAGTTTCTTGTTATTTGACATATAAGTCTTTTCTTCAAAGTCAAATGCTTATTTAAACAGTGGGTGTAAGACATTAAAAACTGAAAAATAAGCTTATTGCAAAATGACACATTGCTTCTAATTACAGTAAGTATTAATTTAGAAAACCTGAGACCGTAAGCTCATACACTAATCAGACCTGACTTTACTTTTCTCACTATTATGTTGTAGTCTTTGGAGGCATCTGAGGGGAATTTAAAGTGTTGCAAATGGTCTGCATACCCAAGCCAATGTGATATTTCTGTTTTTAATAAATCTGCTAAAACTTGTAAAATAATATCAATTTGTCATTATGGGGAACTGAGTGGAGATTAATGTGAAAACATAATTTAAAAGACTGTAGCATCTGCATAATATAAGAAAAGTCAATGCGAGTCTCAGATGTGGTTTTCCTGTATATAAATAAAAAACTGTCCTAATAGCAGGATAATGATATGTGGTGTTCACTTTGAGTTTATTTATATTATGGAGTTCACTAGTACTAATATCAACCCTCCCATGCTGCAGTAAACTCAGTAGCTGACCTGTGTTTCAGTATAAAGAGCTGTTCATTGGTCCTTGACCCTAAAGTGCAGGAGGCGTGTAGTTTGGTGTGTTTTTGTGTTGTGGTAGTGTTAGACTCACTCCTCTGACAGGTGGTGCCTCTGTATCCTGGAGCACATTCACAGGTGCCTTCGTCTGGAGAACAGGACGCTCCGTTCTTGCAGTTACAGGGGAGGGAGCAGTTCGGACCCCAGCGGCCCTCAGCACACACACTGTCACAGTGAATACCTGTACATGAGTTACAACATTCAATGAGTACATGGTTTTCATACAGTCACATAGATTAGAGCTGTATTTCATCCACTGTGTCTCACGGGTTTACAAATAAATGAAAGAACAAAGGAAGTTTGAGCACATTATTTTATCAAGTCAATAACAACTTTACCATATTGTAACTAAATTCATTAATAGAATGGTGTAATACTTTTTTAAAACAATATTATGTATCCTATTTGCTTTGACATATCAGAAACACACTGAGAAATGGTCTTTGAAATACTCAGTCTCCATATTTTGTGCTGCTTTTTATAGTTGCATTACTGTTAAACATATTACAGTTTGTTTTTTACATTGAAAACTAATAGCATGTGGGAGGAGAGTGAGAGGGTGAAAGTCATACCAATAACAGACAAAGAATGTGCACCTTCTCATTTTTAACAGACAGTATGTCTATATGGAAGATACAGATGTTCAATGAGTAACTGACTCATTACAGTGTCCAAAAAGAAGACAGTTATTACTGTTATGTATACATTAAGCAACTATCCTGTTGATCATAATATAAAATGCAGACCAAAGATAAGAGTTTTTGTAAGAAGACACGATGTGGCTGAATGGACAATCTGACTACTCTAAAATCTAAGAACTGGCAGTAAAACTACATTTATCAAAAATTAAAATGAGGGATGTGGTCGGGAAATTTAGCTTAAGGACACAATATTCAAACATTCTGTAAGTGTTATTTCTTTTCTGAAGATGCTTTTTGGAAAGGGTCTGAAATATATTTTCTAGAATGAAGATCATCATCCGCTGTGTTTTGGAGTTTTCCTTTAACATATACCCCCCTCCCTGCTCTGTGTTGATGCAGCAGCAGGACTGTGGAGTCCAGTGGATCAGGTACAAAGGCCTCTTTGAGAAGGCTGAGGTCATGTTGCTAAGCCAGGCTGGCGATAAAGAATGTTGAAGAACTCTTCAACTAAGACGAGAAAAAAAAGGATTCAAATCAAACTAGTCCAATGTGCCAGTTTCTGTAGTTAGATGTATGCAGCTACAGCAATTTAACTAATGTGGCTAAATATAAGTTGTACATTTCTTTTATTTTGTAAGTTGATTAAAAAGCTTTATTTTTTTAATCTCCTTAAAATAACATAAACAAAGTGCACTGAACATAACATTTAGCAATACTATCATCCAAATATTTGATTACTTACGAGCTAAGGTCTTGATCATATCACCAACAGTCAGTGTGAATTTTATGGAAAATGTTTGGATATTCCCTCTGACCAGTGACACAGCAGTGAAACAGCGACTCACCGGTCCACCCTGCCAGGCAGCGGCAGTGTCCTGTGGAGTGGTGACATCCGTCTGCATGGCTGCAGTCACAGCGCTCCTTACAGTCCAGTCCATAGGTCCCATCCTGAGGAGGGAACCACACAAGCCTCACTCACATAACATCATCATATCATATCATATCGCAATATTAACAGGCTGTAGGTATCAAATACAAGGTCTAAAAATGCACAAAATCACTGTATCATTATTATGGTGCTTGATTCTATGTGTTCTGTGACAAGTTTAATTAATTTATTTATGCATTTGGAAGATGCTTTTCTCCAAAGGGAAATACAGGAAAAAGTGAAAAATCAAGCTCTCTAAGAAAAATAAAATACAAGAATCAGTTAAACAAAAATTGTTGTACAACTAAAAGCAAGGAATACAACGCACAGTGATTGAATAAAATACAGGAATAGATACAAAAAACAATAATAAAAGCAGCTGTGCAAATAAATCATTTAGCTAAGAGTATCAAATAAAACAATTAAAAATAGAATATAAATAAATAAACTGAAAGTGCTAGGAAATTATGAAACATGTTTTCAGTGAAGGTTGTACAAATGACATATACTGTCTCAGACCTGGCAGTGGAGGTCACAGCGATCTCCCCTCCATCCAGGGGCACAGGTACAGTGACCATCCAGGGCGTTACATGCTCCTCCATTCCCACACATACAGGTGTGGTTACAGCCCAGACCCCAGGTCCCACTGGGACAGTTGATGGAACAGTCCACTCCATGCCATCCTGTCAAGAATATCAACAAGAAGGTCAGAGAGATGTCAGTGATATCAGCTACTTCTACATTTTGATGGTGTAAACAACAGTGTTGCTGTTTTGTGTCTTTTGTGTCTCCCATCTGTACATTCTGACATACTGCAATTCTAGTTCTTATGTACGTATGTTATATAGCTGATAGTTTAATTACTGATTACTATTGTTATTTTTTCTATTGTCTGTTGGTTTGCACTACATTATGCATCCACTTTTTTGCATGTTATACTGTTGCTGCCTTGACAGGTGAATTTCCTTGTCCTGGACCTGAGGGTTTACCTCCTATATTACCCATTAACAGGAGACAGATGCAACTCACAATTACAGAATATATATATATATATATATATACATACACACACACAAACAAAAAATAGCCAATTTATTTAATTAATCTAAACGTAAACTCAGCATTATTGAAAAACTGAGATAAAAATAATGAATTAATATGAATATAACTGTAAGTAGGACTACAATTAATGAAAAAACATCTATCTATCTATCTATCTATCTATCTATCTATCTATCTATCTATCTATCTATCTATCTATCTATCTATCTATCTAGACAAGAAGCTACATCTACCAAAGTTGACCCATATAAGTGCCGTTGATTGTAAACTCCTCCCACAGACACACACCTGCTTTACAGGTGCAGGATCCATCCACCGACGAACACTGGGCTCCGTTCTTACAGTTACAGCGAGACGAGCAGTTTATTCCATGTGTTCCTACTGGACAAGGCACGGAACAGTTTGGACCCTGAGGAGGTGAAACGGTCACATTACAGAATTGCTCCCAGATCTACTCAATATAAAACTGGAAGAGAAACACCAATACAAAGTTCCAGGCAAAAAAGTATGACATTTTCATTTTTTTAATAGATTTGACATTGTATTGTTCTTAAGCTACTCCTACTCGCTGTGGTCTGGACAACTACCAGTGGGCAAAAGTCTCATATAATTAATTATTAGATTACAGTGAAATATTGATTAGTCAGTTATGAAGGGCAAATATGTAGCTTTGCTTCCCTACTTTTAAAGAAAATCTTTTTCAATATAAACATCAACTTACAAGTTACATTGTACTTAGTGAAATCACAATGAATTACATTGTTAACAGAATTTATGTACAAAGCACACACAGATCCAGAACAGTGTTCTTTTAAAAAGAATAGCTCCAATTCTCTCTGTAATACCAAGAAATTAACTTTTGGTTGCTGATAAAAAAGAACTAATAATTTTACACTAACATTATAAAGTAAAAAGAACACTTTTTGTAGGTGCACCAACTTTTCCTGTTTACTATGTTATTTGTATTAGCCCATTAGTACGAGGTCATTCAAACAACAGTTTTCCACTGCTGCCACTAGGTGTTCCTAAAGGACCAGCTTTAGAGAGAGTCTATCAGACCAGGTGATGGGCACACAGCCAAATACAGTTAGACACAAAAACATCTGCAGGGAACGTGACATTTGGCCTAAATGTGTTTACCGTGAATCCTGGGGCACAGATACACTCTCCGGTCACACTGTGACAGTCGGCACCATTCTGGCACTGGCACACCTGCTGGCAGAATTCGCCATAAAATCCTGGGGTGCATGTCTCGTTGCAGTAGAGGCCAGACCAACCAGGCTGGCAGGAACACTCCCCTGACATCGGGTGGCAGCTGGTGACAGAACAGGACATACCAGGGTTGAAGACTTCACTTTCTTCTGGTCGAGTTGTAATCACAGGCCTGCTGTCATCAACTTCAGTCATTGTCAGCTTGTACTGAAATGTTACTGGCCTGTCCTCACTATGTTTCAAAAGGCTTGTTTTCTAATCACCAAATGCATCAATTTATGTGTTTCAAGTGCTACCTGCTGGTTCCTCTAGCCCTGCCTTCATGCCAGTGTATCTACATGGGTGGAGTCCGTTGGATTTCCTTTGTAAATATTCATGCATCATTATCATGAATATAGAAATAGTTTACACTTCTGTCAAAATGTTTGTGGTGAATCTGTGCTGAATCAGACGATGCCCTCATAGTTAAAACCAGACAGCCTGTATGATACTGCCCCATGTTTTGTGGACGCACGCACGCGCGCACGCACGCACGCACGCACACACAAACTATAGAACATAAGGCAATAGGAGTGTCCAAAACTAATGCATACCAAAAATGGACATTTAAAAACAAGTATAAAATCAACAGCAGAAAGGTTGTTTATACAAGCACGTTTTGAGCAGTTTCTTAAAACTCTCAATTGACAGAGGCGATCTCAGCTCTAAGGGGAGTGAGTTCCACAGCCTGGGGTACCATAGCCTTGAAAGAGCAGCCATCCTTAGATTTTAGCCAGGTACAAGGAACTGAGAGGAAAACCTGGTTGGCTGATCTCAGGGTCAAGTTAGCTGCAGACACAAAAAACATTTCTGTACCTGGTTGCAAATATTATTTCTAGACATTTTAATGGGGGACCTATGGGGACTAACTTGGTTTTGGAGTCGGCTTCATCTGGGCATGTGTAGAACTGCAGGATGTGCCTTCATTTACCAGGCTACTGTAACACTGTCTAAATGCTGAAACCCTTGGGTATTGCATAAGCACTGACAAAACATGGCACAAATGAAAGCAGACCAGACTGATAAGGACTGTAATCAGAGGCTCATGTCGTCTTTTGAAAACAGTTTACTTTCACCACTTGAGTAGAATTGAGATGGACAATGATCCACTGAACATTTCCATGATGTTTTCCATGTGCGCCATCAGGGTGGTGCTTCGCTGCAGTGTTTGCTCCTAGAAGTGTTTGACTGACAGCTGGTCCACCTGACACAGCGGCCGCATTGAGAAGCAGCGGGACATCTGTTCTCTGCAGTGACACATGCAGAGCTCCAGCTGTGTCACACTCCCTGATCACAGACCACTGGCTCCCAACGGTCCGCCCCACATCAAACCGACAAATAACTAACTCAAAGAATGTATGCGTTGACATACCTGCGTGTGTTGTGGACATAACAGGGACACTTCTTATCACACCTGAGGCCATAGCGTCCCTCAGGACACAGTCGGGTGTCACATGTCTCCCCTGTGTATCCCGGGTCACACAGACACATTCCATTGGTGTGGTAGCATTTGCTGTTGTTCTTACAGCGACATGTTTTTGTGCAGCCCGGACCATACATCCCAACTGGACACTCTTCCTGACACCTGTTGAAGGGATGAGTTTGACAGACACGAGCAGTCAGTCATTGGTAAAGATGGACACAATCACAAACATAGAAGTATAACTTTATGTTGTTTCCCAATGCATTATTTAACATATATCTACAATGTTAAATCTACACATTCTTTATATCCCTCGAAGATGGTCATTGGAATGGTTTTAAAGACATGCTCAGTATTCTCACAGAGTTAAAAGATTTACAGATTTACATAAACAGATTCCAACATAGCTGCAAAACTTTATACACCTGAAAAAAAGGTCAAGATTTGGGGAAAATTAAACTCATAATATCGTCTTGAGACCTAGAAATGTCTTTTGGTCCTCTGTAGGGGACAAGAGTTACATAGCTTTATTTACAAGAATAAATAATAAAACACTGTCCATTGCAAAATTGTACTATTAAAAAAAATCTGCATAAACTGTTATTTAACGTAAAAAAAAAAGGCTAAAACTTTCCTGGGTCTCAGGAAGATATAGAGAACAAAACTATGGGTTTCTGTGAATTCAGACACACAATATACAGTATAATTTCTCGTCAAACCAAAACCAAAACGCTAATAAAAGACAAGTAATGGAGGATAATAGTTATTTTCACCACTGCATCAGATGAAACTATCTAACTACATTTTACTGACTGTCACCATTTATGGTCAGAGGATAGTTTACTTTATATTATATTATATTTTTATTTCATGATGTACACCCATGCTTTCATTAAACTAATAAACTAAGTAACATTAGCAAAAATAATATTAAATATTAACTTAAACTTAGAGTGTTGAGATGTTGATACATACATACATACATACATACATACATACAGCATAATAAAGTCCTCAGATAAATCTACTGTGTAAAAAAACAAGAAAACAATGCAAACATATGCAGACAGGCATAAAAATAGTTAATATTACTGTTATATATAATTTCCCTTTAGATAAACAACAAAACAAACACAGTACTATATGCCATGACATTTTGAGATTTTATACAAAAATGTTACATATTTAGCCTTTTCTGCATTACAATAAAAAAGCATGGCCAGTGTTGCATATTAAGTTGACTTGTATATTGTGCCTTGACATCAATACTTTAAGTGTACATCAAGTGTAACAGACACAGTCCAGTTTTAATGCATTTAGTATATTGTTCAGTTTTCATTGTGGCTATTGTTGTTTCACTGATTCTGTGTTCGAACTAAATGACAGAAGAATTCCTTTCTGGATAAATGGAAAATGAATACTGAATCTACTGGATTTGCACAAGGCCTCTGAAATTAACTGAAACCAATGGCGTATATTATTAGTGTTTTAATTTGTAGGCTCCGCCAGAACTGAACCACAGCTGAATGATGTGTGTTTCTGGGGCAGGATCTGTTTAAGCCCAAACTGAGATTCTAAACAAAAGAATGCGTGGAGCACAAATCTGTGATACTTTTATAGTTTGAGGTTTTGGTGTTGCCACATTGCCTTCCAATTTAAGTATCGCTGTCCCTCTGTGACAAGAAGGGAAAGCACTGATCACAGCTGACTGAAAATGTTCTGACAAAGCTTTGGCTTGTACTTGAAAGGTTTTTTAGTCCGGATGTTTATTTTATTCATCATGAAATGGAAATTGACAATAAATAGTATGTTTAATGTCACAGACAGTAACAATTAAAATTAATCTGTCCTTTTATTAAAAAACAAAAATACAAAAACATTCACACTTGACTCTTTGAGGCCAAAATAAAGATTAACCGTTGCGATTGTCTAAGTTTTTCTTCTCCTGAAATAATTCTATTAGAGCTGCACAACATATTGCTTGTGCTGCACAACATACTGTATTTGTGCACAACAGTCACATAGCAGGTCCTGCAATGTAGGAGGCAAATAAACTTGACATATTCTCATCTAATTTCAACCTGAGTACCTGACACCCACTGTGCACAGCGATCCACCAATCACAATAATTCATAGTCAGTTTGCTGAAGCAGACCACGCCCCTACACATGCCATGAGTCACTAGAAACAATGTTGAAAAATGAGCACTGAAAAACAGAAAATCACTAAAAAAGAATATTTGGTGCCAAAAGTAAGAGCAACATTAGGTATCTGGAATTATGTCAGCTGCAAGAAGGTTGACACTGAAACGCGTGTTCTGTGTGGACAGTGCCTTCCACCTGTCGCCATAATGAGGAAACGCAAATAATTTGTTTGACATTGGCACCACACCGCTATTACATTCTCCTGAGTAGTATTCCATGTCGCAATATGTATAGCAGAGTTAAATGAAAAAAGGCCGTCAAGGTATTCCAGCTTGCTTGATCAACAGCCAGCCTAAAGGCATCCCTCCATGTCCTCTTTTGAAAGTCACCATAAAAACTTCTTTAAGGGTTCATATACTGTTACCATTCATAATTTCAATAAATTAAAAATTCTATATTGTAAATAAGGAAGTTTGACTTTGCTCTGAATTAGTTTGCAGTGTCAGAATATTATAGTTCCTGTTTTCCACACCTCAGTCTCCCTCTAACATCTTGTTGACTTTTACATTATTTTTGTCTTGTCTTTGTTGTTCGTGAAGGACCTTGGAACTGTTTTTTCTATGTGCTATCATCTATTTATTTACTGTAGTTTGAAATTTACCATAATACTGGGAACAAAATGCATAAAAAAAAATATAGCAAGCCTGTTTTACAAAAGTAAGGAATGGAGACTACATGTATCAGTATACTATACTACTATATATAGTATGTATGGGAAGTAAAAGAAAAACGTTGTAAAAATAGATACTGAAGAGAAGTGAAGACATACACTAAGCAAAAATATAAACACACCATGTGACACAAAATTTTAATAGCATTAGGTGTTGCACAATATATTAAATTGCACGCAATTTATTTTGTTGAATCACGTGGTACAGATTTTTGTCTGTTAGAACACGATGGTACTGTGGGGGGACATTCATGTGGATACAGTGGGGGTGGGTGAAATCACAACTCAATATCTTGTGTGACCACCACTGGCTTCCCTTAGAACGACACATGGTCTTCTCATTGAGTTGACAATATTGTCAAGCGTGTCCCATGGAATGTTATTCCAGTCCTCAGTAAGGGATACATGGAGCTATGGGATGTTATCCGGAACTGTTCCTGTATGATTTTTGACATCTGTGGTATGGTGACATCTGAGGAAATGTGACATGTTGAGGTGTCCTTTTATTGTTTCCAGTATAAGGAGTGTCTGAATACTGTCAACACTGTTTAAGCAGCACCTGGACATGCTGTGGCTGGAATCATTGGATCACTGAGCAAGTGCTCACAAAGATGGAGACAAAATGTATTTACAAATTTAAAGAATTAACAATGTTTTACAATTATAAGGCATGACAAGCTCATTTTGGGCCACATGTCATATGTTAGACAAATATTGTAATGGTACTTTTAAATTTTTGCTCAGTGTTGTTGCTCAGCTACCGCTGTGAATGGGATTAACCTGCCAGTGATAACAGTCCAAAACCACATGGATTTAGTCCTATCTTAAGTGGCCTACAGTACCTGCAACCTGGTATGTGATTTTAAATGTCTATTATAAAAGGCAATAAAACCATCTGTGTTTGCTTAAAATTTGACATCCTCTTGGTTTTCCTTGAGAGAAAACACATTTAGGAAGCTTAGTCAGTGTTTTCACAGACGAATGTCGGCAGAGCAGCAAACAGGCTTTAGGTCCATATAATTAGCAATGTCAGAGAGCACGCACCATATACTTATGGCGACCAGTGACGGAACAGGAATAGCTCATCCAAGTGCACTTTTAAAGTAAATAAGGGTTTGAGGGAAGCCAGACGTCACAGTACAGCGCTGCTTGGAAGTGGGTCGGCTACACCACTCCCTAACCCACTGGAATCCATTAGCAGGATACTCTGTGTGTGTAGGGGGGTATTATTTGCCCTACAGGAAGTAGCTGCACCAACAACTGGAAAATGAATTGCACTGCTTATTGGCAGTGCTTTGCAGAAATGTGGATGATATATTGAACTGGGTTTAACAGATTTAACTGCACTGTCAGCTGTAATGGATGTAAAAATGAACACAGTGCACCACTGCAGTAAGAGAAATCCTGTCTGTATAGCTAGAAAAATCTACTTTATCCCTAAAAAAAGAAAATTAAGTTCACATTTCCCCCCCTTTTCTCATCCATGCTGTAAATGACAGGTTTGGAAAAGAGCATTTCATTTTCAAACCCAGTCTGATTTGGTGGTTGTACTGGTAAACGCATGTACCGTAATCAAAGGAGGAGATAATAAAGACCCACTGTGTTCATTCTAAACTGTTTGTTTTCAGTTTCTGTACTGGGCTCTTAACTCTCTGCCACATTAGCTGAAACTTCTGTTCATTTCCACCCACTGCAGTAATTCATGAGGAGTACAGAGCTACAAAAGAATGAGCAAACAAATGTTCTTATAAATGAAAAGTTCATGACTTCACAAGAAAACTTCTAGAAAACAGTGTCTAAGAAATGTATCATTTACAGATTGGTAATAAAATTAAATCAAGTTAAAGTCAACAGAGTAGTAGAGATAAAAGTTTATTAAACTTTTATCTCTTTAGAAGTTATATATAATAATCATGACCAACCAAATGATGTATGAAGCTTCTACAAAGTGGACCTTGTGAGCAACTTTAGTGCAACATGCAGTGTAGATACACCAATTACACGATTGGTTGTCTGTGGAATGGAATGCAGAATTCCATTGTCTGTGCAAAATTCTACATTTTGTGTCTTTAAAGGTGTGATATGTCAAATTTCAGAATTAAAGTGGTGGTGTCTTATGTAGTACTAACACACTTTCCAGTCAACCAAGCAACATGATTGTAAAGTTATTAAATTCCAAAATGACTAATATATCCCAAAATATTTGTCCTATCAACTTCCCAATATATTTAAAGGAAAACTACCATTTTTGCAATTGGGGCCTAAATTATAATGTAAGCTGAACTGTACTACACACCCATGGTAGTTTTTGGAGATTTGGAGCTCTCCCACAGATATTTGGTTCAATCGCAAAACACCAGAAAATATTGACAAGATGACATAACTATCTTCTCTGTTGAAATATTTTTTTTCTAGCTCAGCCCGGGAATTTTAAACTTTGAAATGGCACTGCAACGGAATTAACACTACTGTATCTAAATGTCCACATT
>JAPTYR010000005.1:50643039-50662583 GCA_029814505.1 Siphamia roseigaster | reverse complement strand
ATCAGGACATCTACCATGTTAAAGTACTTACTAATACCTGCTCATACATGTACAATATATAGTTATAAGTTAGTTGGTTTAGTAGCAGTGAACTTTTGAACACAAAATGTTAGACGGTGTTGCCGCTTGATCTGACCTAACAGCTCTTTTTCAATAATTGCATGCGATTTAAAGAAAAAAAGGTTATTATAAGTTCATATCACATACTTAGTGTTACTATTACATAGACTTTCTAAGGAGTTGTAACCAAATTACACGCATAGCAATTAATAAAACAGCCATGTGACGGTAAAGGAAAAGGTGTGGCATCATTTTAGATTCTTATGAGTAAATAATATGATTGAGTATGTATGATGCACTGATTTGAAAGAAATAAAGTAACTGTACAAAGGACAGGACACCTCTGTATAACCAGTATTAACTTGATAAACTGGTCTCTCTCCAGAAATGGATGGTGAAATGTCAACGGAGGCCACGAGGAGACGCACCCTGCACAGTGCAAATGGGAAATCAACAGAGGAGGTGAAGGAGCCAGCACAGTGGGGCAGAGCATGGTGAGTTCGTGTTATGACCTGGAACTGTAATGTAGGAGTATATTTGTTTGCATATTGTACAGTATATTCTAATTAAGTATATTTTGCTCTAGGTGAGAATGAATCTACATGTGCAGCTTAACCAAAAGATTTGATCACATGACCTATTCTCATCACGCACAGCTAATAAAGGTTCAAGAAGTTGCTACACATGCCACACAGATACATTATGATTTTGTTTCTCAGGCAGTCACACTTTCCTTTAGCTTTCATCACATAACACACAATACTAGGACTCCATATTCACCTGTCGAGAAGTAAATCTTTATATTTCAGAAATTCCTGCAGCCCCCTCAGTGCTCCACCTCAACAAATTTATGGATACTCATTCATTTTGTATTGTCTGACCTTTTGTTCCTGAGCTGTTTTTCACCCATCTCTCCTTGCTGGAGTCCAGATTTACTGCCCCTCTTCTTTCTGTAATGAATTTCTTTCTCGCTCACTTCATCCCCTATCTCCCACCTTCTTTCTGTTCCATGCACCCTGTTTTGCTGACTGGCTAGAACTGTGTTAAGTGGATCAGTCTGTTCTTTTTTTTCCCCCCATTTATAGAGCCAGGAACTAGAAACACTGCATTTTTTCATTTTACACACACGCACACAAACACACTGAGTAAATATTCATGAATTTTACTATATGCGTTTTGGATTAGACTCTCTTATTTCACATTTACAAAAAAACAAACAAACAAAGAAGTAATAAGGGAATTGTCACAGATTATTTTGTTGGATCGATGATCTTAAATAATGTTCCCCTTTTCCTCTGTGCTGCTGTACACCTGATCTTTTAATAAACAACATTTATTAAAAACAACTAGAGGGCACTGTTTCTATATAGAACTGGTATTATGTGCAGGACACAGTAACTGTCTGACATTTTGTAAATCGTCAACAGCATAAGTTTGTCATTTGTTGACAGGGTTGTCGAATCGTATTATAATACTTTGAATTATTTCCCATGTGTCCTTTCCCAGGGAGGTGGACTGGTTTTCCCTGATGGGTGTGATCACCCTCCTTTGCTTTGCCCCCTTCATCGTCTTCTACTTTGTGATGGCCTGTGACCAGTACCAGTGCTCCCTCAGCCAGCCTCTGCTCCAACTGTACAGTGGAGAAACAACCCTGCTCTCCATCTGGGCCCGGTCACCCTCCTTCACCTGGTCAGCTGCTAAGATATATGCCATCTGGGTGGCCTTTCAGGTAAGACGAAGGAAAGAAAAGGTGTCAAACACAAAGTGGGAAGGAATAATAAATAAAAAAAAAAAAATGCTGGTCGTTGAAGATGCTGGCTGTATTTCACAAAAACACTATCAGCAGTCGTAGTTTATGCAAGAAGGATGATACCAGAAGCAAACAAATGAACACAGGTTGTTGTCTTTAGGTGTTCCTCTACATGTGTGTTCCTGATGTTACCCACAAGTTTATCCCTGGCTACGTCGGTGGAGTCCAGGATGGAGCACGGACTCCTGCTGGTAAGTCTCATATATGTTTCCAAAGACATTTACGCATCAGGGGTTTGTCTTGAAAAGTTCACACAGCACTTTATTTTATTTTGTCATTTGTTTTGGAACAAATTTGACTTTTCTGACATTTTTAACAATTTAAAATAAAGGTATCACCTAAATTCAAGACATTATAATGAAGGACATTACAGCGATGGAGGCCCTATGGGCAGTCGTATGTTCTATGTTTTTAATGACTTTTTATTCTATGACAAAGGTCTCCAAAAAATATAAACACATTGAAGTGCATGAGTCATATAAGTGCACTATAAGGAGAGTGAGTAGCTTATATGTTGATTCAACATTAAAGAAGTATGGAAGGTATTCTGTCTAGTATTAATGTTAGGACTGGACATGGATGATGAAAAGCAACGTAAAACACTCCAGGACACGTATTGGTGTGTGTGTGTATTTATATATATATATATATACACAAGTTTTCTTTTTGCTTCATACGTTTTATATTTTCATATTTCACACTATATGTTTCCAGCACGTCTTCCCTGCACTTTATTCTGGTAACTTGCAGCTGCCAACTTTGACATTTCTTCATGGTGGGTTCAAAACAGTCTTATTTTATCTTATAACCATCATTTAAAGGACTAGAAAGATTATTATTATTAATTATTTAAGGAGAAGAGGCAGGAGCTTATAAATTATGCATTTTCTCACTCCTTTTCGAATATGTATTATGTGTCTCATTTTGTGTTCAAGTGTTTTGTTATTTATTTTATTCTGTTCTGACATTCATATTCCAAATAAATATGTAAATCAATCAATCAACCAATCAATCGAATTCTAAACTCGAGGGACTGAAATGGAAATATTTCTAAGATCTCATCCCCTCATAGACTACTGTTGCAATTAGTCATGGATCAGTTTCAAAGTACTGTTTCAGTCATGGTTTGAATAATTTCATGACATTCTTGTAAGTTTTTGATCATTTTGTTTCATTTACATAATTCATTTAGAGGACCTGATCAACATTTGTTTTATTATTTTATACTAATTATGTCTAATGTAAGTAATTTGCATAAACGGTATTTTGTGCGTTATATTCAGATCAACAATCTGCACTTAATTCAGCATCTGCTTGATGGTAACAACATAAATAATTATTTTGTTCATACTATTGTAAATACATTTAGGCAGTAAAGGGTTAATGGGCTTTTTAAGGGTGAATTTAAAAAAAAAACACACATTTGTCTTATATTTTCTTATCAAAAAAAAAGGTCTATCTTGTGTTAAAAACAATTTTACATAAAACAATTTTAGAAAACATTATAAAAGCATCTAGAAAAGATAACTTAAGGAAAGTTTAAAAAAAATTGAATAACATTTATGTAAAAAAAAAAAAAAAGGTAAATGGACAGTACTAAAGATATATATATATAAGACAAGATACACATATTCAGGTGAAAAATTAGGATTATTTTATAATAGTCTGTGAAAGTTGTTTTACCAGTCTTCTGTCTGAACCAAAACCATTTGCATTCATGTGGATCTCAGTCTCCATGAGATGAGAGCAGTCCTACTTGTTGATCAGGAGTTCCTTTGTCATGGTTGGAGTGGTCACATACAGCCCATTATTTCCGACTAAATGTGTTCAAACATCGGCTACAATTAGTAACATCACCAGCAAGCACACTTCTTTTTTTTTTTTTTTTTTTACTTTATTACAGAAAATGTCATTTTTATGTGTCCATCTGTTCAGAAACAGGTCGAGTTCACCTGTGTAGCTCTATATACCAAGCACACATTCACTCTATTTCTAAATGTTTCCAGCTCTGTCTGCTGTATTACACCCCAGCTGACAGCTCCTTAAAGCCTCCTCCACTACCACAGCATCCATGTGTAGGCTCCAGATGGGAAACATACAGTCATCACTCATCAATACCCATATGAAGTAGTAATTGGGTGCAGTAATGTAATATTTCAAGCCTGAACTGTGCTGGTAAATCATACATATACCGATGAGCACCATTGAAATGAGCTCAAAATGGCCTTAACCCATAAAGACCTAGTACTGCTTTTGTTGCAGTTTCCAAAATAATTTTTTTCTTAAATGGTTTATCACCACTTATTCTGATGTTATAATATTAAAAAAAACTGAAGATGAAGATAATTTTTTTTTGCAAAATATATCTCTAACTGAACATAAAATAATCATTTCCAACCACTGTTATTTATCATCGCCCATTGGTTTTACAGGTGAATACATTTTGTTGAAGATGATGGTTTCCACATTCACTATGGAGCCTTTGAACATCCAAATGGATCATATCTGATGACAAACTGCATTTTACACCAATTAAATAATTGGTGTAAATATATATTGATATGTATCATGTATTGATAGGATCAATGGAACAACAGGTATTAAACATTTACTTCAGTGATTGATTTAGATCGCTGGTGGATGTTTGGGTCTTCAGGGGTTACAGCTGATCCAGCCATGGCAAAGGAACACAGACTTCAGTAATGACATGAAGATACTAAATGATATATTTTTAATACTCTCTTACTGTTATTTCAGGAATTATACTGGGCTCCAGTAGAGGACAGATCTCAGTAAATATTAAGATTTGCATACTTAAGTGCTTGTTAAACATGTATTTTGGTTGAGGGACTGTGTTTGCACTGATCCAGTAGAATGACGGTTTTCTACTCATCTAAACATCCAGAACACCTGTGCTTCATTTCTACAGAAATTCAGAAGCAGGAGGGTTCATTAACCCCTCTCAGACAGACCTCCAATTGGTGTATTTATTGTGGTGGCTTCATATTAAGAGGTGGTTTGTATCTGCCTGAGGTGGGCTAGTTTGGAGCAGACATAAGGTCCGGAGAGTCTGCACAACAGCACATTTGAATCATTTATTCTCGAGCCGTGCAACATGACGACTGGTGATAATTTCCTGCCAGGGGTAAAATGGACAGCTCATTTATCTCCTCGCAGTCATTCATGCAGGATCTAATTTTAGCCTTTGCTCTGGAACAGGAGATGAATTTTAGGCAGATTTCAAAGTGCTGTTCAGCCGGACTCTTACATCCAGTCCCGGTTTCACTGTGCTTCTTTTAAAGCAGAGTGCATTGAATTGTAGGCGTCTATAGTGCAGAGAGGGGAAACATCCTGAATCCATGCAGGTGCTCAGTTTCTATGGCAACAGTGATTGGTTTATTTATTTATTTCTATTGCATTGATTCTTTAGAGAGTGTGGTCTGACAGCAGTAAGCCATATTTCTGTTGCTGAGGCTGCTTTTTTGGGTAATGAGCAGAGGTAGAGACATCTAATGAAACAGTTGAACAGTCAATGCAGTCAGTTAGCTGATGCAACATGCTGTTTTTGTTTTCTTGAATCCCCGCTTCGTGTTTTGGAACACAGTGAGCTCGGGTGGCGATATAATCAGAATCAACACAGAATTTACGTCATGTCAATCAGAATCCATCTGCCTTCACCCTGAGTCACAGCATGTTGTTGAAATGTTTTGTATAAGTTAATATGTGACAAAGTAGGGCAGTGTATGAGGGCCAGTGTAGATACAAGTCGGGTGTTTCTGGGTATTATTTTGAGAAACAAACTCCAGGTTTAAAGCCAGACATTTGTGAGAAAAATAACCACTTAGACATGCAATAGCACACCACATTACATAGTTAAAGGGTTATTTAAAACATTACAACACATGAGATCACTAGTGTTCAGGTGGTCATGGTTATTATGTCATAAAAAATAAAATTAAGGTAGAAGTAAAAATATGTATATTGACATTAAAAAACAAACAAACAAACCAAATAGAAACTATAAATCAACCAGAGGTGGAACACCCCACCTCCATAGAGTAAAAGTCCTACCAGGTATACATAGGTAAACATAGGTGATTTCATTAATTCTCCATCTGCCTGAATGGTACTTTTATCAAATGGAGGTGGGTTTTCCACCTCTGCAATCAACTGAGAAAAATGAAACTAAACTGGTTGCGTCTACATCACAGGTTGTAACTCACATAAATGAATGAATGAATATTTTTTCATCTACGGCTGAGGAAACAGAACACTCAATGCATTTACACGAGGAAATGCAACTCCACCATCTCAGTATTAATATTAGAGCACATGGATAATGTATGTCTTTAGTTAATTCATACAACTCAAAAAAATATTTGACTCAACAAATACTGTAGAGTTGATACAAAAATCTGAGGAAGTGGAGGATGTAGAGAAAAAAACTAAACAAAAAAACAGTAGGCCTATGTAGATATTACAGACCAGGGCAAAAAAGAAACAAGAAGGAGGAGATATGTCTTCAAAAATAACTTTATAATCCCAATTTTTTCCTTCTTAAATAGCGAGTTATTTTCTGAAAATATTTCAGATGTCATGATGGGTTGTTTTTCCACCTTACATTACCCTTCCCCTGACAGTTTTTGGAAAATTGTTTTACTTTTACTGGCAATAGCCTTAATACATAAGCCCATATTCGGAGCATTGCAGATAGCTAACACAAACAAACCCAAACATATGTAACCAGAGGAAGGGAGAATACTCTAATTATACCTAAATATTGACTCTTATAATCATACATTTGTGAGAAAGCTGAGTATTCCTGAAGATGAATGTATGTAATGTAATGTGTAAAATGAACAATTAAAAAAAAACTTCACTTTTCCATTTAAATTTCAGAGAACATCTCAATTATTTCTCTTTAATTTCTTACATTATTCTTGGGAATGGAGTTTCAGGAAGTCAATTATTATTTTTTTCCTCAGTTTGTTATACCCCCTGTTTTTAATCCACAATGGCCCTGATGCACTGTCACCAGAAAAACTGTACTTGTTCACATATCTTTTACATACAGAAGAGTATTAGAACCAAAACAGGAAAGAGTCTTGCCTCAGTGTAATTGTTTTCTTTTTTTCCTGTTAAATTTATATTAAGCAAGATCTTATAAATATTTGGGTGCCTCTCGTTTTAAGCTGATAGAGCCAATACATTCAAGCATGTGAGCTTAAGAAGCTGGTTATGATGCAACTAACATGCTGACAGATGAGCCAACATCCAGACTGAGGATTACTATGTTTGACTTTAGGAGTCAGAGTGGATGTTTCTCATCTACTTGACCCGCGAGTTGCATCATGATATGGCTTACAGCCCCTATTTGAGCCTCCTCATGTCTTGTACCTTGAGGGTCTGCTAACAGCGCACCCTACTGGGGTCAAGTGGACCAGCAGAAGAGAGACACTTCACTGACATCACAACCACAGTTAATGGTTATAAAGCTTAGTCATTCAACACTACTACGGTGGTTTATCTTAACACATGGCACAAGGTTATTTCTCTATTTCTACTGTTACTACATCTATGACAGTTACAGTCATTGGCATGCGTTTAGAGGGAGAGAGGAGCAGTGTGGCATGTGGGTGAGGGACACTGACACTCAAGTCCATTGATATCCATTAATATAAAAGAAGAACATTTATATAAAATCAAAATAATGGTCAAAGACTGAAGATGGTAAATCGTTTTTGTTTGGATTACGCTAAATCCTGTTTTGTTTTTCCATATTGAAGCTTTTTTTCCCCTTAGGCCTTCCAAACCAGCAATGGTATGCTCATTCAGACACATTAACAAAGGTGATCCTGCTCTTCTTGTCTCCAAATGTGACCAATTGTATTGGAAAAACCTCCAGGGGAGAGTAACAAAGTTTGGTTCAATGCAGAAACATCCATAAATAAAAAATAAAATAAAATTTAAAAAACCACAAGAAAAGAGAGAAAGACAGGAGATAGAAATAAAAGCAGACAAAAATTATTAGCTTAGTTGCCAAAGGCTACATCTCCCCTGAGAAACATATTCAGAACACAATATTAGTATAAAAAGCCTCTTTGTGAAGGTGTCTGGGCTATCTTTGTTCTTTTTTGAGGCCCCTGCCAGATTTGGTCAGCGACCAGCTATGTCTGGTCGAGCAGCTGGGCACAAATGAATGTGGGTCCCTGGTTTTTTCAGAGCACTCCAAAGCTTGTGGAGCACAGCCTCCCAAGCACAACGAGTAGGGCTTTTCAACTGGACTGTAAAGGAATGGAGAAAACCTGACACTCTCATTGTGCCGCAACAAAAGAGTCAAGTTACGATACACAGGTGTAAATGGTGTAAAAAGAGCTGGATCTCTTGTATTTTCTTGTAACACAGTGAGAGTCTAAGGCTTTACAGTGTTTGTAGCCCCAAGAAACATAAACGAAGACTGTCGTCACCTCCTGAAAATGTACCCTGAAAGAGGCATGCACAGTTCAGACCACAAGGACACTGAAAAATAAACAAGAATTATGAAAAACAAAATATGACAAAGCAAAATATATTAATATAAATCCATGATCCTGAAAATAGATATGTTGAGAAAATAAGATAACACATTTCTTAGTTTTCTTCTCAGGACGACTGGTCACCACCACTACCTTGGAAATGGGTTGTTTGGAAAAAAAAAAGATGACAAAACACCAGTGCATGCGTTTCCAAAACCAAAAGCAATAGCGGAGGAAGTGCGGGATTGGAAGTGCAAAGAAAAGATGGAGGTACAAAGGATCAAGCCTTCAAAACGACAGGACACAAAAACAAATATATACATACACGCTTTCGATGCTGTTCACACATCACAACACCACCAAAAGGAACACAATCGCCAGAAATCCACGTCCAAACCAGAGGCAGGGAGGAAGAGCAGCCCAAGACAAACACCACTGGCAGACTGCTTGCTTTTGTCGCCCCCCTCCTCCAGAAGAACGCAACACTAAAAATGTCACCCCGCCACCCCCGAAAAAACCCCTGGACCCCTGCTGGAAGAGCTCACAGCTGTCCCACTTCAGAGCCCAGCTCCTGGCCTGGCCTGACCTGAGTTCCTGCACTGACGCCCTCCGGCCTGTAGAGGGGCTACAGATGTTAAATGGTGATGGCTGATCAATGGTGAACGGACAGACATGTGGCAGAAGTGGGTGAGTGGAGGATGGGACTCCCTCGCCGTCGGATTATGGGATGTGTAGGCGAAGAAGACAGAGGAGCGGAAAAAAGAGAAAGCGAAGACAGAGGAGGAGAAGAAGAAGAGAAAAGAGAGGGAACATGTTGCTTCTTCGTCTCCTTACCGTGTCTTTGGAGGACCTACGTCTCTTGATGCTGGAGGCCAGGGTGGTACTGATGGACCTAAAAGAGGCTTTCTTTTTGGGGTCGGGCTCTGCTCTACCACTTTTCCTATCCTAAAATAAATATATGTAGAAACATTATTCATGTTCTCTGGCTGGGGTGATAACCTTTGGTTGCAGTCTCACTCATTCTCTCTCCCCACCACCACCACCATCACCACCACCCCAGTAAATTACCTTATTTTTGTATTTTCTAAATAGAGGGAGGGTCCTTGTCAGAAAGACTACAGCATTTGGAAATGTAAAATGCGCAAAAAGGGAGAAAGAAAGGGATAAAGCCTGTTAGATGTGAAAGTTTGTCTGATATGAGGGCATTCGTCTACATTTTATGCAACATTATCACACTTGGACTGCACAAGATGGCATAATAGTCCACTAGAAATGTCCTGACACATTCACTCAGCCCCTAGAAATGCATTGAAATGAGTGATGACTAAAGATGTCAGTGGTTGTGATACATAACATAATCTGTCTGGATTCTTCGCTGTTGCCTGAAATCTCACTTTACAGTTTCCTTATCTCAACAAACACAAGTATTAAAAGAGAATATGGCAAATATGACAGAATTCTAGACAGAAAAAATAAAGAAAAAGAACAGTTTTAACCATAACCTTAAACGATGGCGAACCAATTTGGTGCGCTCCCTCCCTCATACCATCAGAGTGCCCCACAGCTACTCTCAGCACAATAACTTGGTGTTTGTGTGCACAAAAAATAAACTCATATTAAGGTATTCTTACATCCTGAGTCTCTAGAGAGGAAGAGGGCTGCATAGGGGGAGAAAAGAAAAAAATAAAATAAATTTGCATCCACTTGCTATTAGATCGTTATTACTTTAAAGAAGATCCTTAAGCAAAAGCCAAAAAGGAACCAAAAAGGGCAAATAGAAAAGAAGAAACTAGCAAAGCAAACACCCACATCCAAAGCCAGGCAGGTATAAAAAGTCAGAGCCAGTAAAGTGCATATCAAAGAGGAAAAACAACCACAAAATTCAGTAAATAAAGCCCATTTAAGTCATTATACCTTGTAAAGTGGTATAATGGAAATTCACCCCACACACAAAGGAATGGGATGGAAATGATATTGCATAAAAAAAAGAAAAGAAATGGATGCTGCTACTTGCAAAAATAATACCATTAATCTGCATTAAAATAAAACATTGTGATTTCTTTTTCTTAGTAACAACTCAAATAAACCTGAGCATGTGGAAATTAAAGATGCTATTTCAACAAATTAAAGGATGTCAATGAGTGACAGTTACAGGGAAGGAGGGCAGTGTGGTGTGAATTTCAACATGCTAAAACATCTCATGGATGGAGGGATAAAGGGGGGAAAACATAGAATAAGTAAACACAAAACAAATAGCAGACGGATCAGTCCTGGCCAGCACCGGCCCCGCAGTGCATCCTTTTTCATCAGGTCACATGACTAGGCTCTTTAGGGCACATTCTGTGTGTACCACCCATCACCCAGCCAACCTTTTCCCTCAGCCCCCTGATGGCTCGATATCAGGTGGTGAGCTGGCGTGGAGGATGGATGGGTGCACAACATCACTCGCTTTTAGTGCAGGTGTTAATAAATAAACCGTTTTTCCTGTTGGAAGATGACATCTCATGTTAGTAAAAGATCAACGTCAGCCTGTTTAACACAATGCCTCTAACTGTAAGAAAACATAAATAAATACATAAATAAATTAATTAAAAATCAATGCCCTGAATGACATCACTTCTTTACTTTCCCTCATTTCTTAGATGGCCATTCTGAGTCCTGATGAAGTGCTGTGTGTGCACAGTCCGGGCCATGCAGGGCATGCTGCGCCATCAGATGAAGACTCATTCAGCCGCCACCTGTTTCCCATCAGAAACAGGAGTGGCCCTCCACAGTGCATAAACATTAAAAATTACTATCACCAGGTTGAAATGCAGTAGGGATTCTGACACTTTGTTTTCATCCCAAACTGACATCACTTTCAGCTTTGTTCAGATGGTGCACTTCTGAGTAACATCTGTTTGAGGTGGCAGATGTGTAACAGCTCAGGGATGTAGTGGTCCACAAAATGTTGGGTAAACCCTCAGCTCAATCAGCCTGTGTCTCAGTGACGAACTGTCAATGTGGAACTGCCCCCCCCACTACACACACACACACACACACACACACACACACACACACACACACACACACACACACACACACACACACACACACACACTGCAGTCATAATTTGTAAGATCTTGGCAAACATTTGCAACTCACTGACAGATCAGACTCAGCTGCCAGCGTTTCCCAAATACTTGTTGCAAAAAGCCCTGATGGCCACAAGTGTTAAGGTCTTAGACTTTGTTGTTCTTCATCTCTACTGCATGTCATGATCCTTTAACTGTTGCTGCCAAGTAAAGTCACAAAACCACCCCTGAGAAACAGTTGCAAAATTAAGAAGGTCATTTGGATCCTATAAAATCAGAGAAGAGGTGCTGAGATTGATCTTGCAATCCATCCAATACTTCCAGTAATGATATGTTTGTTCAGGATGTGTACTGCATAACTACATCTATTAGAATACTTTTTGT
Organism: Siphamia roseigaster; assembly: GCA_029814505.1. NCBI lineage: Eukaryota > Metazoa > Chordata > Actinopteri > Kurtiformes > Apogonidae > Siphamia > Siphamia roseigaster. The sequence continues at coordinate 50,650,740 of JAPTYR010000005.1, read as the reverse complement.
TTCTTTATTTCTAGTTCCTAAACCACTTACCCAAATTAAACTTAGTGAGGAAAGAACTGAAGCTCACTGACAAATTTCAAGATAATCAATGCGCCTGCTGTCCTTGTTTTTTTGTGGTCCGTCCTGTTTACTCTTTTCAGTCTGAGCTCAGACACAGCAGCTTAGTGCTGTATGATATATGCTGAACCCCTTTTCATCCAAAATTAATTAGGTTTACTCTCACTACATCCCTGAGGCTACAACTCTGTACAGCTGGACGATCTTAGGCATGTGATGCTTAACAATGCATGCACCATTATCCCTTTGTAAAGCTTTGTTAAAGCAGCAGCCAGTGTTATGGCACCTAATGAACAACTCAGTAAAGGCATTACAGAGATAAGCAATGTAACTGAACAGTTTTAAGTTAGTCAAAAGTGCACCTTCTCTGAGGTTTTCATTGTTAACAGGTATGTATATACATAGCATTAGTAAATGAAACACCAACCTGACGCAGTTAAAGCACATAATTACATACAAAGACATACACAAGCAGTCAAATGATGAAACAGTTGGACAGGATTGGTGGTTGCTGTACTAAGGAAGGAGGAGTCCACATAAACTATGAACTCTAATGTTCTTATGAGTTCATGCCCTAAATGACAAAGCTGTCATTTTGAATTTGTGACAATTAGACCACGGGGACGAAACAAATTAGTGCACCCAAACACTGTGAGTAATATCCTGAATAATCCTCACACAGGACAGAACAGATTGGATCAGACTGACTTTGTGGGACCCTTCTCGTCGCATGAGACCCCATTACAGTGGTTACACTTAGGGGAAATGAAGGTTGTGTGAGTCTGATGTTTAGCTCCAGGGCCCACAGTGACAGTCGATTAGCAGCATGAACATGTATGAGCCATCTCTGCTCCGCTGTGCAGAAAGATCAACGTAATCACAGCTGACATGGATCTAAATCACGCTGGGGTATGGGCAGTTTAGTGTGTCCCCCTCCTTTCTCAGTGACACCCCCCTCCCCCCGCATGCATTCGCCTGCTGTTTGGCCTGGAGAAGGCACATCCATATGAGGACACTCACCACAGTTACATACAGAAGTCAGGTTGATGGCAGACACTTTGAGAAGGACATTGATTTGCTGACAGGCATTTGAGACTGTGATCTTATACTGTACCTTCTTCTGGCCCCGCGGGACCACATCACAGACTCACAATGTTTTGGCTTTTAACTGGTTAACCCCTGAACCTCTTGTCTACTCAATCATGGACTGAAACCATGAGAAATGAAAGAGAAGACGTCGCAGCAGGTGCATCTCCAACGTGATGCATTGGATTGCGTACGAGGTGCATGTTCTTCATCAACTCAACAGGTGTGAGAGTTTGACTGCAGCTTAAACATTCAGTCACTTAAATCACAAAAAACGCACATTAATTCCACTGACTCTTGAATTTTATGTACTTTGATAAGAATTTATCAATATTAATCAAGAATTGTCATTACTTTAGAGTCAGCGAAAAAGATAGTTAATTGTCAGTACTGAATGGAGGAACATATTGAATGTAAATACATTTGAGTTAATACTAATAAAACACAAAACGTGTAGAATAAACCAAAGCTAAATTAATAAATGATTTGCTGTTTTCTAACATTACAAGATATTCCAAAAATTTAAGTGGTGTGATGATAATCACTTTCTTATAAATGCTTATAAATGTCTAGAACTCTTGTTATCCAACAATAAATGATTATTAATATTATTACTAAAGTCTTACTACTAGCATTAATGTGTTTATTATACTTACAGGAAAATAACTGATTATTAACCTCTACTAAAAACTTATGCTGATAAATTATTAAAATAATTATTAAACGTTATGAGGTTGATAAATGTAAAGGATTTAGACGATTAGTTGGTCCCATTAAGTACATTTTATGTTTTAGTTTATAGACTCAACAGTTAACAATAACATAATTTACAAATCAATTTTGAAGTATTAAAAATTGTTACCTATACGCCTTCTCTTCTGATAAATCAATAAGCTGAAATTAGGTTGAATTCAATTTTATTTCTTGCAAATCATTACACCTACTGCTATGATTTTAAATACTCAAGTTTTTTATGAGGCACTGCAGGAATTATATCTTCATTTTAAAAATTATTTTAAATTAATTTAGGGAGGTTTTAAGGGGCCACTTTTCCTCTATTTAACTATGTTTTATTCAGATGGGGACTAAAATTACAAGCACTGAAAATGTTTCATGTAATTTAGGTAAAGTGAACCTTTAAATTGGTGTGTTTTTGCTGCCACTGTGTTGTGTAAAGCCTCTGGGATGTAAGTCGGTTGTATTTGGGGATGTACAGGCTGCTGTGGATAAAACATGAGTATGGATACTATACAGTGTAGCATGTCGACATCAGTGGGGAGTCACTGCTGTGTTTTGTTCCAGGGCATTGATTTTCATTTTTATGCTCTATTTGTACCACTACTCCAGTTTCTTCATGTTTTCTTTTTCTTTTTTTTTTTTTTATGCCTGAGAAAGAATTTAATAATGACACGACCTTACAGCATTCATCATTACCGCAGATAAGATTATGTTTCCATGTTAGACTTCTGTTTTTTTTTGCTGATTTTTCCACGTCCACATCATCTGACCTTATGAAGCGTACGTATAAGCACTACAGCAGCTTAGATCTACTTTTCATGCTATGGGTATGGAGGGTGAAGTTTTAACTATAGTGTCCATTATTTAAAGGTCACAAAGCTAATTATATTATTGTTATTCCTACAGCAAGAAGTGACATGGCAGTGGGTTACAACGTATTATGTAAAAACATCACATTATACAATAAATAGACAATGAAATTTCATTTCATTATGTAAAAATACCCATGTTTTCCATTAATTAGAGTTGCACTTTTTTTTTTTTTTTTTTTTATGAAATGAACCAAAATAGAAGTTATTATCTGTCTGTAGCTGTGCTTCAGTTACAGTTTTCTGCAAAATAAAAGTAATATTTCTACAATTTCAACAAAGTATTTGTAGGTGTTTCTATTGAATGGGGTTTAACTTTTGATGCATGATTCCAGTAAAGACTTGTCCCACAACATGTCTTAATTCTTGCAAAATACTGTATAGATGTTGTAAGACATTTGTTTAAGGAAGATAGACACATGTCAGTTTCATGCCAAACCTCACTGACGTTGTCACTATAATGTCAGTTGAATCTACTGCTAATGCAATGACTGTCTAAAAACAAAAGAAGGGAATGTATAACCATCCCAAGGCAAAGTCCTTTATGGCAGTGGCCATGAAAATTGGATTTCTGGGAGAGAATTATACATCAGAAATTCACTAACAAGTTGAGGATACAGAATTTACAAAAGACCCGGGCAGCGTTAAATGAACTGTGTAATGTTATTGAACCCCTCTTGGCACCAGACTTGTCCTGGCCTTGGGAAGCAGTTCCTACACAAAAGCCAGTGTCTATTGTCCTGTATAGAGTAGCCACACAATGGATTGAGGAAAGAGGTCAAGATCAGAAGAAACAGTAGGAGTGGAAGTCAATCTCATTCAAGAACACGTTCTAAATCTAGATCCCAGTCTCCTCGCAGATATTACAACAACAGACGTAGCCACTCAGGGACCAACAGTTGTCGTTCACGTCATCTTTCCTCTTTCTCTTTTCAAAGTAGAGGGTCATTTCAGTTGGTTGATTAAGCAGTGGATATCTTTTCCATTTTTGTAAAGCACTGTGAATTGCCTTGTGCATGAATTGAGCTGTACATGAACTGGGTCACCATCACAGACTAAATACAACATCTGCAACGTTGCTGCAAATTTTGTGCACACTATATGTTTATGCAAAAAAAAACAAAAAACAAAACTGAATAGCAATCAACTTAATGTTATTTATGTGATAACATGTTGAAATTAGCGTGACACAATAATTGATTTTTTACTTTGCTGGAATAGTCACATGTAAGCAACAACTAGGCCAGGCTTTTTTCATACTGATCATAAGTACAGCCAAACTTTATGTCAAAGGCCAAACTGGATAAACTCTCCTTCTTTGATGATGACTGCAATGTATTTTTCAGAAAACCTAAGCTTCCTGAAGTGCAACTCTTGAATTTTATGAAATTTAAGGTAATACGTAATGATTCATAAAATAGGACATGTACAGTGCAGGTGTTCTTACATAATGAAGTGAAAATATCTTACTTTTTTTTTAGTTGTTACATAATGCAGTGTTTTTCCATAATATGTTGTTGCAGAGTGGGGATGAATCTGTTATTTAATTACATACTAATGAGGGGGTCCCGGCTGCCGCTTGGCTTCCGGAGGTCTCTTTACTGTCCTGCAGGCACACACAAGAGACACTGTTTGCCTCTGTTAGGGTCTATAGGATGGCCGCTGAGGATGCCTTACTGTGCACGAAGGCATCGGAGATCACATATCTGAGACGGTGATCTGGCAGTCTGACCAACACTATTTGTGCAAAAATGAAAAGCTCAGAAGAGGCTGAGAGACAGAATAGGACCCCATGAGAAGGTGGGCTCTCTCATGCCCGTTTTGGCCCTTCCACCCTCAGTGTGCTTTGGGGATCATCCCTACCTGCAGGTTCTTCCTCCAAACATTGACGGCCGCAAAGGCCAGCTGCATCTGCTTCCTGCGGGCGTCTTTATGGCGCTTGTAGGCGATTTCAATGAAGATGAGGAAGATTCCTGCTGCAATGCCACCAGCAACCAGCATGAAGACCCCTGTTGGAAAAAAGACAGAGCCAGAAGTGTAAGAAACTGGCTCGTCGACTGCTCCCGCTGAGCATCAACACAAGGACTGCCTGTCATGCTCAGCGGTCTCCTTTTTCCAACCAGCTGCTACTGATGACGACGGCTGCAAACCACACAATATCCAACAAAAACAAGTCACGGCACGAGAACACTTCCACTGAGCATCCACGCCGACACTAAAACAATGATTTGATAAAGCTATTGGACAAAAAAGGGCTACAGTACCTTACCACTGCAGTTTTTGTCCAATCACTTTTAACGAATTTCTCTATAAGGACCATACCTGCCATGTTCTCAAAGGTGAGTGTGGCTGGGGCATTGCTCCTTGAGTCACACTCCTGGTATCTCACCCAGGTTTTATCTAGGTCTTCCATGAAGCCATTCTCATGAGAACTGCAGGGGGTTGGGGGTGGTGGGAAGAGAGGTCACAGAGTTAATACAAACAGCAAAAGACAGAATATTTGAGCCGCTTACTCCCAGACTAAATGAAACACACATAGCAGGACAGGTGTACTGACAAACATGGACCAATATAGACAGCATGGAGCCAATTCAGTGCCAGAACTTCACAAACTAACTAACTAAATGTTCCAAATGCTCATTGGTTCACTAACAAACAACCTTGTTGGGAATGCAAAACACTATGACAAACTCATGAATTCTGATTTGCGCATAAAAACGTACCTAACAAAAATATGCAGCATCTCTGTAAAATGACACATTTTTTGGATCACGTTTTTGACAGCGCAATGTGTAAGAAAAAATATAAAACATGCCTCAGAACATGACAACATTTATCAGAACATGTCTTATGAATAAGGCATGTTCTGGTAAATGTTTAGGCGCAAAAGAGGGAATTGGCAATAACCAATTACTGTTTAAACCCCACATTTAGATTGTTTAAACCTGACTCATGACCAAGGCAGTTTAATATCTAAAACTTATTGTCTTTGGCTGAAGATGTTTCCTTTGTTGTTTCTGTTTTGTTTGTTGTTACTTCCTGCTTGGGTCACTGACATGCACTACTGCTTTGACACTACTATTATGACATGGTGTTAAAGCCGTGAGTGTGATTAATATGGATGAATGTTAATATGTGTTTGATGCTGGGCCTTTTATGCAAATATTTTAATGTTATTAGCATTATCGTAGCCTATGCTAAGCCCTTTTGATGCTCACATACACTATATACTTTCCCCCTAACTCATTATTATCCTAATTTACATTGCCTAAAATCATGTAGTAGGGAATGTAAGTCTTGGCAGCTACAGAATCAGTCTCCACAGGAATCAATGCAGCTAAAAATATGAGTAATATAATTTGATTCTTATAAAGTTTAGACAAAAGCTGTATTTGTCTACGAGTCAGGATGTGAATTTAAAATTATTTATAAGTTTGATACATTCTGTATTTGCAAAACAAAATGCCATAGCTTGCAAATGTTTTGTACTTGCCAACCAAGCTTTGTGGTAGAGGATCACAGAGCAGTTGTAAAACATGCTTTGTTAGTTGGTGAAGTTTTAGTAGAAAATTTGCTCCATAAGACAGAGACAGAGATAGACAGACAGAGACAGTGACAGACAGACAGACAGACAGACAGACAGACAGAGAGGGCAGGAGAGGGGAGATACAGAGAGAAGATGCTTACTTAAGGCAATGCTGTAGATGGATATAAAAGGTCAATATGTGACCATGAAATCATATTGATAAGAAACAAAAGAAGTCATACGAGTAATGCAGCTTCGGCTGGGACAGACCTGAGAATGGCCAGGGACACATTCTGTTTCCAGGGGCTGTCCTTGCGCATGCCAATGCCAAAGCCCGAACGGAAAAACAGCTCTCCCGTGGTCACCAGGTCGCACTTCTGCGAGGCTTCAAACTCCAGCACCGCAGAGTCCCAGATGAAAGCATGCAGCTTGCTGTGGGGGAGGGGGAGGGGGTAGGAGCAGGAGGAGGAAGGAGGGAGGAGGGGGGAGGAGGAGGGGAAGGAGGGGGTTACGGTGCAACAGTACAATGATTTACATACACATTTACGGCTCCCATCCCTCTCTCTCTCGCACACCAGATCGTGTGTGTCATTCAGCGTTTACCAGCAATCTCTACCGTTGCTTATGGGCCAAATGAAATCCAAAGCCAGATGGGTGAGGGCGCGTCCCCCATTGGATTCCCCCCATCTCAAAGATGTTCGTCTGGGTACAACCTGAAAAAGGGTGCTCCTTGACTCAATGTTAGCTCAACCTCACACTGGTGGCAGTGCTGGTGACACACCTGTCACACCTGCTCCTGTCCCTGCTGGTCTGCCTTGGCTGGGCGATGGGCCTGGACCACAGAGGAGCCACAGTAAGTCCCTCAGTTCCTGTATGGTCCAGAGGTCCATGTCCTCCCTGAGCTGACTGTGGTGACCCTGACCTATGTGCCTGACAGGTTGAGCAGCCGGCCGACGTGCTCTGGTCGGCCCGGCCTGGCCGAGACTCACTTGTCACGCACGGCCTGGATGGCCTCGGCGGCACTCTCATAGTTGTGCTTCTCCATGTGGCGGTACATGGTGCTAAGCTCCACCTGCCGTCTGAAGTATATGTCCACCGAGCTCTGCTTCACCGTGGCATAGATGAACTTGTCTGATGGGTTCCTCAGCTGCACAAGGGAACAAAAATGAAACAGTAAAGCTGCTAGGTTTATGGCCAAAATGTCAAATAAGTTAGTTTTCAAATCAATCAAAAATAGTGCTTTTGATAATCCCAGTTACAGTATGAGCAGATTTTGCAAGTTTACTGTAATTGTGCTTAACTTTGAGTAAATCATGCTATTATGCATTAGATAATCCACATTTTGTCCTTACCACAGCTTCAGCTCAGACAATGGACACATCCCAGATTGATGACGAAAGGACAACACTGGCATTAAACAGAACT
>JAPTYR010000005.1:50415035-50426534 GCA_029814505.1 Siphamia roseigaster | reverse complement strand
AGTTCCATGGACATTTTTTTCTGTGAATAAAGTAAAGAACCCAGCGAGCGTTATTTGATTTGTATTGATTTCATAGGTATTTTATGGCATTTTATTTCAGAAATAGTTATTTGTTTCCTGATGTATATCTGTGAAGATCCTGGAAAGGGTTATTAATATATGGTTATGTGCGGCTTTCTGGAAAATAATAAATGTTTACGTTTAGGCGCCTCTGTGATTGTCACACTTTTTCTGTTCCAAACTGAACCTGGCCCCCCATCAGAGAAGGGGACAAGTTCTGCCCCTCACAGGAAAAAGTTTGGGGACCCCTGCTCTAAGGGTTTCTCAAACACGGTGCACACACTTTATAAAACTCATACAAGAGTTCACTCTATGCAAGTGATCTTTATTTATTTTTTTTTTTACCTCAGAAACTCACATTTCAGTGCTTCACATTACTTTAGGAACATCAGATATGGGCAGGGTTTATATGCTTTTCCTGGGTTTGCTCCTGCTAGAGTAAATGGTGTAAAACTAATTTTGATGGGAATAAAAACACATTTTTAACTGAGGCAAGACTGGCAAAAGCTGCACATGTGATTTCCTCCTTTTTGTTGCAGAGTACATCACAACATATCAGTTTGAACATGTGACAGTATTTTTGCACATCAATAACTCTAGCTGACACCTGTAAGCAAAACCACAGCGCTTAACTTCAGCTTTTTGTCCTTGTACAGAACCACTCGTGTAGATATTAACAATATTGCTTCAAACTCCATCATACATTTGTTCCTGAAGCTTTACATTTAGGTCTATGTGTTTCTGGCATTTCTTGTATTAATTCTAAAAATATTATGGTTTCTTCTTAATTCCACACAATTATTCAGAAATGATTAATGTAATTCTATCTTATTTGCATTTACTTTTTATTTTTCCATGTCTCCAATTTGTAAAAGCATTTGTTTTTTTTAAAGCATTTCAATTTGTAACAATGAGAGAAAAAAAAGATTGTAAAACCACTAAAAACACCTAGATTATATCCATCTTTCATACACCTATAGCAATCCAACAATTTATGTAACTCATGTCACTGTATTCATTTACATGATTCCAACAATTGTGATTTGGAGAAGCCAGAACCACAGGGAACAAACAAACCAAATCTGAAAGCCAAATTGTTTTTGTGTGTTGTAGCATCCATGGTGTTGGTCAATGTGAAAACACCGCTGTAATTGTCTCTCACAAAATACGCTCAAATGAGATGTAACTGAAATAGACTGTAAAAGGATGTACATAGAACTGAGAGAGTTCTCATCTGACCGATCTGGCCCGGAGATGAATCCTAAGGAGTCTGCTGCTCTCTCAGCTTGTCGGGTTTGTGTGAGGTTAAGACTTTGACGGTGGTAAATGGCTTCGGTCTTGTTGGTGTCTGAGCTGTCACAGGCTGGCTGACAGTTGGGTCAGACTCCGGAGACTTAAACCACACAAGCCCCCCGTCCTGCCACTGCTCACTGCACACTGTCCCAGTGGTTGGTTGCCTTGGAGATGTCTCTCCCCATCTATTTTTGGGTCAGCGGGATGGGGGGTCTGGGTGTTTTTCTGCCTCCTGGGGTTTGTCTGAGGTCTGTTTCCCTTGAGTGACCCAGACTGAACTGAAATCCTGGCAAACAAGAAACTGTTGGATCAAAAACACAAAAATAGCTGCATTTTTATGGTTTTATGTTATATAATTTTAGTATTTAGGGATTGATGCTGCTCAGATTTTCTCAGTGTTAGATTATTTTTTTAAGTCACTTTAAAAGAATGGGGAAAAGGATAAATCTGGGTGTAGATGGTTTTCTAAATGGTTGAATTTGGTTATGATTTGAGAGGTCTACTTTTATGGAACCTATATTATTATTGTGTACTTTAGCACCTTTTACATTTTTGGTGGTCTTCTATACATTTTTTTAGTGTGGGTGTATGGCTGAAATTTCTTTCCATAACCTATGTCACTGTTGTCTTGGCCACAACACTCGTGCAAAAGAAATTGGGAATCTCAAGGAGTCATTTTTTCTTGATTAAACAAAGAATGTTAAATTAATTTTGTCTATAATGTGACATTCTGCTGTAAAACAAGCACCTGTGACGCATCTTTCGCTCCGGTGGAAGGTTAGATTTGAGATATTGAAGTGCAGAAGAGGACCTAAAGAAGGTTTCTATTGAAACGGCAGCCAACATTGTCAAACAAATTCATACTAAAATACTCTTTGTCGTCAGTATAGCTGAAATTTGTACTTTCTGTAACTTCTGCTGTCATGCCCAGGCCACTCATGCAAGAGATTTGTAATCTCAGTGAGTCATGTTTTTCTTGGTTAAAGGTCAATGGATGCATTTAATAAGAAATTAATTAAAATTGATTATATAGTGACATTCTGCTACAAAACAAGCATTCATTTGGACATTTTCAGCTTCTCTGTGATGTCTTTGCTAAAACATTCACTTTGTTCTTTTCCAGCCCTTCGGTTTTGATCAGTAATGATTAAACCTGCAGGCTGTACAGTATCGTGGATCCACTCCCAAATGTTTTCAGACAGGTTTGATTTGTAGCTTAATTGCTGCTCTGCCCTCCATCGTCATTGTTTGTCTCATGTGTCCTTCAGCTGAGCAACAGCGAGAGCACCCAGCAGCAGATGAGCTTCCTGAATAAGCAGCTGCTGCTCCTCGGGGAGGCACATAAGCTGTCCATGCAGGAGTTACACCACGCAGGCCCCAATAATACAAAGGTACGAGCAGACGAGGTGTGTGCGTGTTTGTATTTGTGTGACAGATGCGGAGAATTGCACAGGCGACGTACTGAGGTGAAAAGAGGGACACTAATTGGGTTTGTTGGACGTCAAGTCAAACTGTCCTCTCATGCTTTTTTTAAAATTTTTTTTTTATACCTTCGCTGGAAGGTTAGATCTGCGACAATTTAAGATGCTGAACTCCAGTAGGCACCGGAGAGAACCTAAAATATTTTACAAGGGTTTTATCCTAACTGAAGTCACCATTTTTAATTAAAAGGACACTTCATACAGAAACTGACTCTTTGTCAGTAAATGGTGTATTACAGTTGCAGAAGTTTTCAGATCCTTTATGCAATTAAAAAATACGATGAATCAAAAACAGAAATGCAGACAGATAAGTTTTCTGCATGAAAAATCTTCCAAGTAAAATTAGTTATTTGTAGTTCTTTTAAAATATTCAGACAATCCACTTGTTAGATTCGCCTCATAACTGATCTGTATTGTCTGCATTTGTAATTTTTTATGGATGATAAAGGCAATGAAAAGTGCTCTCTGAGCCTTTTTAAAAAATATTTGGCCAATGAATAAATTCTAATTCCAATACTGAGCTGATTCAAAGCGATTTGCGATGCATTACTTTACTCCAACACCACACATGCATTTATTTCATCTTTGTCATCAAAACTACACATAAATACAAGGATTATTTAATTAATCGCATCCTTTTATGATTTTCTTAAATTAATGTTTAGTCTGGCAACACTAATATTTATATGTTGAAATATAGACAAGTCTCTCTCTCTTTTTTCTGTTTTAATTTGGTTTTCTGCCAGTAGTATGGTGTTTTGTTAATTTTAACCAGAAACGGCTCAAACAGAGAGCTTAAAAAATTGCAGTCCTATTGACAATGAAACTGTTCAGCATTTGTTCATATATGGTCAACGAGTGGAAATAAAATTATGATCATTAGGCGTCGTTGAACACCTCTGGAGAGAACTCTGCTCAATAGTCTGATGTGGAAAGGTGAAACTGAAGGAGTATTCAAGTCCAAATGTTGAAAAACCAGTATCCTCTGCTTTTAGCTCCCCTCAGACTTTTTTTCTTCAGTAGCTGCAGGAAACTGTCAGTTATTTTGGCTGCAATACCTTGAACTCAAACTGGAGGACTATCTTAAAATTTGGGTCAGATTTGGGCTGGATTACATCATCTTATACAAAAAATAATTTGTTTGTGGCCGTGCTAAGACCGTTTTGGGTAACCCGGGGTGTCAAATGAGGTCCATAAACTAAAATTGACCCATCAAAGGTTCTAATCCAGCCTGCATAATGAATTTGCAAAGAGCAAAACTTCTATGGAAGATATTAAGAGTCAAAGCTGTCAAACTCGTTTTAGTTCAGCAACCACATACAGACCAAATTTTGATTTGAAGTAATGGCATGACTTATAAATAATTGCTCCAAATTTTGTTCTTGATTTAATGTGAAAAATCGAATTACATTCTGCCTAAAAATGACGACTCCCAATTTTGATTGCAGAAAAACTGTGTATAACCTGAATACATTTTAATAACCTGAAATGTCTAAAGAAAAAAAAGTGCAATTTGAACAATATGTCTGTTTTAGTAAATGTTTTGTGTCTTTGTAGATCCAGTCAGTAATGCACATATATAAATGATAAGTTGGGTCATAATGCTGTTAAAGTTGCACTTATTTTTCTGAAGAAACTTCTGATTTTTCAGGTCATAATTTATAGGCTATTCTGCCATTATTTTAGTTGTCCAACCCATTTGATATCAAACTGGGCTGAATGTGGACCTTAATAGAAAATTAATTTGGTATGCCTGGTGTAAAGGGTCTGGATGTGGTGTTTTCTTGGTCAGATTTGCCCATGTGTACCCAGAAGGGATAAACCAGAGTCTAATACAGCTGTTATTCAGCAAAGGACATAAAAAATGTTCTTGTCTACCTTGAGCACAGATTTTCTAAAACCCTTTCTCATTGTTTCATTCATTCATTCATCATTACACCTCTGTGGATGAAAACCCAGGAGGCCCAAATGCTGCAGGTGTCTTATAGGAAAGAGGTGGAGATGCTGAGGCAGAGCCTGCTGGTTCAGGGCCAGAAACTGGAGGCGGCGCAGCAGAGAGTCGTTGAGCTGGAGACTCTCCTGACCAAGAAGGAACACCTCATCGCTGAGCAGAAGAAGTTCCTGGAGGACGTGAAGTGTCAAGCAAAGTGAATATCAGTCTGCTTAAAATTGTCTCTTAAACTGACCAAAACATTACTGTCATATTTTGTATTGACTGACGCATTGATTTGTTTTCAGTCAGTGGGTGTCATGCCAGACCATATTTGAGTTGTTTACTTCATATTTGCAGTTTTTATCACCTTTGACTACAAACTTCTCAAAACAAAAGTGAGGTTTCCTGCCAATATCCTCAAAAGTTAGATTTTTTTGCTGTAGGAGTACATTAACCTCCTTAATGGGCTGCAGATTATGTTCCACATGAGCCAATATTTTTTGTATTGTGTTCTTTTGTGGTTTATATTCAATATTATAATTAGCTTAGCTTATCATTTCATCTGTATATCCATTTTCTGAATTGCTTAGTCATCCTGAGAGTCAGCTCAGGTTTCAGGTTGTGAAATATTAGTTTTGTTATTCAGGGTTCACTTTTTCAAAATGTAAGAAGACTTGCCTTGGGCTTCGACTGGTATGGCATCCAAACAACCCCAATTAAGACATTGAACATACATTCAATTCAATTTTATTTGTAGAGCTCTAAACCACAACAAGGTTTCCTCAAAGGGCTTTACAGAGTTGGTTTGAAAAAACACAGTAATACATAAAGGACAACGTACAAAAGACATTGTTAATGTATCCAGAGGAAACACTGACATTAAACAATGAGAACAAAAATAAGGAAAAATATATCAAGACATATAAATATTCTATGTGCAAATACAGATATACTGTCAGTTTTACTTTGTATCCTAAAATACTTTACCACCAATTAACGTTTAATTGAGGGAAGGAACAAAGCATTTTTAATCATATGAAAAGTAGTTTCTTTTTAAAAACTGAAACAGTCATTCCCAAAAAAAATCCTTCATACAACTTTAATGGTTTTTCTGTTGAACGGAAATTAATTTTCCAGTATTTTCTGAACTTGATGTATCATGTATAATGTTAATCTGCAACACGATTTTTTTTTAAGTGACTGTCCAATAAAAGTCCTGTTACTCTGGTCTTTAAAAATCTGAAACTGTACATTTTCTGTGTTTTATCACAATCACTAGTCAGATTAGTCAACTGAAAAGATGTAGTGGGTCTTTTATGTGGATTTGTGTCCCCGTTCCATGTTTTCAAGTCTTTTGTTCTGGTGGCTCTGTGTCTTTGTCCTGCAGGGCTGAGCTGCAGGCCTCCAACAGCAGGTATCAGGCTCAGAGGAGAATCACTCAGCTGCTTCAGACTGAACTCCTGCAGCTCTACAGCCAAGTGGAGATGGAGGCCCCTGCCGGCACTGCCTCCATCTCACCACCAGAGGGCAGAGCTGCACCATGCACACCTGCTGAGCCCAGGTCAGAAAACCGTTTCATCCTTCTGTTTTTTGTCATCTACTGGACACATTCACTTGCATCTGACATGATGGTGTTATGACCTGAAACCTTAGACAGTAGAGAGCAAATATGAGTAGCACTTTATTCTTGTTTTTCACAATATTTCATGGTCATCATCTTAAACCTCATCATTTTAATCATGTTTTGTACAGGGGTGTAATATTCATGATTGTTCAAAGGCCACATTCCGCACAATATGATTTCAAATGTGCTGGACCAGTAAAATAATAACCTATAAATAGTAAACCAATGTGTTCTCTTTGTTTTAGTGTGAGGGAAAAAAGTAAAAATTACATAATTACAGTGTGATTTACCCGAACTACTGGGTACAACCTGAAATTTATTGAGGAAAATGAGCGCAATTTCAGCAGTATTATATCTCGGCTTCTGAACACAACTTGCAGATTACAATAATATTTAGTAATTTAAATAGTTAATTTAGTAATTTAATTCTTCTTACCACATTTCAGGTTGTTCACATTTCTTCAGGTTAATGAGTTTATTGTGAAATTATAGTTAGTAAATGTAAATATATTTATACTTTAATTTTACTTTTTCACATGAAACCAAGGAGAAAATGTGTAATTATTTTTTAATTGACATCACATTGGTCTTTATGTGGAACCTGAACTAAAACGAGTTCAATGTCCTTGACTGTTAATGTACTCCGTGTAATTTTTGTACAGCCCATGGGCCATATATTTGACACCCTGGTTCTAGTACAAACACGACAGCTGAATATTGTGGGTCTTGGTGTGAAATGTTCTTGCTGTGCTTTGAAATGTTGTGTTTTCATTAACATTTTATTATCTGAATGATTACTCTTAGAATAAACTATTAGTGTGAAGATAGTCAGCAGTCGCAGTCCTCCTCTGTTGTATGTTTTCCGCTCGTAATGTCATTGACTTTGCAGACATTCAATAGAAATCATCTGCTGCTGTGAGCAAGAAAATACACAAACGGTGATTTTCATTCCATTTTTTATTTGTTGGGGACAAAGAAGTCAACATTCAGAAGAGGAGCATTAAAACAGACAGAATTTCTAGATGTTGATTGGTCATCTGTTTGGTTGGGTTTTTACTTAAACTGATCCATATGTCCACACATGATCAGAAAGTACATTGATAAAAAAGAATACTTTATTGCTACGAAACTACAGCCATTTCCTACAGGCCTATTTACTTTAGTACTGAGCTGCTGGTTGAGGATTAAAATTATTTAACTGTGGTGATAATTGTATGATAAACTGCAAAATAGAAAAAAAAATAGGAAAGTATTTTGGAAACATTTTCAGTTTTTATTTATTTTATTAACCTTTATTTAACTAGGAAAAAAGCTACTTTAATAATGAAGCTGAAAATGTCAAATAATGCTTGTTTTATAGCAAAACATGACTTTATAATCACATTTTATTTTTTATTCTGTTTATTAACCTATATTTAACTGGGAAAAATATAACTCATTCAGATTACAAGTCTCTTATACAAGTGGAAGGTAGAAAAAGTAAAAATTCCTGCCATATATTCACATTAAAAGTGTGCATCAAACACAGGATAAAAACATGCATATAAAACACCATGAATAATTTAAAAAGATACTATAAGTATAAGAAACAATGTTCCTTAAAAGCATCTCAAAACAGCCCAAATTTTGAATGTCACGCAGACCTGTACTGCTTTCAACATTAGCTGAAAAAGCAAGATTTAGATTCTAGTATGGATTTTTTTCCCTTGTTGGATTCAATTTTGTTCAATTGTCATGATGGAACAGTCCCCTCAACTGTGTCTCAACATATGATACAAAACAAAACCCAGCTAGTGCAAGTTTTAGACGAGTCAGTCAAAATATTATTTGTGTGCAAAATTGACAGTGACTGTGAAAGTCTTTAGGTTTGGCTGAAACTGATTTATTGTATTTTCCGTCCTAAATATAATTCTATTTTATTGTGCTTGTCCTCTACAGTGTCATGGTGCCTGATGGACCAAGTAAAGTCCATGGGAACGAGGAGGCAGACACTCAACCGCTGCACGACTCCCCCCACGGCAACGGCAGCACTTTATCGCCAGGGCAACCGAAGGCGAGCAATTCTTCCAAGGTAACCGCCAGCTCCATCAACGGCGGTCAGGACCTGGCCCCACCCCTGCTGGTGGAGCCCTCCTCCCTGTCCTATCCTCACGCGGACGCGCCACTCACTGTGGGCTCGTATCCTAGTGCCAAGAGTTTCCTGGGCATGAGGGCACGTGAGCTGTTCCGAAACAAGAGCGAGAGCCAGTGTGATGAGGAGCAGCCACCGCCACCACGCCTGGCCGGCCTCGCCCATGAGCTGAAGACTGAGTTGTGTGTAGAGGCGCCCTGTCCGGGACAAACAGCCCCTCCCCCTGTCTGCCCCATGCCTTTACCTGTTCCTCCACCGCCACCTCCCCCCATCACCGCCATTCCTGTCACTGTGCCCAGTAAAGAGTCTGCCTCTGAGCCCAAACAGCGGGCCTCCAGCCAGGAAAGCCCCCGCAGGAAGGCAGGGGCAGGGTCTGGTGGAGGGCGGGGTCAGGTGGGGTCAGGGCGTCCCCGGCAACAGCAGCTAAAGATCATGGACTACAATGAAACGCATCACGAGCACAGTTAGAGACACGAACAGAGCTGGGAGGACGGTGGAGAGACTGAAGTTTAACGATGAAGAAGAGCTACAAATCAGCAAAAGAGTAACATGTCAGCAACTCTTCGGGATTCAGTGTTATTTGTTTCATTCCCCTGAGTGGACAACAGGATTTCCCTTCCATTCTTTTTTTTTTTTTAACTTGTCATTCATTCCCTTCAGGAAGACGGGTGAGGAAAGTTAATGTGTTACCAGTGATGAAGCTACAAGTTTGGTTACTGAGATGACAACAGGATGTGAATAATGTAATCTATAATTTTAACTTGAGTACAACATATCTGTACAACAAATCTAAAACGACAAACATTTATCTTAGCATAAAGGCAGCTAGCCTGGAAGTAGCTCTGCACAAAAACCCTTAACATTTGGTTTTTGTGCAAATTAAACACTGTAAAACATGTTAATCTTCTGACAAACAGACTATCTATTTCCATCCAATTCCACTTATTTGTGGCGTTTGTAGACTTGTTTACCGTACAGACATGAGGAGTCAGTCTTCTCACCTAACACTCCAAAACAAAGCTATTAAGGCTGCTTGAGATGTCCAGACTTCCCTTTTTAAAGGTCTATTCACCCAAATTAAAGTACTTAAAGCGACTAAGAACAACTCTGGTAGTTTTGGTTCTATTTCAGTTATCATGTATTTGCCCGTTAAGTTTCTGCTTCCACTCCAATACAGATAAGCTGAACGGAAATTCTGTAAGCAAGATCGAGTTACAAAATTTTGCTTTTGACTGAAATATTTCCTAAATTAACAGAGATTGACTGGACTAAGTTGAAACCTGGAACATGAACTATCTGCTGTTAGTTGAGGTTGAAACGGCATTCAGCAGTGTTTAGTGGTCGCTCTGAAGCTCTTACTAGAGGTCCTGAAATTGTGAGTTGGAATTATTATTCTAGTTCGACCACTTTAAGGACTTTAAAAGTTAATGTTTAAAGTTTAGCAAAAGCTCAAGAAAATCTGCTGGCCTTGTGTGACTCTGGTTAATCTAAAACACAGATCTATGGAGCATTCTACTCTGAATACCACTATATCAACAAAAACATTGGGACAAATGATAACATGGCACCAAATTCCTACTGAGACACTCAAACACTTGATAAATATCCCTTAGATTTGAATGGGTTTCCTCCTGAATGAGTGATGACCAGATCTCCCAATATTTTTGCACATATTTTGTAGCAGGAGAAGATTGTTCTCATTGTAGATTATATTTGAATATAAGTGGAACACTATTCCTACTGCGGAGTATATATGAGTGCCCGACCACCATCATAAACCCTGAACCTCAGCACATTTTCCCCAAAGTATCACTTGGCGCAAATAAGACTTGTCCCACCGCAACCCCCTAATTTTTATGAAGTTGTCATGAAAACAAGTGTTCCATCAAATGTGGAGGTGTTAATCAGTATAAATTTTTGGGTTTTTTTTGTAAGGTTTACCTCTATATTTTGTAGAGGTGAATTATTTTTTTTCCATATAAAACTCCACTGATTTCGTCGAGTTAAATCAGAGGGGTTTTGTTTAGTCTGAATGTGAGTGTACGTGGTGATGTTGGCTCAAAACACTGTGACAAAGGAGAGTGTATGAAATTTAGTAAATGAACGATGGCTTTTTTCATGCCACATTGTGTCATACCTTTAGTTTTTTTTATTTATTCAACCATAAAGGGTGCTCACAAGTGCATATCCAAATTGAGTCAGACCTGGCATGAGATCGAAGCCTAAGTATTTTCTGTTTAAGCCTACCAGCTGATTGTTTTTGAAAGTGCCATGCAGACATTTGTGTTCTGGATGAATTTAAACATATTTAAACAGAAGTGTTTCTCATCTTGTATGTACATTCTGCAAGGATGGGGAAACAAACACCGCTCATCTAAACCGTTTTACTTCATGCAGGTCTGACAGTCAGTGTTACCAGAGTGTTAGAGGTATACTACAGCTGAAAGTCGTCTAAATCCTGTTGTCCACTGGGAACCCCTGCTGTCATTTCCTTCTGCCTCGCTATCTAAAGCATGTTCAACAATCCACTTTAAAATGCCAACCATAATAACTACAGCAACCAAGACAGAAGTTACAATCAGCACAAACAAGAAATCAGGACTCTGACCGGAGCTGGGAAATCTGGGACAAAATGGCAAAAAAGGAAGTTCTTAAAAGCAGTGGCTTGTGTTTAACTGTGAACAATAAAGATCGTCTTCAATGTTTTGCACTACATTTCTTAGTTGTATTCCTTTTTGTTGTACCATGCAGCGTCTGTCTGTCCGTCCATCAATATTGACATGATTATTGTCCGATCTTGCTCATATTTTCTATTAAGGTATAACTTGTGAAGCTCTTGGACAACTTGGGCCTTCATTTTCAAAGGCAAATTGGATTTGACAAATTTGGACGCCAATGTTACCCTACATTTTTCATGCATTTCGGGGTCAGCGCATGGTCATGGGCGCAGATGGAAGCTGGTACAGTTAGGGGAGTA
>JAPTYR010000005.1:50360252-50372799 GCA_029814505.1 Siphamia roseigaster | reverse complement strand
GGAGTGAGAGGAATTTTGTAAGTGGCGCTCACAGTGTTTATAAATGGCATTTTTTTTAAAACTTATCTGCTTACATTAGTTATACTTCACTGTTAAAGTTTTCACTGGAACTACTTTCTACTAAAGAAATAGTCCCAGTGGAGTACTATACTGTATAGGTCTAGTTTTGGTTACCAATATAACTGATATTGAACTATGTCAAAGCTCAGTGGAACTGAATCATGGAATTATGGAACTGAATCAACTGTCTAATTAGGTAAACATGCTTTGTTACATAAAAACAAGTTGTATATAATAAATGTGCACTTTTTTTGAACTCACAACACCTTTTCCACTGTCTCTGTCCTGGAAGAGCTTCCTCTGCTTCTCTTCCATTTATTTTCCCCTGTTTTTAGAGTAACTTACTCTTATTTAAACTGATAGTTGAAGAATAGAGGTTGTTGTATTTGTACAGTTTGTATAGCCCCTCAAGGCAAATTTGTGATTTGTGAGTTTGGGCTGTATATATAAAACTTGGCCTGACTTAACTTGACTTTATGGAACAGGCCCCCACTGATTTTTTTAGATGGGACAATATACCGGTAATAAACTGACATGAATGGTTACACTATTTTTTTTTGACCAGATTCTGTAATTTTACAAAGTTTCCAAAAATCCCATTTGGAAAGATGAGATAAATTACCAAAGACATTTGGGAGTATTTTATCCCCCACCTCCCATTGTAATATTAGAGTGATGTAGGGTTTTCAGTACTTTTAGGTGAACTGACCCTAAAGTGTCTCGCCGTCTTTGAAATAAAGTTCCTTAGCTCGGCCCCAAAACACTCGTCAGACTAGAGTTCATTACGATTCTGCGGGCGGCACCGCGATCCACCAGGGGTCCGACTGAGAGCACAAAACATTATGAAAATAATAATGATCTCACTTTCACGCTTGTTTCTTCCTGCCCTGGCTGCTTATGGCGGGCGTCAGTGTCGATGGGAGTCATTAGAAGGGTCAGGCTCTCCTCTCGACTGATGAGGAGCGGCTGCAGCAGGAGGGACCAGGGGAGCAGGAGGAGGACAGACTCCAGCACGCTAACAACCATCATCATCATCGCCACCGCCACGCATATATACCTGCTGCTCAGGGGAGACGCTGCCTCCTGTCAAACAGAGCGAGGACCCCGGTTCGCCTGCAATGCGAAGCCGTTGTCTGTGTGTAAATGCATGTGTGTGTTTGCGAGTGTATTCAAGTGTATGTGCTGCTGTCTACATAATTCCCTCGGTCTCGGCTCACTCTTTGGCTTTGACTGTTCACTCCTCTTTCTTCACCTCACCCTCTCTGCCCCCCTCTTCCTCCCCCTCCTCCTCCTCTCCTCTTTTTCTCACTGTATCACTCCATATATTCATGAATTTCCTGTTTATCATGAAAACTTATGCATGAAAATAGAGGGTGGGAAGAGAGAAAAAAACAAAAACAACAAGAAAAAAAAAACAAACAGGGTTTTGTCTCGTCTGGGTGCAGCGCTGCACAGGCAGCCCAATCCTCAGGGGAGGTACGCAAGAAGACCCTGATTCAATCTCTTCTTTCCTTTTCATTTCCTTTCTTCACTTCTTTTTTCCTCTCCTTTCCACCCACCTTCCTTCTTTCCTAACGTCCTAACATTCACCCCCCTCTTCCACTGTGCTGCCTATCTCTCGTTCACAGTGTCAAAGCCAGTTACAGGCAGAGGAGCGCTCCTTCTTAAATAATTCACAAGTTGATTAATAGACTCACAAGGGTATAATTAGGCAGGGGAGAGACAGTGGCTAGTGTAACCAGTACAGTGCTTAAGGGAATTAGAGAGCAGGGTTATTGAGGAAATGGAGAGTACCAGTAAAGAAAAAAATATAATAATAAATAAAGAAATGTAGCGGCTGCAGTGCTGGACTGGTGGAGGGGATGAGAAGGAGGAGGTGGTGGTAAAGGAAGAATAAGGAGGGGGAAGAGGGGGGCACCTTTTTCTGAGGCTATGTGTTGGATATGAGGCAGCCTCTCCAGGAGCATGGAGCCCAGCGTTTGTTTGATGTGGAAATTGGACAGTTTGAATCCGTCTCCTTTAATTTTTCACAACTTACAGGGCCCCCCTGGGTGCCTCACATTCCTCTTATAGGATATAAATTAGTTTTTTTGTCCTCTCACTCCCTTCAGTTTTTAAAACCCCTTTTTTCCCTCTTTTTCTTTTACACATTACCAAGGTTATTTTTTTCAGCGCCTTCTTCCTCTTCCTTGCTGAACAGACTTGCAGTTTCACCCCCGATGTTTGTCAAACAGTCAGTCATCAGCATAAAACTTCACTTATGTTGCCTCTAAGGCATCTTTTGTATTCTGAAAGGGATGTGCTTGCCGCTGCCAGACTGGTCTTCAAAACAAACAAACAGAACAATGGAACAACAGATCTCTCTTCTCAGTTCAGACATCATATTTTCTGTTGTGGTGATCTCTGTCTGCCTCGCTTTTGCTGTTAAAATAAAATGAAAAGAACCAACGGAAATACACCTAGACAGGTACAACACTCTTTCTGCCTTTCCAGTTATTTTTTTCCCTCCTCTTTCCCAGGAAGTTCTCTGTGAGTTAAAGCAGTCATATTGGGTACACACTGCTGTTACTTTGGTTTGTTCTTCTGTATTTATTTCATTGTCAATACCTCAGATTGCTTCCTGCCGTCCCGCTCAGCTGTGTGCTTTTTTTGCGCTCAGGATTCACCGATATCCAAACAGACTGATGTGTCCATCCCGTCGTGCAGGGCTGGCTCTGATGTGCCTGCATGTCGACGTGTCAGCTCTAATTCAAACTCCTCTGTTCTCCTCTCATCTGCCTCCTCCAGATGTTACACTACATGTCAAAACTGGGTATCTCTGCTCCTGCAAAATAAAAAAAAACAGGGGGGAAAGCAATACATTTCACTGTTTTTAGAAATGATACGATACACTTTGAAATTCAATTCATGTTTTGTTTTTTATTCATGCAGGAGGAAATGAACCCAATTCATTGCCTTGGTGCCACTGCTGATTTCTTTCTGCATTGAATCATTTGATGCATCTGCCAGGAGAAAAAAAATGTAGTGCATTCTGGTTTAATTCACTTCTTTTGCTTGACTGTATTTGACAGTCGTGCATTAATTATCCTTTCTGTACTGTGTAATTGGCCTTTCTTTGTTGTCCCCAGCAGACGACTAATGACTTTTTGATATTGTTGCGCGGCTGTGCAAATACCCCACCACCAGGAGGCGCTGAAAAGAGTGGGACCCCTGTGTGTTGATTTATTTATCTGTGTCTGGATTAAAGCCTGTATACCTGATAAAGGGGATGTCAGAGGAGCTTTGACAGCCACAGAGGCGGCAGAGTGTGTGCGATTTGGTCGCTGCGCCGGCAGATACAAGGGGTGTCGATGGCATCTTTGAAGTCTTGACAGACGAGAGCCTCTGAACATCCCCTTAATCTTGCCTTCCCCACAGAAAGGCGTGCGAGCAGGCAGGTTCTGAGCGCACCCGGCTCCCTGTTTGCCTTATTCTCTTAATGACACAAACCATTCAGCGACCACGCATGATAGCATTTCATCTGGTATAATGTGTGGTGGCTGCTTACTTCAAACGCTTCAGCGCCTCTCTCTGTGTTAAGCCGGCTGGAGACGGCAAGAGCCGAACACACAGGGCTTTTCCTTTTGGCTTGATGGGATGCCTGTGAGTAGTGTATGCTGTTTGATTGTGCTGATTGTTTTTGTGAGCTCACCAAAAGCAAATACAAAGAATCTGCCGTGTATGATTGTCTGGAAATCAGATCAGTAGAGGCAGATATGTGTTTCACACCTTAACTGCCTCAAGTGATTCACAGCACTTCTAATGACCCTTGAACCTTGAACTGTTCCTATTATTGTTTCTTCACACAGCATATATGACATTACATCTTCATATAAAGACCATTAGGTACTGAAATGAGTAAGGGAAGTGATGCAAAAGGTTGCATTGTGCTAGCCTTAACCTAGTCACCTGAATAATATCTTGCCATTGTATTTCTCAGAATATCACAGATACAGGTACAATTTCAATATTTTTGAGCTAAGAAAAGGTTTTGTATCAGCATGCCTGGTCAGACGATTCAAGGTTATATCAAAGTAACATATCTACACGAATATGTATGTAATCAGTGTTATATCAGTGTGGTAGTGTAGCTATATTATATAGTGAAGCCTTTTATGAGAGTTGAAAGAGGCCATAAGAACAATCATGTCTCACAGAAATAATAGTGTTATTGAACGTTTTATTGTTGTTTATTTAGAAACTGACACAACCTTTTTAGATACCTGGGCTTGGATAGCTCACAATATATTATCAGTTTTTAAAAACCAAAACTAAGATTTATTGGCTAATCCTAAAACGTACTGGAGTAGGGAGTCATGGATGTTGTAATTCCACCATCATTCTCAGCCACTTCTTAGCAGAGAGGTTAAAGCACTGTCACACTGATATGGATATATCAGGAGACGTTGATTTGAAATGTACATAGAAGTGTTTGTCAGAAATGTATGATGGCAAACATTTTTTCTGGTGACTGAACTTAACTGAACATTACTCTGCATCTTTGTTTTGATCTTATTTTGTATCACTTCCATATTTCTTGAGGACAATGACAGAGCGGCAGTGCAGACAGAATGGAATACAGGGGGCATTTGTTGTGGAGGACTGGAACTGCTGGTCGCTGAGAGGGTGCTGGGGTTAATTACTCCATTACTGGGTGGCTCAGCCAGGAGCTGTTTAAACAGGCCCCAGTCAGCAGGGGATTAGGCCTCATTACTCCAGCTAAAGTTACGCCCACGACCCTTCCCCACTGGCTCGTACTCTGGGTCTGTCAGACATTCTAGGGGAAATTCATGTGGAGCGAATTGAAGGTGGAAAAAGAGTTGTGAGGGGGAAGAAGAGCAAACAGGCAACTATGATGGGGCTTAACTCCAGTGGATCGCCTGCATCATCACCTGAGCTCAGCCAAGGCTACAATTATCCCCCAAAATGCCTGAGCGTAGCAAGATTAGCATCAGCCGCTCAGGTTACCCTCCCTCCCACCGAACCGAACCCCCGGCCATCCTTGGCCACCGCCTCTCCACCGTCCTCCTCCTCCACCAGGTGTCTGATGGCACTCGGTGATAATGATGGTGCTCTCATTTGCAGGAAGGACAGGCTGCTTGAAATTAGGTCGATGTTTGTCCTCCATGAGCGGAGCGTGATGGGTCGGTTTACCAGGTCTATAGGGCATGAAATACTTCAGTTAACAGTGATGGTCATATCTATCAGTGAGGGACGGTCTCAGTATGTGATGAGTTTCGTGACTGTTGTCTGTTTCTAACATCTAGAAATGCTGTTTTGTTTATTTCTCAAAGCAAAATTCATGAAATTATTGTTCATTTGAAAAGGAAGGAATGAAAACTCATTAATTTCACTAGTTCTTGCTTTAAGAGGAGACATGTTGCCTAATAAGCAGCTTATTTGCATTTTATCACCATTTTCCTCTTTCCACTTCACTGCTCATTACAAGAAAACTTTATTTACTGCAAAGTCAACTTGAGCAGCAACTAATGATCCCCTCTCTCTTCATCTGCCTGTTGGCAGTTTCAACTAATCACTTTTTTATTTGGTCTGTAAATGTGATAAAATAGTGGCAAGTGCCCATAATAAGTCAAACATAGGATAAAGCCTTTAAATGTCTTATTTTGATCAACAGTCAGTCAAAAATACTAAGAAATTCAAATTACAAATGGAAAAAACAGAATAAACTAGGAAAAAAAGCACTCGGAGTGCACAGACCTCTGCCAAGCATCTTGTTCCCCCCATATTGGGATTTCCAGAAATGCAGTCCTTCCAGTATTTCTGTTCCAGAAATTCCAGTCCCACAATTATTTTGTCTCCATCTTTAGATTCCTTGACCATGAAAATAGACCTCGAGCAAGTGGATTCATGTTGATATCATTATTAGTTCAGTAGTTATTCACTAAATTGCCTTTTTCAATAATGGCAGTTTTCGGATCATCACCAAAATCTAATCTTTGTTCCTTTGACCATCCTCAACATTCCCTGAAAATTTCATCGAAATTTGTCCCTAACTTTTTGAGTTATGTTGCACACAGACAGTCAGACAGACAGACAAATGCCGGCAAAAACATAACCTCCTTGGCGGAGGTGACTAAAAAAAACAAAAAACACACACATTGTAAAAGGTGAATGGTAAATGGACTGAGCTTATGTAGTGCAGTTTTTATCCACCCATGGTGCACCCAAAGCACTATATAATTTCCTCACATTCACCCATTCATGCACACACTCACACACCAGTAGACAGCTGCTGTCATGCACACGGTGCTGCCTGTCCTTACTGGGAGCAACTTAGGGTTATTAGATACTTAGCAACTTAGGGTCATTGGATAACCCGCTTTACCAACTGAGCCACAGCTGCTCATAAAATCACAACAGCCGAAATCACCACAATAATAAATTTTTTTATTAATGATTCAAGCAATGAAGTGAAAGTGGGTGCTGATTAGTTATCTTTCCCTGTAATAATGATTGAACTCCACCAACATAAAACTTAAAACTCTTTTTATGAAGGAAAACCTCAGGGAAATTTGATGAGATGTGATCTTTAAGCTTGGTTCTGGTTAAGATTATTATCACCTCATTAAACTGATCAAAAAGGATGAAATATTATAGATGTAGATGATTGCCAGCCTTGGCTAAAAAAAAGTGATTTAAAAAGAATTGTTAAAAAGATTCTGCTTTTGACTGTCGTGTCTCAGCTAGAGTTATCTCATGAATCAATCTGATAAGCATCAATATCCAGATCAGATGTGAAGATGAGTAGCTCTTAGTTTGACTTGAACTCTTCTTTTTGTTTTTGCTTTTTTTTTTTTTTTTGTACATGCTAAGCATCCAGTTGTGTTTTCAGTCACAATGATGCTTCTAACCTGCAGAGAAAAATACAAAGCTACTATCGATATCGCCATGCCTGGAAGGATGAAGAATTTACGGATGTATTTCAACAAAGTTGCCAATGGATCAAAATGGTAAAAGAAAAAAAGCGGATGTCTTCCAATTAGAAGAGTCAACTGTATACAGGGAGAACTAATCCAGCGGCTTTAGAAAACAGATTTGTGAAAGCTTGAGTTGTGGCTTGCTGAACTGCACACTCAAAGTTTTGTGTCAGTGCCTTTTCGTCTTTAGTCCAATCACCTGGAACATAAAAATAGACCACTATCACACACATAACACGTGAACACGCACACAGTAGCCACGCAAATCTCTCCAGAGGGGGCTGCCAAACGCAGTCGATAAAAATCCTATTTCATATGAGTCAAAATGCCCTCTTGATTTATAAGACATGCTCGCTCGTCAAACTATGTGATTTAAGTTCAAATCCAGAACAGAGCTTCTATTATATAATTGAGGACAAAAAAAATCAATATGAGCAGCTGGATGTGGCCACGGCAGGCACGACTTACATCCATATTGAGAGAGCGCCCTGTTCGATCTGTGTCTGGGCCGGGCTCAGCTTCACTAGCCTAATCACACACGGAGCAGGTCGATCGGAGGACTTAGCCAGTGGCGTTCTCCGATGGCATATGTTAACATGATTCCCCTTCTTGCTGTTTAAAAAAAAGAGCTGCGCCTGAGATCCTTGGCCATTCAGTGCTCAAAAAACAGGGATTATTTTAAACATAGCCTGAGGTGAGAGCGAGATTCTCCGCTCTGGTAACCTGAGCGAGCTGAAGGTGGGTGGTGGAGGACAAGAGGGGCAAACAGGATATTTATCCTATTGATTTTCTAAAGTTGAAACAAGAAGATTTAGGGGGGCTTGACTCTTAAAATTCCCAAGGAGCCGCTCACTGCTCAGCTGCATGTCCATGAACACACACACACACACAAAGAGGAAACATCTTGCCAGTGAGAAGTCTGAGTGAGGTTTAGGGGCCTTGAGCTGCAAAGCTGTGCTGTGCTGTGGAATGATGTGCCCCAATGTGTGTCAGAGGAATCATTATAGCTAGTGCTAGTGCTGAAGCCCGCCTAGGCTGTGTGAATGTGTGTGTGAGTCATGTAGCAAAGTGGAGGTGTGAGCAGACAACAGATGGGAAGGGCCTCAGTATTGCAGAGATGTGGCTTTTGTCTCTCCTGCTGCTGAAGGCAGGAAACCTGCAAATCAACAACAAACGTAGTATGGAGGGAAATGTGTGGGAATGTGACTCAGCACATGGAGAAAACTGGAAATTTACAAATTTGGAAAGCAGATAGCAGAGATCTAAGGGAACTTTGAAACTTTACTGTTGCTACATTCACAGAGTAACGTTTAGTCGTAACTTGTGCCTTATAACAAAGACATAACTGTATGAATATATGTATATTTAACTTGTTTTTATTATCACTGGTGCTGTATACTTCACCCAAAGGTTGTGTCGGATCAGCCATCAATGTCTCGGGGTGTATTCGAACTATAGTTTTTGTTTTGGTGAACTTGGTGTGCTTTTCCCCTCGCCTGGATTATTTTTCTCACTGGAAAAAATTCTAAGTGAACCACTGAGCAGGAGCAGGATGTACAATAATATTCTGTATATTTCTAAAACTTACAATCAGTCAGTTTTCAGCGTGGTTGAGACTGTTTCACTGTGTTGAGGTAAGGAAGAAGCCAAGGTTTGAACTTAGTTTTCATCTTTTTTTGACTCTTTGCACACCTACCTGCATTACTTTTAACCTCAACTTTTGTTCACAATTAAGTGCGACACTGAATATCTTAAACTAGTCACCCTCTGAAAACCGTAAGTTTTATCTCTTCACGTAAACTTAACATCTTCTCGCTCTTTAAAGCTGTGGTTATATGGACAATATTCAACCCTGTAGTCATTTTCATTAGAGGTTCTGTTTATATGTATGCAAAATACAGTTATATTCTGATTAATATTTAATCAGGATGTACCTTTTTGACATATGTCTGAGTAATATCTCTAAAGACATTTGTATTCAACTTCATGGGGAAAGGTTTCATATTTTTCCAGTGGCTTCTGATTGGCTTGATAGTTTGTTTTCAGAATCCTGTTTGCATAATTTATTACCTCCGCCAAGGAGGTTATGTGATGCTTAGATTTGTTTGTTTGTTCGTTCGTGCGTTTGTATGAATGTCTGTATGTTCGCTGCTATTCCGTGGCCTGCCACAAGGACGCAATATATTGGGATGCATTGGCATGCCATCTACCCGACTCTTATTTTGAAAGGTACATTTTCGGAGGTCAATCAAAACTGGATGTATCCTTGTGGTGCTGTGGCTTAGTTGGTTAAGCGCTTGTCTCGTAAACAGGAGATCCTGGGTTCGAATCCCATCAGTACCTTCAAGAAAACCCTGCGAACAGTTGGCGGTGGTCTGCGCTCTCCGAGTGCTTTTCTAGTTGTCAATTGTTTTGTCCATCAAGGTCATGGAATCTGTAAGTTCATTAATATTAGACCAGGTATTTTTCGCACCATCCATGATTCTGGTCTCTCATGCAAACTCATCATGGCCTTAATGTTATCTGGGTGTGTGGCAAACAAGTCAAGACATGATGGGGATAAGTGTTTACATGGTCATTAGGACACTAATAATTTCTCTGATTATCATTCAATCTGATGGGACTGGCATCCTCAGATTGAGCTGTTGCAGTGAGCTATTCTATTTTTTCACGGAATAATCCACGTAAATGGTGTTTAATTCCATGTTTGCGTAGTGTACATTTAAAAATAATTGGTTCTTTAAGATCTGATCAGAATTTGTTGCTGAATATTGAAAACAGCCCCTTCCACATATACATTTGACCTGAATTACTCAAATGATAATTACAGGACTGCAACTCATTACTAAAGTAGAATTGGTGCTAAGGAACAGTATAAAACTTACCCTAAAAAGATTTTGGCTCGGCTCTCCCACATTATTATACTTTTATGATCTATTTCAACTCTAATGTATCACTTGCAAGTAATTACAGCCCATCAGAGGGTCACAGACCTGCAGTTTTGGCTGTTGTCGGCCCACATGTCTGTCTGCGCTCTCCAGCTGCTCCTGTTGGACCTCCCGGGTCAATCTGCAGCCATGGCTCCTCACCCAGCGGTCACGACTCGTGACTCCTCAGCTATGCTCGCAGATGATTGCTGATCTCATAGGTGGGGAGGAGGTGCGACAGTAATTGTTCTTTGGAGTGCCCCAATTATGCCATTAACAGCCCCTCAGTGATGAGGCTAATGGCGAGAGACCTCGTTTGCATAGCATTATCTTAATTGAGCCCGAGGCCTGGCATGAAAACAAGCCTGAGATTATGTTACTGATGAATGGTGGCGATGGTCCGGCGGCAACCATTTACCCGACAGCTATATTAATTAACAGCTATCCAGTTACATGGGCTTTAACAGGGATGAATAAGTTAACATGGTGACTGTGACGGCGGTGGTGACAGGGCTCCTGTGCTTATGTGTGGGCTTCTAATGGAGGAGACACACTAATATGGGATGTGTGTGCGTGGAGAGGGATGCTAAAGAAGGCCTGGCATCGGATCTTATTACCCATTTCCTAAAGGAGGAAACCGAGCCAGCGTTAGTGCCAGCCTTTAAATAAATCACCACACAAAGCCTGTACTAATACTTTTAATCGTGAATTAATTACAGACTCATTGCAGGGAGAAGACCTATAAATGTCCCAATATGTTCCAGCCTAAAATCTTTATCACTCAATATTTGAGGAACATTAGTCCACAATGTGTTGCTGTACATAAAATGTATTTGATTATTTATTTCACTTCATTCCAGGACCAGAACCTGGACTCACACATGCACAGTGTGGAGTTTTAAATGAAGCGGGCCAGCCAGGTAACTCTTTTGTTATGTAAAGATCTGCAATGTGATCTGTCAGGATAAAAGAGGAGAGAAAAAGAAACCGTTCAGATAAGCTTCCCCTCATCAGATAATTAAGGATGCCTTTGCTCCAGTTTCCCCTTCTTAGCATAAGTGTCTGATCAACTTTCAAAAAGCTCATCAGACAGAGTTGCTCCTCAGAGCTACACTCCGGGGGCTAAAGCAGGTTCCTCCAGGATCTGTCTTCCCATCTCCAGCACTAACACCAGGGGGTCTTAGCCCCGCGGCTCGCCCTGAAGGACCCAAATAAATTTGCAGAAAATCAATGATTCCACTACACGGAGTCAACAGTAAACATCCAGCTCCCGGATCAATAACAGATATTGTTTTGCAACATACTTTTGAGTTTATTTTTTTAAGAAGTATTGTTGTAGGGATAGATCAAATGAATATTCACTTTTAGAGGACATTTTAATAGAATAGTCTATAAAATGTTCAAAAATAATAACAAATAGTCATTTATTTGCTTAATGTGCAGTGTAAACAGAAATTTAATTTGGTGAAGCATTAGAATAGGAAAATGACTATACATTAAAATGAAGCCTGAATGAAAAAAATTATTATAGATATTTATCCTATTAAAATGATGACCAATGTTTGCCCATGTTGCACCATCAGTGCAATAATTGGTGCCTTTTCCTCACCCTGAACCAGGAATCAAAGATACTCGGATGAGTATTGACATGTAGCACAGACTCACTAGATTTCGATTTGCAGGCAGACCCTCCTGGCATCTTCCTTTTAAAAAGCAGTAAGCCCAAAACATAATTTTATGTAACAAAAATACCAGTTTTGTTTCTTATCTCTTCATCCTACAAGGCTTAATATTCATAAGTGCTGCTGATCCCCATGTGGATGAGAACTATTTTAGTCTGTAAAGTGTTGCAAATAAGCACTAAAAATTACTGTTACATGTTCTAATCCTCAAAAAATATTACATTCAAAAGGATCTTACAGAAAAAAGCAGCAGCACATTCTCTCATTTGAGGTGGTAAAACCAGCAGATAATTATAATCTCTCTTGTTAATCAGAGCTCATTTTCATTGAGAAAATCTGCATGTCTTGGTGCTGGAGAAACTGTTTTTCAGTCATTTTTACCACATTAAGAAGCTCAAATGACAAATTGTTGATGTTGTCAGTTCATTTTTAATCAGTGTACTGATTAAGTGAATCAACACTTTTAGCTTTGCACCTTTAGAAACCTTTATCAGCCACAGCTGGCTTTTCCTGGGAAGTGTTTTTGTCCCACGTTGCCTCTTTGGATGTCACTACTTTGCCATGCTGTGGTGCAAATAAGCCATGCAAATGAGAAAACTGACTCATGAAACTGTTTCTTAAAAATATGCAGAAGAGGTCAGCGAGTCACACTTGGCTACAGGCTACAATAAGTGAAATTAATTACTGTTTGTGCTGCCATCTAATTGTAGCCCCTCGATGAACAGCCTCTGCTTTTTCTTTTTTTTTTTTTTTACCTACTTCATTTTCCCACCTCGACACCCCTTTGCTCCTTGTCAAAACTTCTCCTCTACCGGTCACAGTGTCTGAGTTTTGTGCACACCCCCCCTCCTCCTCCTCTCGCCTCCACCTCCCACCTCCGCCTCCTCCTCTTCATCTCTTC
>JAPTYR010000005.1:50309199-50320424 GCA_029814505.1 Siphamia roseigaster | reverse complement strand
ATGATAGAGGGTAATAGTCTGATTGGGTTCACCGACTTTCTTGCTGTCAACACTCAAACTCTAGCGCCACCAACTGGCTAAATTTGGAAATGCTGTCGCCCAAACTGTAAGGCGTAAAGTCATGAAACTTTAGTGACAGCATCGTCTGCATGCGACTTAGGTCTGTTGACCTTGTTTTTCTGCGCCACCAGTCACCACTACAGTAGTGAAGGGGGAAGACACTGCACCTCCACAGCTCTGTTACAGGCTTTTCCAGGCATGGAAACAACACTAAGGTGAAATGTTTTATAAAAATATATGACACAGTCTTCCCACACACATTGTCCATTGAATTAGACCATAAACAGCAGCTACATTCAACTGTTAGATGAAGGATGAGTAGACAGAAACACTGATTTGCATGTCATTGTATTCATAGTCACCTCCGCCAGGAGGTTGTGTTTTTGCCGGCGTTGGTTTGTTTGTTTGTTTGTTTGTTTGTTTGTTTGTTTGTCTGTTACCAAAATAACTCGAAAACGTATGGACGGATTTTCATGAAATTTTCAGGGAAGAGTATTGTTTGTGAGCAATAACTTGAAGGTGATGGAGTGTCACCATTCATAAGAGATGTTTTAATGTAATAATAAGAAAAAGAATACAAGAAAATTCTGGCATTATTTCACGTGTATTTTTGAATTTTCAAAATACAATATGCTTGTATCTTATTTTGATAAACTTTTCAGACCAGTATTTTTGTATTTTATTTTGATACATTTTATGACAAAGTATTTGTATTTTGTATCAAAATACTTTATTATGTATTTGTGTCCAGCTCTGCTGGCAACACATCGACGGTGTACCCCGTAAGTAGCCAAGATAGGCTCCAAGTGACCCCTGTGATCCTAGTGAGGATTAAACAGATTCAGAAAATTAATGAATGAATGAATGAATGACAATTAGACAAATTACTTATTTTTTCCCCAAACTTCACATACATGTGTAACTTGTAACTAACAGTGTAACTTGAGTCGTGGCATTTTGACCTGCTTATAAAAATAGTCACTCAGTGTTTGAAAAAGTCCAAGGAGGTGAGTGATCACTTTTCATTTAGCCAAAGATACTGTATTGTTAAAAGCCAGGTTTGAAAATGTTTATGCCGACATTAAATATTTGATATGACCAATACAAGCTGCAAATGTTTTTTCAAGTCCTGTCCTGTCCTTTACACTGAATGTCTGCAGAAGATTGAATACATAGTAGGATGTCACTTTCAGACCTTCATTTAAAGGAAAGGGCTTAAATTTCTACAATTATTATCTGTTAGTTAAAACACGGAACTTGAGTTATTCACCAAACACAAGCATAAGTCATTATAGTCAATGATCTATAATGGAATTCTAATCCTAAATCTTATGTTTTAATTTTGCTGGAGAAGTCTATTTGTCAGCTAAATAAAGATCCCACCTCATATTGTTGATCCTGTTTACGGCTGAAAACAAGATGATATGCTCTTTTGGCCAGATCGTCTACTCCTGTTTAGAGGTGTCGACAGAATAAGCTGACTGTAAACTGGTTATAAATTGCTCCGTGAAGCAGAAACTGCTGGTGTTTGCTGTATGTACGTGCAAAGAAGGATGTTTAAGCACAGCAGTTATTTAAAGTCAGCAGTGTCTGATGCTGCTTTATCTGCCGGGTTAATTGTTGGTAATGGATTGTGTGGATGATAATTCCTCCAGACTGATGCATTATGTGTCAGTGTTTCCAGCGGCTGCTTGCTGCCAGACTCAGGTAGGCAGTGGCTGTTGCTTCCTCTGGCCTAGTGTGGGCAGCTGGCAGTGGGCAGGACATGCCCTGTGGCGGTGCCAGGGGAAGGCCAGGAGGGCTGGGGTCCAGGCCACGCTCCTGCCTCTGCTTGGGCCCCACTAATGGAAATGGGGCTGGGTCGCACATATGGCACTTGTGAGGAAAAAATGGGGGCTCTAGAGGTTGGCACGCTGAGCCACCAGGCAGTCTCCCGTTAGATATTAAACAGGACAGGGCCAGACCTATGTGATCACCCCATGCCCACCCAGCCCTGTGGATGATGTAACACTGATGGTGGCAGATAAAGACCTGCACCAGAGGCTTCCACATTGCTTTAAACGACCAGACCACTGTTTTCACCCTAAGTACAAGCCACAAAATAAACTCAAAGGCATGTTTTAGAAGGTCAAAATACTTGGTAAACAATATTCAGTCTTTGATTAAATTATTTTAGAGTTGTGTGTTCACCTTTATGTCAACTTTGGATTGTATTTATGATTATCTTAATTTTAGAATCTTTGAATAACAAGTATTTCAAATGGTTTTACCTTTGCAGATTGTACCCACTACAATCATGTCTGAAATCCCACATG
Organism: Siphamia roseigaster; assembly: GCA_029814505.1. Taxonomy (NCBI): domain Eukaryota; kingdom Metazoa; phylum Chordata; class Actinopteri; order Kurtiformes; family Apogonidae; genus Siphamia; species Siphamia roseigaster. Next base: position 50,318,049 of record JAPTYR010000005.1, on the reverse strand, counting down.
CTGACATATAGTGTGTCATTAATATTCAGACGATACTGTATGATTCAGCATGTTTTCTACAAATCCAACGACTACTTAAAAATGACCATCTAGAAAGGCCTATATCTTTAATATTAAACATAGAATATCAATGTCAATGTCAAAGGCCCTTCAGAGACACACTCAGAGACAAACTCAGCCAAGGCCTTAGTTTTCACATAGCAGTTTTGTAAAATTTGACACCAGACAAATGAAAATTGTAACGAGAAAACAGTTTTCCACTGTAGTTCTAAATGTGTCAGAAGTAGACCCTCTTTTAGGAACAAGCTCCATAATTTGTTTTGCCTGGTTGGGGTCCTTCTCACACTCAGAATGACCCCATTCTGTGTCATATTTGCTTTCCTCCATGTTGGTGTAGATGTAAATTTCCTGTGTGCATCTGTGCCATGAGTTAGAACACAAAGTTTTTCCTTGTGATGAAAAATATTGCTATAAAAAGTATATTTTGATACAATGTCACAAATTAAAAAGTTGCCTTGTTGCACAGCCCTAATTGTGGAAGTGAGTGACTAATAAGCTGGAAACTGATATCCTAAATATACTTTACACTTCTCTAAAACAGTTTTCTTATGTTTAAGATAATGTTAGGTTTGTTCTATTTTGAGGCAGCATTTTATGATAGGACACGAGACTGTAATACTACTTTTTATATTGTTGCTGCATAAACTTGGAGAAGTGCTTAATAGAAAATAATTGAAAGTGTAGGCTACTTGTGGATATAATGGCCAAACCACTATCCAGAGTTCCAGTTTGTTTTTATTAAGTAACATTCTTGTCTTTCAGTCAGACTTCCTGCTTCACATCTGGTTGCTACTTAGAGAAGGCTTCACTCTTGTGTCTGTGGAGTCAGTAAAAACAGCTCAGGTTAACAAGCCAAAAACTTGGAATCGTCCTCTAGTTGGAGGTCAAGGAAAACTCAGTTTGCCAGGATGTACAAGGTGTTAGCCCAGTGTACAGGAGCTGGCCAGAGAGGCAGTGTGTAGGCAATGAGGTAGCCCACCAGCCCTCTCTGGCACTGGACCGACCTGGCTCCTCTCTGAGCAGCGTGGGACCAGGAGAAGGAGAGCCACATGGGAGGGGAGGAGGAGAAGCAGTCTGCAGTGCAGTAGTGTTAACAAATGTGTTCACAGTCTGGATGTACTGAGATAATGCTTACCCTCTAGAACAGCTCCTGCTCCTTGCTGACTTACCACACAGGCTGATGCAAACGGAACTAAAATTACCACTTCAGGTTGACACTGGCAATTTGTACTGCAGACCTAAAAAGGGAGAAATAGCGAGGGTAATTACAGTCAGCGGAAAAATACAGTTTGACGTTGCCCTGCCCTGGTTTTCCTGCTAATACTCTATTAAAAAGTGAGGCCAGACTTTTTAAACAGGTCACTCTTGCTAACCCTCCCTCCCATCTCCATTTTCTTCCACCTCTCTCTCTCTCTCTCTCTCTCTCTCTCGTCTCATCCACCCTGTCTTCATCCTCCTCCTCCTCCTCCTTCTTCTTCCACCACCCACCTCTCTGGATCAGGAACAAAAGCCACCTCCGCTGCCACCACCTCCCCTCCCCATCTCCCGCTTTTCCATTTTATTGGTGACAGCTGCCGCGAAACAAACTCGCGGAGCGAGAGAAATGATGTGTCAGTGGAAGGTCCTTTAGCCCGCACTGCTAATCTGTCACACGCCGTTTGTTGTTTACTGTTTCCTCCTGGTTGCCGACTGGCCGGCAGTGTGCACCGTGCAGTAATGGCGACAGATGCTGACCCGCAGAAGTGTGAATCTTGCCGATTTCTCCCTGCTGTCAACCTGTAAATTACAGCTATCGGGAGTAATTAGACCCGATAAAACCCTTCCAAGCCTCACCCCCCCTTGACACTCACAGACAGACACAGTCACAGCTCTGGCCTGTCAGTGACCTGAATGTGTGCCGTTTGGAGATGGAAGGCAGCAGGCCCTGAGCTGCTCCATTCAGCTTCACTGTTTTAAAGTCTGCATCTTTGTCTTTGCACTTTTCACACAAATTCTCACATGGACAGTTGCATAGTTATTAAAAGTTTTATAAGTATTAAAATCCTTTTTTATAATTATCTGTATCATTATTCTTTTATCTCACATCCTGTATGTGCTAATTTGTCTCTGATGCGACTGCTTCAACTGCTTCTCTGTGTCTGTAGTCTGCTCAGTGACACAAGCGTTGTAAAGCTCTTGGAAAGACGAAGAGTTTGCTTTGTGCACCACAACCTGGTGCTGTCGAGTCGGGATCACTAATTGAGACTCAGTGCAAATTTAACTTCTACTAGCTATATTTATTTTATTTTATGTCCTTTATACATTTCAGGAACATATTTTGTTTATTTATTTCTTAAAAAATTCAATTCACTTTATAACAATGCTGCTGGGAGCTGAATGTGTAAGATTTAATGGGTTTTAATATTAGCAACGGAATATATTTACAATTATCTTTTCATTATTTTGCAATTACCTAAATAATAATTGTTGTTTCCACTAGAATGAGACACCTTCACAGAGTCTGCAATGTTTGTATATTAACTCAGAACAAACTTTCTTTTATTTGTTTATTTTTTTAAGGTAGGGCCATTCATAAGATGTAGTACCATCCCTTTAACTAATACAGGATGAATCAATACGTAACATACCATTAGATGCCACTGAATATTACACACCAAACCTTTAACCAAATTCTCTTTTAATTCTTCTCTTTTGAAGTTGTGTGCTGCAGTTTTGACATTATTGATAACATTTTAATTTTCACAGGAAATGCATATCAGTTCCAAATATCTTGCATCCCTCTTCTTCTTGACTAATAATATGTTCTGACCCTGAAATGGTTTCAGTCAACCCAGACTCTTCTTTTGCCTCTTTTTGGAAAGAAGTTTGACATCATTCCCAAAACACTTCATGACTTTGAGGACTCTCTGATCGATGCTGGCAGCAGCTCCGAAGTTGCAGAGGTGAATCTATCCTCAGTGAAGTATCTTGGATCAATCTGCAGACGTTGCCGCTCGTCCTCTGCTTCTCCTTACGGTGATTTTGTGGGGACAGCAGGGTCCTGGGCACAACCAGAGAAGTCAGCGTCAAGGCCACCTCTTCTTGACCTGGCATTCGTGTTCGGCCTGCAACCACCACAGTGACCACCACTGCCAAGCATGCTCTTAAAAGCAGAGGCCTATGCCCCTTTAAGTAACTCGCTCTATACCAAAGGTCACGCAGCCAGGTCTTGTCATCCTCTCCCTGACTCTTTGCTCCCTCCTCCTCCTCGTCCATCTCCAGCCCTCGGTGCCCACTTCCTGACCATCAGAGCCAATCACTATCCACCCCTCACCTCCTCCACCGCCAATACCGAGCGGCAATCTGTCACCCAGGCTCTAGGAGATGCCACCCTGCCGGCCGCCTTCCGTACACTGCGGTAATGGCTTCTGGCAGCCCTAGAAAGATAAGTAACCAGCAAAAAGGCAGGAGAGCGGGATGAAGGGGGGAGGGAGGGCTGAGGGCCAGAGAGCATAGGACCCTCTCTCACATCCAAGCTGCCCTCATCTCGCCGCTGTTCAACCCTTCTCTCCCCCTTTCGCCTCACCCCGCTTTGGCCCGGTCGCTTTGCACGATACTTCAGTGAATAAATGAGTCGTTTTAATCCGACTGACAAGCTGGCATTGCCCAGCCCTGCCCTCCATCTGTACTGGCGGCCAGCGCAGCAGCAGGCCCCAGGCAGCCCGATGTGCCAATCCAACACACAGCTTATCCTGGCTGTAGCTTCAGGGACAGAAGGGTTAGAGCTCTATGCGGCAGCTACCCTCTCCACCAAAAGAGCTATTTATATAAGAAAGGGATTAGCTAGTGGAGGCTTTGATGAACTGGAAAAGAATTACAAATTTGCTCCCATCTTGCTCAAGTGCACGTTTGAAGTCCTTGTCTTTTACATTTAAACTGTGGTTCGTCTTCTGATCTTTCAGGTAACCAAATATTAGAACATTTCCATATTTTTTTTTTGGTAAATGAACATTCTTAAAGCAGCAGTGCATTTAATGTCCCCAAGCAATATTTGGTTAATCATAACTTACCTCCAGGGCTATTTTCTACTGAAAACTAAGACTACCTGTGACAAACTGAAAGCATAATCAGTTTCATTGTACCTGGTTCATTTGTTTTGTTTTGCTTTTTTTTTATTTGTTTGTTTGTTTGTTTGTTTGTTTGCTTTGGGGGTATTTCTTTAAATCCTCTTCTATGTATTGTTTTATTCTATCTTTTTCACTTTCAATTTTAATTGTATAATAGTTTTTTTTCCTCATAACACCTGAAAAAAAACTCGGGCTAAATAATGATCAAACACTACTTAACTCCTTTTATTAAACCTTTTCATGCACTCCAGGTGATATAAAATCAGCAACTAAACTGATCACTAAGATTGAGAAGCCATGTTAACTGCTTATTCTTCTACTTCCTGGTGCACTTGGCGGCAAATGCAGAACTCTCTTTGTTTCTGTGCATCCTCACTACTGAGGGGTTAATTTTTGCCCTGTCATCTTTTGCTCAGTGAGAGGCCAAATGCACTATCACTCACGCAGCCCGCCGTCCCGACCGAAAAACCCTGAGGAGGAGAAAAAACTTGGCGGCGGGAGGTGCTAAACCCTCTGCTCCATTTCCTCTCTCCACAAGCTCCTCTCCACTCCCACTCTTGGCCATGTGTCACCTCCAAGTCGTTTGGGAAGGGACCTGGTAACATTTGAGTGCCCAATTAAGCGCAGGGGCTCAGTCCGGTCCCCCCTCTGGGTTCCGTTCAGGCACGTCACCAAAGTGTGCACTGTGAACACACACACACTCATATAAACTGTATACGTACACACACTCCTCCCACCCGATCATTCTTTTTCATGCTTACTTCTCCCGTCTGTTCTGCCTGTTTTTCACACAAACACACACACTCCTCCCTGGTTAAAGATCCCCCACAGATCTGATTGCAGCTTATCTTTGGAACAGGAGGTTATGACTGTTTGATCCATGGCCGCTGAACTCATTGCCAGTTATACACCGGGGCCTGGATGATGCTTATTAACCGGAGGGGTCCTCCCACCGCGACACAGAGGATCTGAGAGCCCAGTGTTTTGCTGCTTTTGGTGAAAGATTAAGCACTGTTTTCTTAAATTAGCCTGGAAAACATGAAGCATAAACATAAAAGGAAATATTCTTTATCCTCAAGGTCAGCCAGGCGCTCATTATCACCAAGATTGAATAATTACTGAGCTTAAAAAGGGTAGAGAAAATAAAACAACAACCCAGAGTTAGCGCAGTCAGGCCTTTTGAAGTGTTAAAGGGGTGCTTATTCCCTTAACCGGAGTAAAAGAGCATCGCTGGATAATTTAGGTTACAGACTCAGCAGTGACAGCTGGGCAGCATTGAAAGCCAACCAAATCGACATAAATCACTGACTTTTTTTTTCCAATAACTAGGTTAATATCTCAGAATGGTGTTTAATGTTTTATTCAACGCCGAGGCAGGGACAGTGTAAAGGGACGGCAAGTGTTTTTGAATGCGGATGGGAGGTGGAGGGCTGGGCAGGGTTTGGCATCTCCCCGTGGTCGCCTTTGAGCGCATCGGCCCTGTTAAAGGCACCCGGGAATGATCCTTGAGCCCTCTGCACATTAAACAAGTGCTTTGTAAGTGTGCCGTCATTACTATTCATCACAAATAAATACTTAAGCACTGAGAGCTTAGTACCCCGCTGCTTTACAGTTATCCATTATTTCTGTCACCTGGTTGTCCTTTTTGTGTCTCCTCCCCTCTCTGTCTCTCTTTCCCTTTTGTGCCTGAATGTTGTGGCGTCCTTCAACTCAGTAGTGCGCTGGGAGGGAGCTGGTGGCTAGTGCCCATGTGCCAAGCCTCCCTGCTTTGTGTCCCATATTCTCTGCCCTCACCTGAGGCCCTGCCCCACCAGGACAGCAGGGCCAGAGGCTTTATTGTGCTCTGTGCTCCCCAAGACAATGCCCTTCCGCTGTTTTCTACACTTTACTCCTTTTTTTTGTTATCCACTCCTTCTTTTTCAGCACAAACATAACAAACACACTCCCACAAACACCTTCAAGTTCAAACATGATCTGAGTCCTCTCCTGCCCCAGACAAGGGGGCAAAAGTCCACCGCACCCCGTCCTCTACGGCTGGTTTTTGGAAGGTGATCCGATCCTTTTTCCTCTGCCACAGTGCTTGGTGGGCTGGCTGGCTCTGGTGCAACGCGGCGTGCGCTGGCGTGGACTGAGCCTGGGCCAGTGTGCTCGGAAGCTGATGAATTGCAGGCGAGATGCGGGGCGGCAGCCGGCGAGGAGCTCCGGCGAGCGGCCGTCACGCACTATCACAGTCTGCTCGTGTGATGGGGGAAATCGGAGAGACAGCGCTGACAACTTAATTTAACACCAGATCTGGAGGAAGCCAGAGTGCCACTGCGCTCTGGATAATTGATAACTCTGCCACCCCGCCACACCTCACCTCACCTCACACCCACAGTGTCTCAGCTCATCATCAAACCAGTGGTGGACACATTACTGTACAGATAGTATAGTTTGTTAGATCAGTTTGCACTTTTTGTAGAAATGCTGTTTCACTCCAGATAGAGTTGGACTATAAAAGATGAAACTCTATAGTTTAGAGTGTGTGGAGTTTCTCTTTGTGCGTTAGGGTTTGTTTCCTTTTAGACTCTATCTACTCAGTAGATATGTATTGTTCACACTGAAAACCACTAAAGAAAAAACAGCAAGAGACTAACAGAGCAAAATACAATAATAAACTCTTAATCAAAGCTACAGATAGCTAAAATTTCAGCTTAAAACTCAACTCAGACATAAGACTATGATGAACTTTAATATTCAGTGGTATTATTCAACTGCACAGGAACTTTAAGACTTAAACTGCAAAATATCTGGGTTATAATGACTGTGTGATCAAAGAGAAAACAAACAAGGGTAAGAATACCTGTTATTTGATAGTTGTTTTTTTTTTTTAATCTTGTCTTTGAGTCCCTTCCAACATGTCAAGGTTAGATAGGAAGCCCTTTGTTTCTGGATTTTCAGGTTTAATACTACATTCTTCTTTAAAAATGGCGATTCCAATTAGACAGGATAAGTGATGTTTCCTGTGGTTTGACTTGAAAATGACTACGATGCTGAAATTTCTCCTTGGGCTGCGGCAGTGCAGCACTGCAGGGGGAGTGCGCTGCCTGGATCTTCTTCACAGGCTGCTGGAGGCAGCAAAGCAGGAGCCCGGTTGACTGGTAATGCCTATTAATTACTAATACAAACTGCTAATTAGCAGACCAAACACTGGCATCTGTACAGTTTGTTTTCCCTGCAGCGATGATATTGAGTTCTAACACAAAGAGGCAATAAACCTGAGCTGCCTGACGCGCATCAGAATCAAAGGGGACTTGCTGCTAAGCATGGTTAATGCCAGGATCATGCACCACCGAGGTCACAGGAAGGAAAATCCAAATTTCATGAAGATGAGATGATATATGACCTGTTGTAAGATCAGCAGGATAGAAGCAGGAAACCTAGCCCTTGTAATGATTCAGGTGGTACTTCAGTTTTTCCACTTTGGATTCCTTTTAGAAACCAGCAATTAGCAAAAGAGTTTTAAAATATTGTTGCTTTTTCTCCAATGTCAGCTTTTCACAAATGTACCTTTTGTTTTTGTTGGTTCTTTGTGTAGTTTTTGGCATTATCTGAGCAGTTTCTGAAAGTTAAAGATTTTTAATAATTCGGCAGTCATTTGGCAGTCTTATGTTTTTCAGCTTTTAATTTCATTTTTGCTATTATCATATTCATTAGTCTCAAAGAATGACAGTTTGTCAAGCATTAGTACTTATGTGTGTTCCCAGATTTTTATTTTCTTTTTAAATACAATCTTTTCACTCGTAAAGACAGAATTTAATGGCAATAATAATAATAATAATAACAATGGATGAAAGTAGCATTGAAATATTTCTGCCACTGAATGGAAGGATTACCTCCACCAAGGCCCCACAGTCCTCAGTTTGTTGATTTGTTTGTCTGTCAATAGAATAATGCTACTATTATAATATAGTCCTAATATTAGCTTTATGATTTCATTTAATGAGTTCATACACTTAACGGCTATTTACTGTTATTGGAATGTATTAATGAAAGTGACATTTCTCTTTGCCGTTTATGCTTTGTAAAAAAAAATGCACAGCACATATATTAAATTAGAAAAACCTATCAATGAACAAATTTAAACTTCTAAAATAGCTGTTTGGCAGTAATTCTCCATTCAAGTAGTTTTGAAGAATAGTAAAAGCAAAGAACACAACAGTATAGTGCCATTAAAGTAGCATGTGTCAGCAAATGTAAAGCAGCATAACAATTTATTTCATGCACCTGTTTTTATACAAGCAAATAAAAATGATTGTGTCGATTATGAAAAACCAACTCAAATTAATATTATGAAAGGATTGTGTAATAATGTAATATTGCAGTAATAGTGAGTAGCTTGACACCCTGTTCAATTAAGCTGGATCAGGGTGGGAAAAAACGCTATACGAAAATATTTGCATTTTCCGACTCTTGTATTTCATTAGTATTCATTATTTCCTACAATTGGATATTGTATTGTATTCTTTTCTATTCTATTCTATTAATATCGCTTCTTTCCGAAAAATGAAATTCAGTATTTCAATAATGTTATTCAGTCATGTAACTTAAACATACTATAAATGAATACAAGTGTGTGTGTGTGTGTGTGTGTGTGTGTGTGTGTGTGTGTGTGTGTGTGTGTGTGTGTGTGTGTGTGTGAGTG
>JAPTYR010000005.1:50198886-50215708 GCA_029814505.1 Siphamia roseigaster | reverse complement strand
TACCCCCCATCCACATTTTAGTGTGTTTTGAGCACACCTTATTCTTTTTACCACGTTTTGCTCTTATCTTTATACATTTGATTGCATTTTTAAAGTTCTGAGCATTTAGGCTACTCCTTTTGATGGTGTGAGGGTTATGTGTTTTTTATTGATCATTATTATGATTACTATGGTTGTTGTGAGACTAATTCCTGCAAAGTGGTATGACAAAATAAATAAAATGAAATCTTGAGTCCTTAGGTAGTTCATGAATGCATAAATTGTCTGAGGAACTGACTTGTATTATTTTAGGTTTATTTAATTTTTATTGTTAAAGCTTTGATTTATAAAAGGCAAGACGTGCATTTATTATGGCATCTTTGAGATACACAGCAATTCATGGTATTTTACAGAGGCACAAAAATACACACAAAGGATACAAAAATATTTGCAAACAACAAAGTGAGAGACTAAATAGCTAAACAATGATTATTAAACAACAGCAAGTAGAAAATACCCTATACATCAGTTACAGATTTTAATGCAACCCCTCAATGTTTAATAGCTGAGTTACACCAGACATGACATGTTCAGTTTGTTCCAAAGATGAAAAAGCACAGATGGAAAAATCCAGTTTAATATGATTTACAAAACTACTTTTTACTAAAGGATGCATATTGTGTAAAGAGTTCAACTGAAACATAATGTAAAATGAGGCTGATATTATTTACAGTTTTCCTCAATTTAATTACTAAATCCTTCTTTTACTAGTATTTTCATCTTATATGCTGAGAAAGTTGATGTTCATTAGTTGTAATTACCTAATCCACAGGATGGAGGCGAGTTTCAGTGTTTGGGAATAACCAGTGACATGTGCAGTATGTTTGTTATTAAAGTAAATTATAAAATTAATGTTTATTGTAATCTGTCACAGTTACTTAAAAAAGTCATTCATCTTCAGTTATTGATACTAATATTAATGCACCCTTTTCTATAAAAAAAAAAAAAAGTTATGCAGAATGTAATGTCCAGTCAGATCAACAAATAAGAGTACGTTTCAGTGCTGCAGTTTCAAGGTTTTCCCTCCACTATCAGAGGTTTACTATGAATGAAAGTTTGACAGTAACACATATTTATCACTGTCTGATGTATTTAAATGTTTATGGGACTTTTCAGCTTTTCTGACCAGTCTAGAGTATATGTTGAGAAGTATTTTTAGCATGGTCATCATGTAACTCTTCTTTTAGCCTTTTCCTGACCATATTCAAGTGAATGGATGAATAATGAATATGTTCATCATGTAGATACCTGCTTTCAACCTTTTTCAAACCCTAAACAAGTTGTTTTGGGCCTAAACAGAACATTTCCATCCTATTTGTCCATTGTGTATAGGATTTTTATTTTAATAAGTAATAATAATAATAATGGATTAGACTTATATAGCGCTTTTCTATGAATGCATACTCAAAGCGCGCACAGAGTGGATCCATAAGTAGTATTCTATTATTGTACATTATTAGAATACTACAATATTTATTTTGTTGTGGTCATGTTATGGAATTTATAACAAATTAGCGGCAAGTACCATTAATTAACATTAGTTAAGTTAGTTGGATTCTATTCATAATTGACCAACTGAAATAGGTTATTAATAGCAGTGTATTTCTGCTCTTTAATAGTCACATCTATTTGATATAGGAAGTGCAACTAGTCAGGTGTGAAAGTGTTGAAAAGTAATCCAAAATCAATATTATCTGAAGTGGTTACAGGGAGTTCTATCAAATTTTAACAGAGTAATGTGCAATCTGTTTTATTTCCAAACTAACCTTCCCAACACTACTGAGCTTTAATTGGACTACAAATTCTCCAAAGAGAGCACACACCACCCAGCATTTCCCTTGTTTAATTTAGTTTTTGTGAACTTTGCAATTACACGCTGGTAGGTAGGCAGGTAGGAAGGTACCAATGCACCTGCAAATTAATTGCCTTGTAAGTTCACACAGCAGCTCTGCTAATTTACATGGAGATATGAGAGACAGAAACATGGTGCAATGTGCCACTCTTTCAACTGTAACAATCATTTTGATTTGTTTTCACTGCCTGGCTCTCAGCATTTCAATTCATCTCGAATACACAAGAACAATGGGAGGAATTTGCTCGAAACACACTCGCATTGAGCTCGCTCACATCTGCCTGAGAAGCATAGTCACTTATTCTGTGCATAACAACTCTACCCCTCAGATTCTCCTCTTTCAAGAATCCCATTTGATTTCATATTGGCCAATGAAACAGTGGAGGGTGAGAGGCAAGTGAACAATCAATCTTTGTAATGTGATCCACGGATTGAGCGCAGTGAGTAAATGTTTGCACAGGCAGCCATCCAAGCCTGCAGTCAAACGAATTCTGCAGAAAAGGAATCTATCCAGGGCAGGCCTCTCTCTTTATCTCTCTCCTGCCCGACAGCAGCAGGGTATCAAGCACATTATATTCCAGCGCTCTGTGCATTTTTCATATAGGCTCGCCTTTTATGTTTTATGTACGCCAGCTCAGGGGAGAACAGCTGTGTGGGCGCCGCATCCTCTGTAAGTTTAGAGGGAGAGAGAGAGAACTCATTTCAGTGGGAGAAGTGGAGTAGAATGCCAAACGCAGCGAGCGCGGTACCTGCGAACAAACACGAGCTGCAGACCAAGGCCTGCCTCAGCTATTACATTACCATAATACACGGAAACAACACCTCGCATGCTGTTACTGCAGTAATTTGAAAACAGATTGACAGGATTTACAAGTTCTCAGCTTATCTTCGCTGTGACCTCTGTGACCTCCATCTTCACTGTGAACTTTAAAGTAAAATCATATGTTCGGAGGCTTATTCGCAGTTGTTGCAGACTTTTCCAGGATAATCTGGTATTATATATAATAATGGAAATTGATTTTTTTTTTTTTGTCTTTATGTCGCATTTGATTCTCGGGAAGCTAAAAAAATCTATATATAGTGTGATTTTATAATTGACCCTGCTTGCTCTTTCATGCAAAGCTGATAAATCCCTTCTCTGACTGTCAATCTACTGGAATATAAAATACATTACATGTTGTGGGATATAGAACTGTGAACAAAACAAAAGCCTTTCAAAAGATTAAGCTTTATGAACTATATACTGATGTTTAATGTGTTTAATCTGATTGAGGATCAAGGGAAACTCTGCGGCTTTGTGTTTTGGGCTTAAAACTAAAGTTGTTGCAGACACAGTGTACATAAATTAGCAGTGGAGCTTGCAGATTTTATGCCGAAAGTAAGAAAACTGGATGAAAACACAATGCACAACACAATATAATAGTAGTTTGACATGAATGGAATTTGAAGTTACAATAGGTTGTGATTTTCACACTTCAGTAACTGGATTGAAGAAGTGGAATAATGTAATTATACAAATACTTTTACTCAGATTATATATATATGCAAACCTGTTCTACTATACTTTGTCATGTCTATTCTTTTATGCTGCTACATTGTGTCTAATAGACACATTTTGTAGTTTTTTCTTTTATTACTGAAAAACTGTTGATATGTACATGATATACTATACAATAATCTACCCAGTAGTACACAGGCGCTCCATTCTGACCAAATCCAACATTCAAAAGCTCTGACTTGTGCCTTTTAGAAATAAAAATAACACTTTATGACCTAATACGTTTACTTTTGATGCTTTAATACCTGTTAAACATTATGAGTCCATGAATTTTACTTCATGGAATATTTTATACTGTAGTATTTCTACTTTGGTTTAACGGTTTGGTGTTTTGTTACAATATGTACAGATGCTAAATGGTGTTACAGGCTGAGTTGGAGATGTTTCCAGACCTTATTCCTCTGGTCAAAGGTCTTTAAATCTCTGAACAGCCTCTGCTCCTCTGTCAATAATTTGTTTAGGCCACACTGCCACCCAGTGTTACAGACTGAGGCAGGAAGAGCTGGATCCCACTGAAGTTTGGCCACATCTCCCCACAGCTGAACTCAGTCCATGTCTGCTGTCAAATCGTGTCCAAGAGAGGGAGAGCAGGACTGGTGTTCTGTGGGTACCTTTTTCCATTCTAGACTTTTTATCCCTGTTGTACTACTACTGTGGGTCTGTGTCAAAAGATGCATTCCTACACTTTAAGGTTTTGTTCTAGGAACACATACATACAATGGTTTATTATGCTGCACATCAATAAATAACGCTGTTTTAACAAGCAAAATGAAGAAATGCTTTTATTATTATGAAGTTTGTTAGGTTTATTGACAGAGTGAACATCTAGATTTAGATTTTGGTGCATCCGGTTTTAGAATTTACAAAATCCTGTATGAAAAGCAGTCTTGCCTGGTACTTTTATCTCCACTCAGATGTGCATAACATTCTCACTATTCATTTGATGCACATTGTGTATATGCTACTTAATCTTTTTTTGCAACTAGGATCCATCTTCTGTGGCTTTTCTTGAAATTTCTACCACTTTTGTTACCAAGTAAAGAATTGTATTTGGTAGGATTTTTTCCTCATTGAGTCAGTGGTCAGGAGGCAACTGCTTGGCTTAAGGACTTTGCATTTGCTATACAGTGCTCATAGAACAAAGTGTGCTGTATTTTGTAGAGACTGTAGTGCCCATTGAGGTGAATTTGTAACTTAAAAAATATAATTGAATTTATTTGAATTTCACCTCTTATGTAGAGACATTAAACACATCTTCATTTTTGTTGCATGTAATTTCCTTCGGGAAATAACTGCATTCATTATTCTGTTGTTTCATTCAGATTAATGTAATTGGTAAATGTGATTTAAAGCATAAAATCACACAAGTATGATTTATTTTGTATCATACTGCATCTTCACAACTTTCAGATTTGTGTATAGAGTAATCATTGTATATTTTACATAAAGGAAACAAAAAACAAAACAGACTATAAAACTATACCTGACCATGGTAAAAAGGTGATCTATTTCAGTGGTTCTCAACTGGTCTCCATATTATGCAAAGATCATCACGTCATGGCCCACCACTATGGAATTCAAAACAACAAGTAAGTTCGTTTTTTTTTAATGTGAAATGTTTCAAATAGTTTTATTTGACACATTTTCTTTGGCTCTTGATGCACCAGATGAAAAAACAGATACCAGGAGAACTAATTCATTTTACATAGAAACAGATGTTAGTATTGACTTTCACTATTTTAATACATTTCAGAGCTTGTCCTTTTATACTTTTGTTTGATTATAGTTGAATCAATACTACTACTTTTAAACAAGTATCTGTTATTTTACTGACGTATAATGTTTGTACTTCTGATGCATCTGTTTGTCACATCCATAGATTATGTACTGAAAATTGTTTCACAGTATAATTTGATGTACAATACAATAGAACTCTTTTGTTTTTTTTTTTTTTTTTACATCAAAAGTGTGTTTACTTTATACCGGTTGGAATCTGTATCATGTTATCATCTGAATCATGAGTATATTTTACTGCTCTGACTGATTTCTAATCCACAGATCAATTGTAGTTCCTTGTTGCTTGGTGAAGTCATCAGCAAATCCTGGCTCAGTTGAACCATCTCAATGACCTCTAGTGGTCGCCACACATCAGCTGCTCCGATGGGCATCAGATCAACAGATACAGACCAGTGACAAACACATTCCAGTCAACAACCCCCTCATTTTCTACATCATGAAATATGTTATTTATTCCTGCACCGCTTTTTGTATATTCTGAAAATAGGACTTTATTTTTATATTTATATTGTTTTTTTATTCTATTCTATTCTTTTTTTGTGCGTTTGTGTGTTTGGATGCCGATAAAGATCAATTGTTTGACATTTGACAATTGGGTGACATTTAATTGTAGTATGTTTTAGAAGTAAAGACAACGATAACTGCTCATAGTTTGTGTTTGCTCTTAGACATTGAAAATAGAGAACAATCAATTACATCTGTGTTTTCCCTCCAAGTATAAGGCTCGGGCACAGCATCCAAACCAGCCAAGACACCACCGAGATCAAATGAATGTATAATTAATTTGTAAATGCCTTACAGATCTAATGTTTTTCTGTTTAAGCCTTTTAGTTTTGTTTTATACATAGATAATGACAATATCAATGTTGCTCAACCTCCTCACATATGTCTTCCACAAACATTGGGAAGATGCTAGAATTCAGACAGCACTTACACCTGAATACACCACCAAACAAGTACCTCAACATTTTACTTGAGGTAAAGTACGTTGTTGTCCATAAAGTTCAAATAAAATATTTGGCCTCTTCTCATGAGATTGTGACATTGTGTTTTATTATGGACAGATAAAGTCCAACTGGAGCTCAGTATATGATCATGACATCAGGTCAAAGGTGACTAATGTGTATTAATAGGAATGAAAAGAGGAGTGTGTCGGAAAATAAAAATTATTGCAACTTTATGGTATCTTTCTCTACATTGGATAGATTTTATGTTTGGTACTTGAGTAGACGTAAAGATAAAGTAATATTAGATCAAATAAACCTAAAAAAATAAGGACAAAAATGATTGATATCTTTTAAAAAATAAAAACATTGTAAAGACCTGAACATGGATAAGTATTAATCTTTAAGCATTGCAAAAGGTACCACATTTTAATTAGAACTGATTATAAATACAAATCTTCAATTTTTTTTTTATATGAAACGTACCTATGAAGTTAAATGTACCAGATACTGTGGAAAACATACTGCAAAGAGGGCATTTCACATCTGTCTCCTTTATGAATATGTAGTATTATACACATATTACTGTGGTTATTTCATGTAAACCACTCAACAAATATCTTCACTACTGCCATTTATTACCTTGATTAACCAAGCAGAGTTGAGTCTTCCACTGGATAATTACTGCAGTTATTTATACCTTTCAGTTCTTTAACCCTTTCACTGATGAAGTGAGGAGCTTCTCATTCCTTAAACATCCATCAGTTTGATAGAGCATAAAAATTTGACTGTGTTTCAATGGAAAAAGGTCATGTGGTCTGAGTCCAGGATGACCATGTAGTGACAATATTTCATACATACACTACAAACAATCATAGCACAAAATAACTTTATACACTACCGTGCAATACACTTACACCACTGTGCACACATGTGAAATACTTAGGTACTTTATATTGTATTATATTTGTATTATATCTTACATTTTTATTATTATTCCCTTCTCTCTCTATTACAATTTCATCTCCTTCTGTACTGTTACCTACCTCTTAGTGAGTCAACGGATCCTGATCCAAAGCATTTCACAGCATTGTTGAACCTTGTGTTGATCATGCATATGACAAATAAAACTTGAAACTTGAACTTGAAACTCCATGGATTAGATACCACAGAGTCTAGGCCTGAACTACATTGAGGATCTTTAGGATGTGATGAAGAAGACTTTACACAAGTGGTCTGGCTTTCTATTATTATTATCTACAAGATGTTAATGAAAAATGTATACAACTATGGACAGAAATATGTAAATATAGTATGTGACATTTTCTGTGAAATTGCATGAGCTCTATGTGACAAAACCTATAACACAATGGTCCAAGGACATATTGTGTATATCACGATTTTTCTCTTTTTTTTTGCCTGGGGAAGGTATGTTTTGGCTGACATCAATCAATGCAACCTGACAGACCAAAAACACAAGACAAGGAAAGATAAGCAAAATAATATGGTGTGAAGTGACAAACTCCTTATTCAGCACCACACACCAACTCCACACACCAACTCATGTCCAGCATCAGCATCTGTAACTAGAAAAACCAGAGTCTTACCTCTATTATACAGCCATTAAAACATTACAAAACACTTCTCCATCCAGGATGTCACCCCAAATCTGCACTTTTGTCTCTTTTCTCTTCTCGTGTACAGTATATCATTGTATTTTCCCCACATTTTTTCATCAGCCACCAAAGACAGAAATGCCTCAACCTCCACAACTGACCACAGTGTTGTTTTGCAGACTGACACTACTGCATAGTGGACTGAATTAACTAACCACTCTGTTCACTGTAACTCTGAATCTAATTTTTTTTTTTTTAAATGGCAGGTCGCACATTAATAAGGCAATGATGCAGACAACTCTACCAATCAGTGCCTACGCTGCTTACATGTCACGTTATAGTATCGTTTGAGACCGCTTTGAAACTCAACAGAGTAGATACCAAAAGTCTAGGACTGGGTACCATAGGACTGGGTCCTTTTTTGTGATGGAAACGTACCAAATGCCATGTTTCCAGTATCGGCTCTGCCCGATTCTACTTGATTTAGTTCGCTGTGATGCAGAATTGATGTGGCGTAACCACCACAGAAGAAGAACGCTGCAGATTGCGCCTGCGCATCCGCCAACTCTAGCAGTGAAGACAGATCAATGTGCCCAACCTTGCTATAGTTCCTACTTTTAATCTGCTCCAAAAATCGTATTGTTTGCTCTGAAATCCAGATTTCTCCATGAATCAATTACTGGATTCATGAGATGTTATTAGGAAAAGTTCAGAGTGGTTAGAGGATAATTTTCAATACTTTTAAATTATGGGTACTGGTCCACCATAGAATGAAAGGGAGTTAGCAACCTGGCTAACTGCTGGACCAGGCTGGAACCCCCAAAAAAGGAATTTACTGGATCTTTTCAACACTCCGGTAAAAATCATCTGATGTTAATCTCTCACCAAGGGTTTGAACAAGCCTATTAAAATAAAGTTTGTATTTTCCTTTAAAGACAAATACCTGGTGAAAACAATGGAAAAGGTAAAAATTTTGTGTTTTTCTATATTTGTTTTATATTCATAAAATGTTCATAAAATCTCAGTTTATTTTATCAGAAACAGAGAAAATGGAAGATTAATTGACTTTTTCAGCAAAAAATCTATCAATTAACTGAACATAAACCCAGTGTCTCCATCTACTGTCATTTATCAAACTCCATGCATTTTACTGGTGAATAAGTGTTATAGATGATGGTGAATAATGTGAATGTCGAAATGAGTCATGTCTTAATGACCATGAAAAGATGACAAATTGCATTTTCCACCAAATGTTTGCATGTATTGATAGAATTAGTGGAACAACAAGTATTAAACAGTTTAGATCAGTGCATAGTTCTGGATGGTCATGGATGTTTTGGTCTTTATAGGTTAAGGATCTTTAGGATGTGATGGAGAAGAGTTTACACAGTGGTCTGATTCTCCATCATCAATACAAGATCTTGGTCAAAAACTAATGCAGATATGGATGAAAAATATATATTGTGACACTGCATATGTGTCCGAATTATGTCGGTTACTTTATTTTTGGCAAGGCTGTGTATATGATGACAATATCCTTAAAGATAACATACATTGCATCATTACTCTTGCTATAGATTCTTATGTCCTATATTACAGGTTGATGTAGTCTGCAGCTGATGTACCACTGTGAAATGGCTTTCTATTTCTGGTGTTCTGGTTCTTTTAAAGATAATATAAACTCTGAGAAGGAATGGGAGACTTTGGCTCTTAATTGATTCTTTTGTTCACCTCCATCCCTGTCCACATGAGGATCCTCACCTCCATTATTGAAGGGATGAAGCAACTGACAGATAGAGCATGAAGATAGATAGTTAGAGGCTGAGACACATAA
This sequence comes from Siphamia roseigaster, assembly GCA_029814505.1. Classification (NCBI taxonomy): domain Eukaryota; kingdom Metazoa; phylum Chordata; class Actinopteri; order Kurtiformes; family Apogonidae; genus Siphamia; species Siphamia roseigaster. The sequence continues at coordinate 50,206,068 of JAPTYR010000005.1, read as the reverse complement.
CGAGGAGGGCAAAGTACCCTGTAGGATTAGCAAAAAGGGTGAATAATAGCAAGAGTGAGCGTACACGTCGATACAGTTGCCCATCGAGCGAGGTGAAAAAAATGGGAGGAAGGGTTGGAAATGAGCGAATCATATGCTGTAACTTATTCTCCCAGTTCTCCAGACACTGTGGTTTTGATGGAGGTGGGACTCCACGGAGCCGCTGGGACACGGGATAGCATTTTTTCACGCATCAGAGAGTGTCTGCTGTACCTAACTGCGAACACTGGCCACCAGTCCTGCATACTGGTCCCAGCTTGGTGCTTTGTCAATGTGCTGTGACTAATCCAGGAGGGGTCCCACAATTTCTGTCGCCCTAATTAAAAGAGGATTAGATGGGATGGATCTCTGAGACCACTCCATCATGCATAGTCGCTGTCCTCTTCACTTTCCCCAGATAATACTTACTGGAATTGACGGGAATCCCAGTGCAGGACACCACCTGAACTCTAGTGCACATGTCAGACTCTGAAAGGTTCTGAACTCCCCCTCTCAAAAAAAGACACTGTAGCAACACTCACATTCGAGTTTGTTCACTCATAATGAATTTCACTGTTACATTTTATAACGCCTTAACAATTGAGTCTAGTTTTTGTCCTACAAATTCTTGATAATTGATAATTAGAATATTTTACAATCTATTAATATTGGTAGAAGTTGACGCTGATAGTAGCTGATATTAGACGAACAATAAGAGAAGATAACAAATCAAAGTTAAAAATCACTCCCATCTCATTTAATACTCCAGTCCATATTTATTATTTATTCATTTACTATTATGATATTCAGTGACACAGGTTTGTTTATTACTGCGACAAGGAACAATAGAGGTATGATTTTGCCAACGTTTATCTGTCTGTCTGTCTCTTTGGCTGTATGTTAGTGAGATAACTCAAAAAGTTATGGATGGATTTGGATGAAATTTTCTGGAAATGTTGATACTGGCACAAGGAACAAATGACAAAATGTCGGTGGTGATCTGTGAAGGTGTGTGTGTGTGTCCTTGTGTGTGCGTGTGTGTGTGATCAAAAACAAATTAATTTTAGCAAAATAAATTTCACCATTTTGGACGTCTGGGGTCACCAGAAAATTTGTGGTGTTAAAATGGGGTCACAATCAAAAAAAGGTTGGAAACTATTAGGTTAGAGTGTGGGAACTACTGGATTGGAGTGATATTTAGTGTGAGTAAATTTAAACCATCTTGAATCCAACTATTTGATCCATACACTAGGGGTCTGCTCCAACACACCTGATTCAAATGATCAGCTCACCATCAAGCTCTGCTGAAGCCTGATAATCAGGAGTGGAGCAGAGTGACATTTAAAACGTGGGGCAGTGGGGCCCGAGGACCAGATGCCATAGGAGGATGGTGCGGTTAGGGATGTTCAGCTGGTTGAAATCTGCAACTTCACCTCTAGATGTCACCAAATCTTACACAATAAACCTTTAATGAAGTGGCAAACCTTTTCAGTACCATAACATCTCTCAACCCAGAGCAATACGGGACCGTGTGAATTTCCATGCATTGCTCATCCCCCAATTCTGTTTTTTTTTTTTTTTTTTTTAAATAAGCAAACCTGCAAATACACTGAACAAAACATAAATGTAACACTTTTCTTTTGCTCTGATTTTTCATAAGCTGAACTCAAAGATCTCTGACTTTTTATCAAAAGGCCTATTTTGTCAAACTTTAATATTTCTTTAACTTTCTGGGAAGCACAGACACATAGGAGCAGAGTGACAGAATCTCCGCGTAGCAAAAAAAAAAAAAAAAGAATACATTGGTTACGTATTGACTGATGTTGATTAATTGGCGATACGATAGAATCAGCCTGATTAATCAGCTGGGCTCTAATTGGTTTAAGTTATTCCATTTCACCAAAATACACTAATTTAAAAAAGAATTAGTAGTAGTCACATTTTTACATGAGTTATGTCTAATGTATACTTGGGAAATTTTATAGTGTTTTTTGTATTGCTACATTACATTAACAACACACTAGCTGCTAAAAGTGGGGGGTTGGAGTTGTTAGTCAGGCTTACCAATCAAAGAAAAATATAGGAGACACATTTGGCCTCAACCAAATGATCACATAACATAAACATCTTAGAAAGTGCTTCCTGTCATTCACTAGGGTGCTTTTATCTTTCATTTAGGATTGTCCACTTGGCCTTGTCAGATATAAGTGGCAGCCTATGTACTTTCAGTGGTGTCGACCTAAAGTGGAATTATTGTGCAGTGGAGGTGATGAAAAGTAGCTCAGTGTTTACCCACCAGTGTAGATAAGGCCCTCCTGTTTCCTTTAGAGGGAAGTCACACAGAGCCAGAGCCACACATGCAGCAAGAGGGAAGGTGAGATAGTCAGCTGCCCAGGGGGAACTCTGTACTATGAGTACAGTACTATGAACAAGAAGAAGTTAACAGGAGTAGAACGTGAGCTCATGAGCTGGTATGGTCATGGGAATTTGGGCTACGGGAGCAGAAGAGAGGCTGGACCAGAATGAGCCGGCGCTACCCTCCAGCATGACTATGACTGGTCATTAAGAAGCTGACAGGGCATCTTGTGACTTTTTTTGCCCGAGAGAAGAGGAAGGGAATAGTGAATGACAGGCAACAAGTCAGTGGAGCCTGTACTGTTTGGTCCATTTACAGCTTTGGCAGTTATGAAAACGAACAAGACGAGAAGACAACTGCAAACAAAACCAAGAGAACAGCATAAACGGCCTAAAGGAAAGTAATTACACTGTTCTGTTTTCTGAGGAGTCACTGGAACCCCCATCAGTGTGAACTGTAGGCTCTTTAGGCAGAACACACAGGCACTCAGAGTATCTGTGGAGCTCAAGTGTCTCTGTGGATCAAAGCCAGTATGGAAGTTGGATTCTCTGTGGGAGCTGTGAGGACGGCGCTGGCATCTGCTGAAAACTTACAACTCACTCTGAAAACTGAGCTCAGTCAGGAGGAGCAGGCCCTTACCAACACCAACAGTAACCCCAAGGATGCAGAGAAAGCCGGGTACTGGTCACCCAACTGCACTAGTGCAGAAATCATACCTGCAAACTTGTCACCTTTTGGCTACAGTCACCTTTTTTTTAGTGAATGAAGAGAGTTTTAGTTTTGTATGTTTTTTTTTTTTGTTTGGTTTTTTTTGTGGTTTTGTTTGTTCCATTAATCTGGAGTTTGTACTGTATGTTTGGGTGTGGGCTCATGAGAGTGTGTAAATAGGTGTGCAAAAAGTTTGTCATCTTTTTCAGACCTTCTGAGTTTGCAGGTATGAGAAATAGTCTGTACCTTAAGTTTTCACTGATGTTTGTGTCTCAGGTCAGACTGCTTTTCATTTTTTGAAATCGCAAACCATGTAACCCTTGAATATTGAGATTGATAATTTAAATCAATCTCCATACCATGATTTTTTTTTTAAGATCACGTGCATATTCCGAATGTTTTAATAAAATGTTATGTGTTTGAAAATAAATATAACTAACTTCCTAAATTATATTGCATAGAATTTTTAGAAAACAGTTAATATAATAATTCTCTTCACTGAACCACCCTTGGCTGCACCGGTTGTACATTCTCCTTCATGTTTTTCCATCTTGACATGACCTCTCTGTTTAGCTCTGTGTGTAACAAACATCCTCCTTTACAATGACGTTTTGTGTTAACATTAGCATTTCGCAAATAGCCTGCATTGTTGTATCATGTGAGTGAAATGCAGTTTTGCAGAAATTAGTGTGATAGTTGAGTTTGTAAAGAGAACATTGTGTGTCAATAACCCCTGTTTAGCTCTTATAGGCTAATATGTCATCCTGTAATCTGTGATACTGTCACAGATGTTGAAGGCATGTAGATTTCACAGTACCTTTGGTCAAACTCTAATGTCAGCAGTGTTTGTCTTCTGCAAAGTTAAGGCTAATAGTGTTTTCTGGCCTCAGGAATGAAGACCTCAAGGAGATGCTGGAGAGCAACAAGGAGTCCCATAAATTGGAGGCCATGAAAAGGGTTGTTGGGGTGAGTGTATGATGGAGATTCACATACTATACTAGTTTTACAATTACACTCCAGTAAAGAAATATTTCATTTTCTACAGTCTGTGACTAGTTTGATTAATTGTCTTTTTATCTTTTTTTTTTTTTTTGCAGCTGATTGCCAAAGGAAAAAATGCTTCTGAGTTATTCCCTGCTGTTGTGAAAAATGTTGCTAGTAAGAACATTGAGGTAAGAGACAGAAATAATTGATCATTCATTCATTGTTAATACAAATGTGACACAGCATGTGAGAGTGTTTTGCATGACATTAATGATGAAATGGGATATTGGTCAGTTCACTGTGTTTTCTTTTGTTTCATATTCATAGTATCTTATTTTCCATTTTGAGAAATGTTGTGTAAGAACTACTACTTGAGCAAGTATCACACTTGAGTAGAATCACAAGACCATTAGAAAATGGTGAAAACTAAATCAGCTTGGGTTAGATGGATGTCTTTTAAATAGACTTTTGTGACAAGATGTGCTACATTGCTCATAATTCAAACCATGTTCACACCTGGCTCATGCATTTGCCTTTGTTCAGTCACAATGGATATCTTAGTCTAATGCCGGGTGTGACCGCATCAAGGACATATTGAGATCTGATCACTCAGATGACATTTGATAGTGTTCTGAGCTGTATATGATGACGTTTCTTTAAAGGTGTGAGCAGAAATGTGTCCTGGCTCACACTGAAGGGCCACTTAACTTACTCAGCTGATATTTCCTGTGTTAGCCATGGAAGTCTCCAAATACCATTTTTAATCACAGCAAAGCCCATAGAGATACGGTATCTTAGAAATGTGTCAAATATTGGGAGATTTGTTTACCTGGAACACCAAGCCATAAACCCAGCCTCTGTTGCCTTCTTTAAATTTGGCCACATGTGGTCTTGGAGAACAGAAATGATGAATACATATTTGCATATAGAAATAGGCAGTGTGACTCAATCTCAAGAAGTTGAGGTAGATGTGGAGATGCATTTTAATCTGCAGTGTGAACTGAAGTAATGTAAGTGATTTAAGCCCCAAAAGTTTATGTTAATGAGGGGCTTAAATTGAAGAGCGTCACTGTTTCTAATTTCATTTTTATCACGTTCTGTATCATCTTGTTAAGTCTTATGGCATACTGCATTCCTGTCTATTGTGTATTTGGTTCCCTACCTTGCTTGTTAACCCCTGTCAATTGTCTGTCTGCTTGCACCTCTATAAGTGTTTGTGTCTATTGTAACTTTGCATGTGCTTCCTTTGTGTGTCTATAAGCTTTGTGCACGTCATTCCTCTGTTTTTTGGTGTATTATGTTGTCTTGGCCAGGACTCCCTGGAAGAAGTGGTTCTTAAACCTCAATGGGACCTTCCTGGTTAAATAAAGGTTAAATAAAATGTGAAGTTAGCATTTTAGTCTGTTTAGTGAAGTGTTTTTGAAGTCAAATAAAATGTGAGAAATACAATTTGGTTGTGCATAAAATAATTAACTGGTAACAATGTAAACAAATTAATTCATTTTAAAGTGAATAAACTAGCTTGGTTCAATTTCAATTTAATAGTTTGGTTCAGTGACTAAAATATTAAGAAAATAATTTGGATCAAAGCAAAAAAAATAAGGTTTGTCCAAGTGAAGCATTATGGTTTACATCAACATAAAATAATCAGGTCATTAGAAGTCACGAAATTTAATTTTGTCAAATAAGTCAAATATTTTAGAGGTGATATCTGGACATAATTTTTTTTAGTTTAAGCAGGGTTATACTTTATTCAGTGTAGTCTTTAGTCTATTACTGAAGTTACAGCTGTCCTGGTTGCCTACATCCTCAGTCGCAGCCATAATATACTGTACTGATTTCTTTTTGTAGCACTCAGGTCAGATTTTCCATGAAAATCCTTGCACTTGTTTTTGATTTATTTTAATGTCTCTCTTCTGCTGCACTTCAACTCAAACAGTGTACAATACTAACTGCACTTAGCAGTGCAGCCTTCTAATGAGAACAAATAGCCTGCTCCCAGCACAACACACACTCAAGCACAATATTTACATTTAAATAGATTAACATACATAAAACTTCTATGCTGAACCTTCAGTGGACTTAAAATGTAAACAGTACCTTTATACATTAGTTACAATTTAATTCAGGAAATAGTTTGATTGGCCTTGTTTAGTACAAATTTGTGAAGAGAAATAGAAAAATTCAACCTATCGTCTTAGTCCGGCTAATATTGAAGTTTTCAAAGCCATATAAACACCTTAGTCAGACTGCAGTCGAACCAAACTGTAGTTTTTGTAATTGGACTATTCGTGCCAGATAATGCGGCTCTAAGTTGAGCTTTTTCGGCATCTATATGCAAACCACGGTTAGTCGCAGTATTGACTGGCCTGAACACTTCCCCTTCTGGAAACAATCTGAGTCACGGCATGGAAACAAGAGAAGAATAAGACAAGGAACAGCAAAGAAGAAGCGTGCAGATTATGTGTAACATGATCAGGGTGTACAGTATGCACTAAGTGTCCTGAGCTGCTGCATCATTGTCGTCCATATCCTCGCTTGGTGGTGTTGTCCTCCTTCTACTACAGTACGTCTGCTTCAAATCTGCTGCCTTTTTTTACTAATTGTTCTTTATCCATGACACCAACCGGAAGAATGCCAACAGGAAAAGGGGTGTACCGCCACCTAGTGTCTCGGAGTCTAACATGCTTCACTCAATAATTCGTTTCTCTTGCTGCGCCTGTATGCTCAGATTTCTGGGAAAGTCCACTTAAAGCCCCTATGTCTAGGATTTCAAGTAGATTTCAAGTAATCTATTAACAATTTTAGGTTATTTTTTTCAAAAGTATTACTTAATTAATTAGTAATCACCTCCATCCAAAAAACTGCAGTGTTCTTGGAGCAATTATATTCTCCTTATTATCTACATTGGGTTGGTAAGCCACTGTAGGTCCGCCATGTTGCGCCGCCATTTTAATAATACGTGATTTGTGGAAGGATATTTTAGCAGATTCGCCGTTTTCTATATAAGTTTCACTGGGGGAGGGATGATCGGTCATGAATTATTATTTGGCGCTGATCATAAGTTTGTACTAACCTCCGTGTCTTGGAGACGTTGCCTTTTTAACTCCTCTATT
>JAPTYR010000005.1:50143016-50157247 GCA_029814505.1 Siphamia roseigaster | reverse complement strand
TTCTGTTGTCACAGAGCCAATCAAATGTTAGAATCAGTACTAGAGCCAATCATGGACACTGTTCCATGAACTCATTCACCGCTTGTTGCTACAGTTCTGTGGTCATATACGGTGTGCATTTTGCTTCCACAGTACTGATGGAAGACATGACAAATTAGTGATAGTATGTAGTATAGAATAGGAATTATTGTTCTAAATGTTGTATATGTTTTATTGGTGTTCTTAACTCTGTGCAGTCAGTCAGGCTGGAGAAGGTGGGCGGAGCCACATGCCAGATGCAGCAGTGTGCTGTGTTACCTCTCATTACTACTTCAACCAGGAATTGAACTCAAGTGTTCTTCATTACAGTCTGACTGAGCTAACCTTCCACTGCCTCTACAGTTGACCTATTTGCTCTCTGATTACTTTGGTACTTTTTGGGTTGTAACAAGTTACCAGTCTACACATGATACAACGAGGGCACTGATTGGCTCTGTGGTAATAGACAAACTGATATTTCGAGCCACAGTACTGTGTCAATAGCCACTTTGTTTTAAAAAAGGTGTATTAGTAGTCGGAGGGTTTTTTTAGATGCTGATGGACATTCCCTTTATATGAGGTGAGTATTCTTCTGGAGGTTGTGATCATGTCTGAATGCTGATGAACTTTCAACCCCACTGACTGTTGTTTTCTTACCAGATGCCATGGCCTCAGTCTTCTCCTCCTCCTGGGCCTCATTACCGATCCAGACGAACACCTACAAACAGACCAAGAACACATGCATTGAAACGTTCGGCCTCTTCTCTGCAGCCCAAAGCATCTTGGTCCAGTCTTTACCTGCTCCCAGGTGTCGAGGATCATTACGTCATCGGTGGCCAGGTCATCCTGGGTCATCTCCCCGGGAACCTCCTCGATCTGAGACCAGGACCAGAGTCAGGTGCATTTATATTTCATTAATTTGGAACTAAAGGGTCTGTTCATTTCAGATACAGAAAAGGAACTGAAGGACAAACACACACAGATGGATTCAAACAGAACCACAGTCTCATTGTTTCTTCTTTTTTCAGGAAAACTACAGCACATTTTTGTCTTCATGGTTGAGTGATTAAAAAATAGATCAAAACAAAAATTACCGTGACATACATACATTTTTCTTTTTTCTTTGTCAGCTAAAAGTGATTATTTTGCTTCATTTCACTTTGGATGTTTGAGAAATGTTGTGTTTCTATAATTACGGTTCTATCAGAAACCAATCATCATCAATTTTTTACATTTTAACTACACATCAGAAAATTAAAAATAAAAATAAAAACTTCAAACAAGTTTGTCTCACAAAGTTATCACTTTGTTTCATCCTGTTTTTTTCTTCTGTTATTTTTGACACGTTTAATCCTATATATAGTTTTATCTGGACATATTTTTTGCATCATTTTCATGTCTTTCAACATGTTTCTCTTTTGTCTTGGTTGAAAACATTGTTTTCATAGTTTTTTCCTTTACATCATGTTTGGTTTCATCTTTGTTCTTTTCATCTCATTTCATTTGTAACATTTTTTAATGCCAAATTAATCTCTTCTAAGTTTTATTTTCAGTTTGCATCATATTCTTCTTGTTTTCATCATCATTTCATCTTTTACATATTTGATCTTGTTTTTCATCATTTTTCATCTTCTATGTTGTTTTTGTCTTGTATCTTTTAATTTATTTCTGTTTTTTTCTTGTACAGTATTTCATATTTTACATCATTTTCATCTTCTTGTATCTTTTACATATTTATCCTGCCCCCCGAAAGGGGAGATGGGTATTGGTTTTGGGTCGGTTTGTTTTTTGTCTTTTGTTTTAGGAAAAGTTTAAGGTGGTCCAGAAAAGATCCCATTAAATTTTGGTGAATGGAGTTCAAAGGTCACAGTCACCAAAATGTGTTTTCACAATGATAAGAGAAAGGGAAATTCAGGTAAAATGTGTGTGAAGAGGGCGGGGTTTGTTGTGCCTGGCAACGGCATCTTTTATGTCAATTTTATCTTGTTTTTCATCATTTACATTATTTCCATTTGGTTCAACTTCCATTTAAAAATATCCATCAAAAATCAACTATTAAACGTTAGGGAAAAAAAGATGTGATATTTATCCTGATAACAATCAACTGGTAGAAACATTTTAGTATTTTCAGCCCTGGTTCAGCATCAATCCTGAACCTGCAGACAGATCAAACCAGAGATGCTGTCCTACATTTGATCAAGTGACAGACTTACGATAAAGTTTCCAGTCTTATTGGAGCAGGCGAAGAGTCTGGGCGGGTGAGCGTCCATCTTGTCCTTGAGTCTGGTGGATGTACGATATTCTGCCTTTCCACCCAGAATCTCCCAGAACTGATCTGTGGAGGCGACAGAAGCACTTACAGTCAAAATGAATAAATCAGTTTGGACCCGAGAGAACTGTGAAGACAAGACATGGGATAACAGATTTACAGTCCCGTCCAACATTAGGTTTGCAGGTTTAGTAAAGTTCTAATGTCCATGCATCTATTTGTCAGCCTCTATTACAGGGTTAGAGTTAAAAACAAAATAAATTGGATATCATTTCGAGCTGTCAAAATGAATGCATTCATGGAGATTAATCCATCATCATGATTAATCTGATTAAAAATGTTAACCCAATTACCTCATCTGCAACACAGAATGTCTCTGATCGTCTGTAGTTATGCATTTCAGACAGTTTGTCCCAGTAGAGTTACCGTGGTGCATGAAAAAATGGGCATTTGATCTAGTAGTGACAGGCAGCAGAACCAACACATAAAGATGGAAGACACTAAACAGTATGTTTCCTGTCTCGATGGAAATATGAGTTAAAACCCCCCAGTACAGAACAGTTTTTCAAGTTCTTTTGTTGAAATGGTTGAATGTGTTTAATAAACGCTTTTATGTGCATATGTATTCCCTTCTTTCTTGAGTCTGTTTATGCAAATTGAAATGTGATTAATATAGATTAAAAATGAATGATATTTAATTGTAATTAATAGAAATGAATCCAAAGCAACCCTGTGATTAATCTGGTGTAAAAATTGCACTTGTTTGACAGCACTAATAAATAATCATATGAATTGTCTCAGATGCAACAAGGTGAAAATTAAGAAGAAATCAAACACAAACACACCTATAGTCTCTGATTTTGTGAATTGATACTTTTTTTTAGATTGAATCAAGTCAAAATATAAAACATAATGTAATATTTGGCAGCATTTCAATTGATAAGTGAAGCATAATGAACTGCATAAACTCTACAATGATAATTTTAACCACTGGCCGTATGACTTTTAGTTTATTGGTTTATTTGAACATATATATATATATCTATAGATATATAGATATATATATATACACACATATATATATTTATTTATTTTAATTAAAAGTGGAATACATTACAATAAAACATCATTAAATGTTCAAAAATTTTAACAGAATATGGACAAACTGACCGACGTTCATCAAAAAAACTCAACACTGGTTTTTCTAACATCAGTTTTATGTTCTCCTAATGCCCATTTTTGGTCCTCACATACATTACTATGTAATATTCCTGTTCCAACATTAGGTTTGTTGGTTTAGTAATGTCCACACATCTGCATTTTTCAGTCTCTGTATTTAGATCCAATCTGATATATGTGTATTATGTACAGCAGGAAAATAATAGTTTAAGGTTAAAAACAGCTTCTACAAACCAAAGTGATTTTGTGTGACCTCTTTTGCACTTTATACGTCTTTAACTATTTTGTTCAGACAATATGAGATTTATTGCATTAATCCTGATGTGTTACACCAGGTTTCATTCAATAAATGTTAATTGTTTCAAATTTTTTTGTGCTGCTTTTTATCAAGGGGTCAGAGGTCACACTAAAGACTGACTGTATTATGACCCTTAACAACATACTTAGTTTTACACTTGTAAGGCTGTGGACATATTTCCTGTATTTTCTATATATCTGAAGAAAAGAGAATGACAAATAAATATGTATGATTGTAAACACAACAAATCTAAAGAAGTGTTTTTCTAACTGAATCATCATCCGCGATAAAGTGCTTTCAGAAAGTTTACCCTCTAAAAGACTATTTGATCAAGTTTGACCATTATTTTCTAAAACTGTCCTTTTTTACACCATGAACGGGGAATTCCAGATCACAGACAAGTTTGGAGAAGAAGAGTTCAAAGAAATAAATGGGACTGGATCAGATCTAAACTTCACATAGAGGTGGATGGAAACAGTGTTTTAGGAGATGATTTAAACCAAATATGTAGATGTGATGCATTTTGAATTAATAATAAAAACATTCCTTGTCAAATCGCAGCATAACAGTGGTGACTTTTTGTTCAACCTTAACTGGCGCCAGTCCTAAAAGCAGAGTGTGGATAAAATATTGAATGTGTTATGTTTTAGCCTGAGGTGTTATACCTGAAATTGAAGGCAGAGAATCTGAAAGCAACTCCCAGGATTACTGAGAAAATCTAACGGATTAAAGGGATGATGCAACGCCGGCTCCTTTGCTTTACTATGAATGAACACAAGCGCTTAGTTTAGCTGAAAAAGCTGCTCTCGGTTTGTAGTTGACACAGGTTTAATATTTGAGTGTGTTTCAGGTCTGGTTAAAAACACACACACACAGAAGAGGACGATAAAAGGTGAAGAGTTTCCTCACCGGTCTCTCCTCCCTCTGATAGTTCGGAGGCTGACACCCCCAGGATGTCACACAGCTGCTGGGAGCCCTGCTTCTCTGTGTCGCTGGCGCCCACGCCCACCCACAGGAAGCAGCCACTGGGGCTCACCAGAATAAAAGCATCATTGGAGTTCAGGCTGGAGGCAACGGGATCAACCTGAAGGAACGGAGATGAAAGATCAGCTCTGTGGAAACACTTCGACGAGATGAATCTGTGGACAATTAACACCAATCATCTGTCCAAATGGATGTTCTACTGACACAGGAGGGATGTCCCAGTTCTTTAATCCACCTCCAAGACCACAGAATCCACCTGCAGGCTCCTAAAGGAGGTTATGTATTCACCCAGAACCCAACTACACCTGCAGTAGTGGAGATGCTCTGACATCACTGTTAGGATATGGACCTAGTCAGTCACTCAGTTCATTATGTTGATCATTTTACTTCTTTCAACATCAGCTTCAATAACAACATAAGTGCAGAAAAAATGATTAAATCATTAAATTAATCAAAAATAGTGATTATGTAATCAAGTATGTACAGTATGTGTGTATCATGTGACTAAAACAGACTGAAAAGAAAACATGGAATGTCTAAAAACAGTTTTTGTCAGAACAATGACATAGATATTGATGTAAGATGAAACTCTTATGAGCTATTTTTGTTATATTTGACCAAGTAAATGAACCTTTAGTTGTACCAGGTTTTAAAATTAACAAGAAATTGAAGAAAACACTTAATTAATAATGTCTCCATCTATATTATAACTTCTGTCAGTGGTCACAATGTAACAGCTGATTGGTGTAACTTTAAGGGGAAATAATTGCTTAAAAAGACTTAGATGTAGTTAATAATAATTATTATTATTATTATAATCATATTTAGTTTGATGGGGAAAAAAACAGTCACATAAACACAGACAGGCTTAGAAAAGAAATCATATCTTCAAGCATGTTTTTCTTTCGTAGTCATTCTGATTTGGAGAAGGTTCAGTGGTTTTGTTCTGAACTTGTTTTGTTTCTTATCTGACGTGGATCTGTTGGAACGTGGTACTGAAGAGTCAAGTTCTTTTGCCATGTCCAGGTTCGTTTGATTTCTTGGTGTTTATTTTGTCTTTTCTGGTTTATTCTGAAGTTACTTCCTCTCTGTTTTGTTGTGTTTTTACTTCCTGTCGTCAGGTGTTGATTACCTGAACTGAGTCTGAGTGTCCTCTTGGGTTTGTCTTTGGACTGAGCCGTCATTACCCCCATGTAAGCAAGTGATGTGACCCTTTTTCTGTAATATTGACACTATTTCTTCCGGATGTTTGTGACCTTTGTGAATATTAAACATATTTTTTTCAGCTGTAAACTGACTCGTGATTCAGCTGTAATGAAATGCATCAATGCTGGTGAAAACACACATAAAAACACACTGAAAAATAAGTAAAATACAATCTGCCTTTAAAGGTGAAAATGCCTTAATTCGCCATTTTCCTGTTTGAAAATCTATTCTAGTACGAATCATCAAATTTTAGTACAAATCATCAAACCCCAAAACAATACAAAAGTCTGTGTCCCCTCCTGTCCTTTAGTCAGTTTTAAACAAACCTCATTCATGAAGCCGTTCTATTACTCTGTTTAGAAAAACTGGCCATTTTGCCTCTGTTTCCTGAATCTGTTGATTTGACTCTGAAATGACATCTTGTATAACCACAGTGACACCAGCCTGCAGTGCTACTCTTTTTAGGTTTAAGAGACTGAAGATCAGAAGAAGCAGCACGAATGTTCAAAACTGTGCTAATATAAAGTGGTAAAAACCAGCACAAAAACCCTTTCAGATCCTCATACGGTTGTGTTTAAAAGTCATGTAATTCTCACTTTTATAGATGTCCCTGAACGCCTCGTGTCTGTTATCCTCACCTGGACATACACACATTTATCTGCCTCCATCTGAGAATCTGAAAGACTCAGAATTTTAGTCAAATCAAGCCTTAAAGTAAAGAGCCTTGATTTTTCCATTTTATTTCTCTCTCCAGCAATATAGTTATTTACAGTTGAATCTAAATATAAAGTCTTAAACTCAGGACTCAAACTAGAAAAGCCACCATCATCTTAGTACATTACTCTGTTTTATATGATACTGATGAGCTTTGTCTTGTCTTTTATTTAGGCTATTTTTCTATTGTACTTTTAGTAAGTGGCACTAAATAGAAAGTCCACATTTGACACGACAAAGTGGATCCGAGTCTGAAATAATGACGCTGTGTGTGAAGATGTTAGTAATTACTTTTGGGAAAACAATGGTGCTCTGAGGCACAGAGGAAGAACAGATATCACATGTGAAAGTATGCGTTGGCATGGAAACCAGTCGAGGGTTTGGGACTTTTTTATAAACAACCCCTCTAAAAATTTAACCCCTTCATGTTAGTCATTGAATATATGAATATCCTCTCAGACTCTGAGATGTGTAATTATTTTAACTCTAATGTGTAATTATTATTATTAAAGAAGAGTATTTTTCACCTGATGTTTTTGCTGAAAGAACATCAGCTATTATAGTGCCATGCTGCATTTTATTGATTTTCTGAATTGCTAATTCCTTGTGATGGACCTTTTTTAAAACTAAAAAAGGACTACACTCTGGATTTATTGTTAATTTACAGCCATCGGAAACTATCTGCTGGTTTAATACTCTACTTTTGATTCCATTCGCATTTATAAATAAATGACTGACTGCATTTTTCTTTATATTTTGAAGATGTTTCCTAATTTATAAGGTAAACATAAAGTTGTATATTCAGATTTATACTGCCTAAACCATGGTGTCAACTCATTTTAGTTCAGGAGTCACATTCAGCCCAACATGATCTGAAGTGGGCTGAAGCATTATAATAATAACAGAAGAAAAAAATGAATTACATGATTGTAGATGTAAGCACTACTAAGTGAATAAGATAAACATCCTGAAATGTCTTAAAAATAAAGTCCAATTTTAACAATTTTATGCCTCTGTTAATCATTTACACATGTATATTGCAACTTACAGACCAAAGTCATATTAGTAACAGGTAGAATACTAATAAAGTTACACTGATTTCTCTTAAGACATTTAAGGCTGCTCATGTTTATTCAAATTACTCACATTTTTTGCAAAAGGATAGTTTCTAAAAATGTAAACATTTTCATGTAGTTTAACTATATATATATATATATATATATATATATATATATATCAACAAAACAAAATGTGTTTAAGTCAACAAATATGATAGTATTTTACTGGTCTGACCCACTTTAGATTATATTGGTTTGTATGTGGAACTTCAACTAAAATGATTTTGACGTCCTTCATTGTTAATATATCTTCAGTGTATATTTGCATTTCACAAATTCTTCCCACTGGCTGGAACGGATCCTTTGGCGGGCTGGTTTTAACCCACAGACCGCATGTTTCACACCTGTGCCTTAAAGACACATTTGACCTTGTCTGAGTCACCCTGGTGGTTCTCAAATCTATTTTGTATGTACTCGTTGTGTTTTATTTTTTTGTCTGATTGTAAAGGAGCCAGACGATAATAACAGATAAATAACAACATTTGATTCCGAGTCTGATTTCAGAAGATACACCTCAGATTTGACCCTGAACAGCCTCCAGTTTCACTCCTGTTGTGTTTCACTGCTGCTGAATGTGCAGAGGTGTCAAAAGTACACATTCTGTACATAAGAAGAAGTACAGCTACTTGAGTTAAAAATACTCTTGTAAAATAAAAAGTATTTATTGAACTCCTTTACTTAAATAAAAGTTGTTGTTTTTTTTTTAAGTACACCTTCTCAATTGTAATAAAGTACAAAAGTTAAAAAGTAAAACGGCATTTTTTTTGCCATGAATGAAACAATACTTATTTAACCAGTAAAAAAAATTATAAAAGTTTGTTTTCTAATTCCACAGTGAATAGTACTGACCTGAGTTCTGTACCAGGTCTGATACCTGAAAGGTAACCCACAAAAGTATGTGGGGACAGGTAAAAAACAAATAAACAAACAAAAAAAAAAGTGTTCATACTGTCCCATCCATTTAGTTTGAAAAAGGACTAAGCCTATTCTGAGAATGTAAGGAGTATAAAGTACAGATATTTATGCAAAAATGTAGGGAGTAAAAGTAAAAAGTTGTCAGAAAAATAAATATTCAAGTAAAGTACAAATACCTAAAAAAAAAAAAAATACTTAAGTACAGTGTCAAAGTATTTGTACTTTTTTACTTATACTTGGTTACTTCCCACCTGTGTGAATGTGACCCAGACCCTAGCCGACCAGTGTTCTTACCTCCACGGTTCGGGTGTGTCCTGCCGAGTTGGATCGGACCTGGAAGAGTCTCGTCTCAGCCGGAGCAGACTGGCCTCCGTCTCTGGACGTCCCCCCCTTGTAGACCACCATGGGCTGCCCCCCGAACAGACTCATGAGATGGGCCGGCTCCTTACCCTGCACCACCCTCACCTGGTACACAAACACCAACATGTCACAGGATGAATGGATGGTGTGTACAGTCGTGTACTAAAAAAGACCTGTCACTGTGTCTGTGTTAACAGTAGGTGGTGCAAAACACATCTGGACAGATAAACCCTGATCTGTGGGTGCTGCAGTACCAGCTGTGGACACCAGGTGGCAGCAAGTGTCATATGTTTGTGAAAATCAGAGCTGACTCAGGTTTGACAAAAACATTCTTTTTGGTGTGCAGAATTTTTTTTTAATAAATATTTATGTCTGCAAGGTCTAATAGAGTTGAAAAATGCTAAATATTTATTAATGGATTCACATATTGGGAACATAAGTTTGTCTCAGATGGAAGTATGTTCTCTGGTGCTGGATTCATCGTGTTTTCACATCTTCGAGACAATAGTGGACAGTTATTACTTAAAATAATGATGCCAAAAACTAAAAATATATAATTTGTGCTCAACTACTATTATCTGATGCACACAAACACAAAATCATGCTGTGACACTCAGCAAACAATGAACAGGAACACAACACATGCAAAGTCAGTGGTGGAATAAGTATTCAGATTATTTACTACAGTAAAAGTACTAACACCACACTGACAAATTACTGCACTACAAGTTCTACATTCTAAATCCCATTTAAGGCTGCAGTGATTGATAGCTTTTGTTGCTATTGAATAAAAATTCTGTAATTTCATTCCACTGAATTATAATTGATAGGCGCTGAATTCTGTCCACGGCTGGGACTCGGACTGGTGTTTTCATACATATAGGAGGTGAAACATGTGACTGAAAACTGTAAATACTATTCACCAATTAAATACAGTCAGATGTGACTCCACTGCTTGGAAAAATGCCTTTAATGTTCATCTTTATTTAGATAAAGTCTGGTTTGGTACAACAGGAAAGATCTGAAAAAATAAATTGAGTATTTTCTTCTTCTGGTGATTTTACTCCTGATTTCATCTCCTGCAGCTTCAAGTAAAACTATGTAAGTATAAAAATGTACTTTACTATTGTACTATTTTATAAGATGTTAGAATGTGGTATCTGAAACTGCTTTAGATACTACGGTTAGTTTAATCTACAGCGATGTATTACATTCTATAAGATCACAACCATGTATCTGTAAAAAGTCAACTTTCAATCAGCTCAGAAGAACAGGCCTGTTTTCAGCTTTAGAGGAGGAGGTAATCGAATGAAAGAAGGTGAAGAATTTACTGAAATGTCCATCATTCATTATGAATAAATATACAAAGGTAAGAAACATTTGGTTGTAGATCAAAGACTATAAAAGGAAATAAAACTGTCAGTTAAACGATGAGGAGGAAAAGATACAATATTGGCCTTTGAGATGTACTGGAGTAGAACAAGGTAAATATTTAAGTAAAGTAGAAGTAATTTATATTTGTTAAGGCAAACACATACACTATATGGACAAACATTTTGGGACAGATTGAAATCAGACGTTTCTTTTCTTACAGGGATCTGGGATACAAATGTCATGATACACTTTGATATTGTAATAAATATCAGTGCATTGGTCAGTTTGGTTTAAATAAGTAGGTAAACTTTATTTACATTGCACTTTTCACAAACATATAAAGTCAAAAATTGTGTTACAGTGCAACACAATCAAAACAGTTAAAATACAACTAAAATATAATAAAATACAATTAATATAAAACTAATTTATAATAAATACACTCTATGCAGTCAGGTGGTAACAGCCTTCAGTCAGTCTTGGATTAAAATGCCTGTTCAAAGAAGAATGTTTCCAGGTGGGTTTTAAACTCAACACTGTCCATGGCTCGACAGTGCAGAGGGACGTCGTTCCACAGGCGTGGTGCTACTGCTTTAAAGGACCTGTCACCTCTGGTAGTAAAGTGGGTGTGGTGAACCATTAAATTGTTATCTTTGCTCCCAACAGGAGCGTCACCAGCTATTGAAAACATTCGGGGGTTAGCCCAGGAGTTAGAGTCCTTTTAGTAAGGTGGGGGTCCTGGGGTATCACCCCTGGCCGAATTTTGAAAACTGGGTTGATGAACGGGCAATTTTAAGAAGTTTTTACTGGATCAAATGTTACATTTTGTTGCTGCTGCCTGCTGGTAAAACAAAAATAACATTGGCCACTATTTCCGCCCTTCATTTTGCGTATTTCCATCATATTTATTGCATAGATTTTTTTTTTTTACAGCAGCAGAGATCCGGGGCTATTCCTCGAATGCCCAGGCCTGCCTAACAACACCGCTGGCTTCCAAAATACCTCAGAGATGATTTTTATTAAATTTCACTCAACATTGATTTTGTTTTTTGTTTTTAATGCCTGACTATGATAACTTTTCATGCTTGACTGTAAATAATAATTATCTCTCTTCACAACTCACTCAGGAAGAAAAATCTCCCATTTAACTTTAAGGAAATATTGAGGTTTATATCTCAAATCAGCATGAACAGCTTGATGTGTCCCTTTATATTTGTCCATAGAGTTTAAAAGTAAAAACCAGCAAAGATAACAATTTAAGCAAAACTAACCAATGCAATATTTATCACAATATAAAACTATATTATGACATTTTGTATTTGTATCCCAGACGCATGTTAGAAAAGAAACACATGAATTGAACACACACACCTTTGTCCATATAGTGGATGAGTGAAATACACACTGAATAAGCTCTAAATAAGTCAAAGTTTTTAAGATCTTTCTCTAATTCTGAGCAGAGTTTAGAAACAGGGCTGTTATTTATGAGCAGCAGACTGGGTGGTGACAGAGGAGGAGGAAGAGGAGGAGGAGGAAGGTCCCTCTTACCAACATCAACATCCACATTAGCAGTTCCTGTTTGTGCTTGATCTAAATAGTTTGACTGTGAATCTCATTCATTAACCCTTTAACTCCTGATGCATCAGCACTGACCCGTTCTGAATGGATGTGGTTTAATTTAAATATACAGAAAAATGTAACCGTATTTTTTTTTTTTTTTTTTTTTTTTTTTTTTACTGTGAGTTTTGTTCATGGAACTGATGTATGGAGATAAAAAGATGTCAAAAAGCAACTGATTAAGAAAAAGAAAACTTAATTTTAGGTTTGTTTTTTTTCCAAATTTTTTGTAGTATTTATAATATTTATTATTTTTTTGTGCATTTTGTTGCTTATTTTGGTTATTTTTCTACATTTACTTTTTTTCCCCTCACTTTTGTTCCGTTTGTGTCTTTGTTCATGTTAATTATTATTTTTGTTGGTTTATTATTCATTTTTGTTCATTTTTACTGATCACTTTGGTTGTTTTTATTCATTTTGTTGCTTTTTTTTTTTAACTGTGGAAAGCCTCAGGAGTTAAAGGGTTGAGAAATGTAACACGATCAGCCCATTCAGGATCAAACTAAAAAGCTGGCGTTAGTAGGACTGCTGAGGTTTAGGACGTGATCATATGAGTCAGGATGAGGATCAGGAGATGAAATACCTGAGTGGTTATAGGAGCACCAACCACCTGAAGAGACAGACAAGGTTTGGAAATCAAAGGAGAAGCAGCAGCAGCAGCAGTGGGGGGAAACCATCAGGGAGGAGACAAAGGGTGAGAGGAGGTGACGGCGCTGAGAGCGTTAACCATGAATGGAATCTGATGAATAGAAGCTTCAACAAACCGACTGAAGGGAGGGGCTTTACCTGCACAGGACCACCGCCGAGCTCCTCATCCAACTGAGCACCAAGGATCGCTGAGGCCCCGATCTCATCCTGACTGGAGTCCATGCCCTGCCTGAGTGGAAGTCAGGTGTATTTAATATCAAACAGCAACAGAACAGACGTACATGACAGAAGAAAGGGTGTTAATTACATAAAAAAAAAGCCCTGATGTTAAAAGAATGCACATTATTACCCCAGCAGACACATAGATACTTTTGTGTAACAAATAGAAACACTGTTTTAGTGTCTTTATGCAAGTAACATATAAAAGTATAAGCTCCCAAATTGTAAAATTAAAGAGTATTCCTGCATTTTTCTCTGAATAACTTAGAGCACCTTGTCGAATGAAATCAGTCTTGATAATGAGTAGGTGAGCTTGAAACAATATTTTAGCTGATTATTTGATTATTATTTATTTATTTGTCATTATTTAGACTATTTTAAGGGATTTTAGGAAACAGTGTTATTAAGACTTTTATTAATATTTACATTAGGATTCTGCAGTGTAGACTACTGAACTGAAATGTCACTGTTATTAATCATTTATGTCTTATATACTTATTATTTTAATTGATCTCTTATTTTATCTTTTATCTATTCTTTATTCCTTACAAATTCTTTAAAAATATGTAAACATTGATAGTCGTAACTGAATGCCTTGTCAAACAAAGTAATGAGTGTAATGTACACATATTTCTGTTCATCAATAGGAAGTAAAAGTTATAAAAAGAAACAATAAATGATAACCTAAAAAATCTACTTGGATATATTTCTGTGTTCCATCTGTGGGTAAGAAACAAAAGAAGAAAATAAAACCTTGTATCAGGATGGAAACAACTTCTAAAAATTTAATTAATTTAATTTAAAGTTTAATGTATCTGTATGTTGTATCTTCTAAAAGCTGCAAATAAGAAAAAGCTGCTACAGCCCAGAAAAACACTGACTGAACCTAATACTTTGACATGTTTTTCATTGTAACACATTTTTAACAAAAAAAAAAAGTAGTGACGAGGAAGTTAAGGATGACTAATGAGTTGAAACTGTGATGTGAAACAGGTGACTGAGGTTATGATTTAGTCCAAAAGCATCATCCAGGAAGCGTCTTTTCCTTCAGAAGGTCGTGAACAAGCGTGTGAGAAAATCCTTGAAAGGTATGAAAGCATTGTTCCTCACAGAAAGATAGGAAGGGATTTGGAGCTTTGAGTCTCAGCAGAACCAAATTAAAAGACTCATGGGATCTAGAGGAAGCTCTGCACATGAAGAGCAAGAACATAAAGTGTGAGATCTGTCATTGATCTGTAATTTATCTGTAATTGATCTGTCATTGATCTGTCATTGATTTGTCATTGATCTGTCATTGATCTGTCATTGATCT
>JAPTYR010000005.1:49036194-49046210 GCA_029814505.1 Siphamia roseigaster | reverse complement strand
TTATTTATTTGCATTGGAAGTGTTCTTTTTATTATGTGGTGTCCAGTTTACCGGTACCTTTGTTACTTGAAAACTTAAGTTTACAGTTTAATTTTTTTTTACCACTATGTAGTAGTGTACTGTTTTCGATACTTGAAGTTAAAATTATTTACCGTTTGTCTACGGGTATATTTAAATACAAAGTTCAATAAATGTTCATTCTAATATATTTACATCATGAGTGTTTTAATTGCCTTTAATAGTCAGTGTGCATTTAAAAAAAATGTATATTGGCCTCGAATGTCGGCTTTCAAAAACGGTCATCGGCTGAATTTTTATTTAAAAATCAGTATCGGCATTGGCCTTTGAAAAACCCATATCGGTCCACCTCTACTCTTAATGTCTATTAAAATCCTTTTGAGTGGATTGCCCATGGGGTGTGGGTTCATAGCATATAACCCAGTGCATAATTATAGCATTAGCTAGCACAGACATAATACATTTGGAGCTTTTAGAACGAGCACATGTAATCTTCCGGGTTCCACAGAAGTCCACACCAATCGATCGCCAAAGTCATACAATCCTGTAATCCAAAATGTTGTTTTAGTTCCACCAAAAACAATCCTCACAAACCGAAATGAACATTGTCATTCTAATTACTGTGTTATGGGATGTGTCTGTATGTGTGGCGAGTGATGTGAGAACGTGTGGTGCGCGCGAATGTGCGTGTGACCGGGTCAGTTGGTGAGTGTGTCGGTGCAGTCGGACAGAGGGAGATGCAACTGGGCGTGTAGTTTAGGGTTTAGGGACAAGTACAGTACTTTAAGGGGGTCTATGTATAAAATAAACCTGTTCTTCAGCTGGAAATCACCTGTTGTCCCGTGTGCCTTCACTCTCTGTGGCGTGGAGTTTCCAACCGAGGGAAGAGACACCGTCAGCCCTGGAGGAAGCAGGAAAAGGCAGCCTCCCTCCCCTGTGTCTTCCAACAGTTAGCAGGAACCATCAATAACTGTTTCGCAACACAGCCAGGGACAAGTATTCCATTGTGACTGTTCGTACCGCACTAGTAAAATGTCGGGTGTGATTTCACTTAGCTGTTATCCGTGCACCGTCAGAGAAGGACCATCAGGATTTTATTGTTTTGGGTGGTTTTTGGTGGAACTAAAACAACATTTTGGATTACTGGAATGTATGACTTCGGCGATCGATTTGTGTGGACTTCTGTGGAACCCGGAAGATAATAGAGGTGCGTGTGCTCGTTCTAAAAGCTCCAAATGTATCATGTCTGTGGTAGCTAATGCTATCATTATGCACTGGATTATATGCTATGGTCCCACACACTACAGGCAATCCACTCAAAAGCATTTTAATAGACGTTAAGAGCTTGTGAGAAGGTTTAACGCTTGCTCATTATCACCCGCTTTGATGGAAATGCGCACAAGTGTCAAACTCAGTGTACCCCGAATAAAATTCTCTCACGTATTTCCCGTAATATAACTTAGGTTAGCCTCAAACAGATGAGATATATTTGTAATGTAGCCGGAATTCTCCTTTAAAGACACTTTACATACAGCAGATAAAAACCAAACACATTAAAACCAGATAAAAAAAAAACAGGTGCAGAATGTAGAAATATGAATATAAAAACAGTTTAACATTTAAAAAAATCTTAAATAAACTAGGGATTTGAAGGTGTTGAGGTTGGAGCACTGTGAGATGGTGGGTGGGAATTCCAGACGGTTGGAACAGCAATAGAGAAGGCTCTCCCTGTTCATTTAGAGTGACTGTGAATGTAATTAAAGGGACCAGGTCCTTCAGTTTTATTTCCTTCTGTAGGTTGTTCCAGGCAGTGGGAGCATTGTTGCTGTGTCCTGTTGTGACTTTTGGATCATGTGGTAGATAACAGATTCTTGGGCAGAAGATTCTAATTATCATTCCAACAGATGTAGATCATTAAATAATAGTTTTTGTTATAAAGCAGAATGGAGCTGAAGCTGACAACACTGAGCGTTGCATGTTATTTCTATTTACTGGACAGTTAATTTTTGGTTGGTTTTATTTTATGGTAATGATTCAAAGAAACCATTTTAGTCTCAAAACTGATGAGAACAGTGTATCCAGGCAACATAGATAAGACAGAATGCAAAGGGGAAACCACTGTTTGCAAAACCACAACATTAGTCTCATGCCCTGTACACATGACAACAAAATGATGTCAAAAATTTCAGCCTTTCATCCATATGGTCCCTAAAATGGTACTTTTGGAGAACAGGTCCCAGAATGGAAGAATGTCACAACGCTGCCTTTGTGTTGCTATATGGATAGGAAACACCACTTACATTGTACCGCATGACCGGAAGAAAACCCTTGATGTAACAACCAGTTTAAAAAAAACAAAAACAACAATGGCGGATTACAGAGTTATGCTTGCGCTACAGGTGGCTCCTAAGCACCAGCATTAGCACTACTGCAACAAAACCTGGTAATGCTGTGTGGTGATGTATGATGTCAGATACTTTTAAATCCACCATGGTGTCCTGGTAGAAGGGCAACTCAGTGAAGAGCTTGGCTGGGACCTGGGAGAAGGACCTGAGGCACTGCATTCTTCTGTGATTTTAGTGAATCTTGCTGCTCTGCCTGTGTTTGTGTGCAGTGCCACATATAGGTATAGAATGCATATTAAACCATTTTAACCCAGTTTTCCCATTTCTACCCGGACACAGATTTTACTTGAATTAATTTATGCATTTGGCAGACACTTTTATCCAAAGCGACTTACAAGTTCACAGTGCACTGGCCGGGAACCGAACCCAGGCCTCCCGTGTGGCAGGCAACAATTCTACCACTGAACCACCAATACATGTAGGCAGAGCTGGGCACAAATACATCATAAAGTATTTTGATACAAAATACAAATACTGGGTCATAAAATATATCAAAATAAAATGCAAAAATACTGGTCTGCAAAATGTATCAAAATAAAATACAAGTATTTTGTATTTTGAAAATACAATTATTACATAAAAAATCTCTTATGAATAAACATCTCTTATGAATGGTGACACTCAATCACCTTCAAGTTATTGCTCACAAAGAATACTCGAGTGGAAACAGCCTGAACTTTGTCTGCTTGTTCTGAACAATGATTACTTTTCAAACTATGAATAAAATGACATGTAAAGGTCAGGGTTTGTTTTATTGTTTTATTTGAAACTGAGGAGCATACAACAAATAAAAATGGAGGCTGCTAATTTCAAATCCAAAAATTATGAAATTTAACTACAAAAGAGAAATCACAGACCAGCAAGATAGTGTTTAGTTGTTTTTCAGGAAAATATTTCAGGAGTCAATAACCTTCTGTGAGGCCAGTTGACCAAACCAGCAAAAGAAAACACTCAACTGGGGCTGTTGATGTTGAATCTAACAAAGAGTCGTTTTATTAAAGGATATGAATCACTGACCGAAGCAACTTGTTGACCGACCGTCATCTGTCAACCTGTGCCTATCAACCACTCATCATTCATGAGTAAGTTAACAGTTGAATGTAGCTGGTGCTTATGGTCTAATTCGATGGACAGTGTGTGTGGGAAGACTGTGTCATATATTTTTATAAAACATTTCACCTTAGAGTTGTTTCCATGCCTGGACAAGCCTGTAACAGAGGGGTGGAGGTGCGGTGTCTTCCCCTTCACTGCTGTAGTGGTGACTGGGGGAGCGGAAAAAAAGGTCGCATTCACGCCTCGACTGGGCGTGTCACGTGATTTACGTCTTCTTTACCCAAAGATCTGTGATGATGATTGATTCGCTTATCTTTTACTGAATAAAAAAAAAGTTTTATCAAAGTGTTTTAGTATTTTAAATACTCAAATACAGCACCTCAAAGTATTTAAATACAAACTACTTTTTATCAATCTTTTAAAATACAAATGACAAAATACGCAAAATATTTTAAACACGTATTTTAAATACATGTATTTGAAATACTGCCCAGCTCTGATTGGTGGTGAATTCAGTTTGTTATATGAACATTATTCCTGAGTATCTCTGATATATTAGGGGGATTTAACGGCCAATTGCTTTAGATTTATTACAAATAGCACCTTTAACTCCAACTGGCTGTTAAGAGTACATTTATGGGCTGGTAAATACTCTGAAAAGACATCTTCATGTATGGCCTGGACAAGACCTTTAGTAACAACCAATTAACCTCTGTTGATCCATCTGATAAAAAGAGGAGACAACCCCAATTTCAGGTTTTATTGGTGGATTAATGTCCTGTGATCAACTACCAAGATGTCCAGGGTATACTCCGCCTGTCAGCTGGGAGAAGCTCCAGCCCCGCCTTTTTTTTCCTGAGAAAGGAACTGAGAAAAGTCATTACTTTCAGCTCGGACTGGTTAATATATTGAATATATTTGATTAATCAAGGTTTTGCTTTGTAAAATTGTCAAACTTGATTGAGATTATCCCTCTGCAGTGTTCAATTCGACAAGCAACCTCTTTACTTATTGTAATATACTTTCTCGACTTGTATATAATGTCCATAAATAAAGTGCTGTTTTATAATTCAGTTTTGTTTTGAGTTCATGGCAACAGAAAACAAGTAATTACAGTCTGTAACATCGAAAGAAAATCTTCAGATTCAGTTTTTTCCCATATCACTTCTTGTATAAATTCAACTTGGATTTTTTTTTTGTTGCTTAAGGTATCGCCAAGATCCCATTTGGAAGAGAAAATAAAAGGAGGCACTATTTGACTGACCATTCAACATGTGATCAACAAACTGGTTGAAATGTATGAGGATAATGTTGCTACAGATAGCATTTTCATCAAAATACTTAAGCAGCAAAAAGCATTCCTCAGCTATTGAACCACTGGTGTAAGATAACATTGTACCTTCAGTAGTAGGTGATACTTTAGCACCCTCTGCATGGGAACCACCAGAAGATCCTGCAGCTTGAACTTCCCCTCCTGCACTTTCATGGTACATTCCTGTGGAGCAGCACAGGCAGTGGGGTCACTATTAGACACTGCATAATGCAGCATTGTACCTTTTCTACTAACAAGCATCGATTCATTGTTTAATAATTCATTTTGTCTTGTTGCATTTTTGCTGGTGCTTGCATACATTGGCGAAGCATTCCATCAACAACAACGAGGCCAGTTTATTCACGCAGCGCAAAAAAATCTATGGTGGTGCCACCCATTTGTGACACAATTACCCAGCATGCTGACTGAGAAATTCCTCCAACTAATGAATACATTTCTATAAACTCTGCATAAGACACAGCTTTTGTTGCCATGATTCTCAGTGGTTTGTGTAGGCGTATTCACTGCTGCACTTCCTATAATTGTGCAGCAACAGAAACAGCTCATCCCTACTTTAAAACAGGGGTTCTGTGTGTGGAGACAGTGTTTTTACCAGTTACAAAGCTCTACTATGAGTCTCACTGTCAACTGTGGGGTGATTACAGCCATCCCCAACTGTTCTTCAGCCATGTTAATGGATGATCTGCATTAATCCTATCATTACAGCGGGTGCTAGCTTTACGCAACCATCACTTGAGGTTCTTCTAAAGATTTAGTAATGATCAGGGAGTGAAAGGACCCCACATAGAAGATAGTCTTACACTGCAGATGGCGATCCACCACAATGTATCCAGACAAAAAAAACCCAAACAAAAACACATTTTCCTTAACAAGATGTATTCATCATAAATATATTGGAGGCTTTAACAATACAGTTATCATAGCTCCACTAACATTGCAATCTCCAAAATAAAAGAGAAATCTTTTTATACAGTATTACAGTATACCAATATTTAGACAACTTTGAATTAAATTGCATTATTTCATTCACATCTCTGAATGCCATTTGTAAATTATGACCTCAATTAGGGATTTAATAATGTCTTTACTTATTCATAGTATTCTTTTACTCTACAGTAAATCTTCTTGACACACATAAATGACATTTGGAAGGTTGTCTGACTGAAGGTTGTATTGCTTGAAATGGCATGCTTTCTATGGAATGTTGCTTCATTATTAGTACGGTACAGGTTCGTTTCTTATTTTGGAGCCATTTTATTGAAAAAAAAAAAAAACCTGTCATAATGATGTCTTTTCTGCTTTAAATTTGTATTAAACCATGTGTGAAATGCTAATTAAGACATACTTGACCCTGACCTGTTTAGAGATTTGCATAGAAGCAAAAAACATAAAGGACTGCCTACAGTGTTGTTCATTACTCTAATGCACTTTGGTCATTTCACCATGGGCTTTTTGGATTAAACAGTGAAGGACATTACCTCGACTTTAACTCTAACCTCCTCGTGTGTTGCTATTAGCTCATCCAGTGTCTTCTGGGCATTCTCCATGTGGCTGCAGTATTGGCCATAGATCAACAACCTGGAATGACAGTGGAACCAAAATATTGAAACATTTGTTAATTTTGTTTTGTTTTAAGGAAAGGAAAATAAGTTATGTGAACTGAAGAATTGAACATTTTCAGTTACAAACATATGAACACAGCATCATTCGTCCTGTAGAAGTGCTCAATCTTACAAATTATAAGAAAGTACAGTCCCAGTTCGGCTGATAAATCTTCGAAAAATCATATCCGTAGTCTAGTTTTCAGAATGAAGTGAGTGGAATAAAAGTTTAATACTCCCAAGATGCAATACAGCTCATAGACAGCAGTCAACACACATGAAAATACACTTATAACATTTACCAAGTCGTAAAATCTTAGAAGCTGTTCTAGAAAAGTTGCACTATACACAAAAATCAACTAACACATGTCACTAACCTGAGCCCAACACCAAAAGAATAAAAATGTATTAAATTACTTCTATATATAGTCACGCTTTCTTAAAAAGCTAACAGCTGAAGGATAAAATACCTCATGTATCTATTGTTGCACCTATAGGAAGACAAAACCTCCACCTATATGAGAGCAGAACCAAATTCAACAGATTAAGTTGAAAAACATATGAGGAACATTGTAGATTTAAATATTAAAAAAAGCATTAGTATCAGTTACAGGACATAAAAAAGCAGCAAATGTAGGTTTTTGTGTGTATAGGAACATTTTAAGATTCACAGCTCACAGTTTATTGAAAAAAACAAGGCATTTTATATGAACTAATAAGGCTCTTTTTAATATCTAAAATATTGGCTGTGTTAAATATTCTTGTAAAAACATGGAGACAAGCAAAACTACTGCTGGAATCCACAATTAGCTGCGATTCGCGTCTTATCTTGGAACCTTTAGGCGATATACTCCACAATAATTTCAAGATTAATAACACAATTTGAGATGTCATTGGGAGAGTTATTTGGTACTCTGGGGGGCAGGCAAGTGAATATGTGAATAAGTGTATTATGAAGAGGAATATACATGAACGCCATGAATAAATAATAAGTGGATCCTTTTTCCCAGGGCAATATTTGGAGGGGTAGCATCCTCTTACCAATAAGATGTAATCACACTGTGCTAATGAAAGATGCAGTGTTAGATCAGTTGCTGTGCAGAGTTTTTCTTATCAGTGTGTGAGGAAGAAAACGATCTCTTAATTTCAGGCAGTGAGGATATGGAAGCAGCGTTCATTAGATGTTACAATGGGAGCCTGACACAGATCCGTGGGTTCAGCTGGGAGCGAGTTCAAAGCCGTCGAGCCTGGAGGAAGCCGCCGCATGTGGCACACATTCCCCGCTTTCTCGATCGCTGAGTCAAAGTAGGGCATTGGCATGGCTCGACTCGCTTGGCACACCACCCTCTTAATCTGAATCTTGAGCGGAGTGGGGCAGTACAGAGAACTGGCATCCTGAAGTCTAATGATGCATCCGATTGATCTATGATTCAGATGAGAGCAACGCTGCAAAAAAGAGGCACCGAGGGAAGACTATGACACAGCGGTGATGCAACTACACACGGAAACAAAACAGACTTGGTGCGTTAGATCCTCGCAGAAAGGCATGTTTAATAATGTGAGAGCTTTGTGCATCACAGCTCTGGCTTACTGTTACTAAAACTGGCACCGAGACCATGAGACAGGCTGAAAACTCACAAATACACTGGCAAGATGTCAAGAAAGTTAAAGCAACTGGAATGACTTCAAAAGTCACAGAGATGACCCTGAAAAACTCGGGTGCGAGACACGTCAAGGGAAACCACAATACAACCACAACTCTGGTAAATCCTCTGAAGTTGCGACCCATCTGGTGAAGCAGTTATATTCAAAGCTTCCAATATTCACTCTCTAAAGTTTACTTCATCCATTTTCTGAATCGCTTAGTCCATGTGAGGGTCACGGAGGAGTTGGATCCTGTACTGAGGCGTGAGGAGGATGGCATAAAAATGCAAAGACCATTCAGTAATGGGGGATTTAGACTGACTGGTCAACCTGTTAATGTATGTGTTTGGACGGTGGGAAGAAGCTGGAGAAAACCCTCGCACACAAGGGGCATCAACAACACTGGTCGATGCTGGAGTTGAACTGCGGACCCTCTTGCTGTGAGGCAATAAGATTGTATTAACCAATGGACCAAGTGTCAAGTTTCAATCCTTGAAAAACAGTGTAGTAATAATTTAATCCTTAGAGATGCCCTAAAACCATTGTCTTTTTTTTTTGGTGATCATTATGGCTGTGTTATGGCATGGATTTCTGCAATTTTATCACATTATAACATTTTTTGATATACAGTGGTCCCTCACTATAATGCAGTTCACCTTACATGGCTTTGCAGTTTGGCAAACAAACAAACAAACAAAAAAAATACAGTGTATGAATGTGCATAGTGTTCTGCATCCTGATTGGTCCTGGCAGAGCAGCACCCAGCAGCACCTGTCAAAAGGTGACGTATAAACTCTGCAGGCACTGATTGGTCCGTTTTCTCTCTGACCCACCGCTTTACAAAATACAGGCGTGGAAGTTGATGGTAAATATATTGGCGCATTAATCCACACAATGACAGCCCAAAACTATACCATGGTCGGTCCAGGAGATTCAGTCATTGGTGGCAGACAAAAAAATTCAGAAGAGACAAACACACAACAAGCGAGTTTATCAACAATTCCTTGAGCAGATAACATGGAAGTAACATGTTGCCCCATTGTGGTATCCAGGTACTATAAAGCCAGTACTATCCGGGAATGGAAATGCTACTTCACAAATTTCACGTATTGTGGTTTATTTTGACAATGTAACCCCTGCGATAAACGAAGGACCACTGTACATATATCCATCTAATTTAATGATCAGTCTCTTATACGCTTCAGTGTTTAACCCCAAAAACTGTACATAAAAAAAAATAACTGAGAAAATCATCATGCTTCCTTCCCACAGCCTTCAGGATATTGGTTCTCAGTAATGTTCCCCACATCACATTATATGCATGTACAAATACATTGAAAACATGCATATAATATTTAAATTTTAATCTAAAATGTATATAAATATAGTTCTTCTCTTTCAATGTCATGTTTCAGAAGTGTATATTTTGTATTTGCTGCTGTCAACTATGACATGTCCCCATGTTTTGTCATGTCTTTTTAGTACTAAAGATTTGTGCTCGAAAAAAGCAGAAAATATATGGATTTCATATTATTATTACAATTATAAATTTTTGGCTTGAAGGTCTGTGGAGAGTAGTTCATTAGAGGGATGGAAAAAATGGCAAACCATCATTGGCCCATAAACAGGCTGAAACTAATTTAGGCCATCAAGGAGGTTATGTTTTTGCCGGTGTTTATTGGTTGTAGAAATCGACAACCTTCTTACTTGGTTCGGTTAGCAGTTTGTTTTCTTGTTCGTTTGTATGTCACAAACACGTTTTTCTCAAAAATTATGCACTTGATCGTCACCAAATTTTGGGATCAGTTAGGGCATCGTCTAAGTACGAAGCCTATTGATTATCATGAATCTAGGTCAAAGGTCAAGGTCACGAAAAAACTAAAATTCTTTAAAATCGCTCTAACTTCGTCAAAATTCGTCGTAGAAACTCGCGGTTTAGTGCAAAATGTAGCTGAGAGATTT
>JAPTYR010000005.1:48798898-48812421 GCA_029814505.1 Siphamia roseigaster | reverse complement strand
ACCTGATATGGCCACTGATGAACATCACATTTCTTTACCTTCAAAACCTCCTTTCTTATCAGCTTCATCTCTGTTTATCAGTACATGTCTGATTCCGAGCAGAGAGGACAGACTGGATTGTATATTTCAGAATTCACACTGAAATATTCAATAAACACTAGTGACCCGCTAATAACACTACCTTCACCATGTCAGACACATGATGTTGTGTTGTGATGTTCCCGTTCCTTCTCTTATCATCACTCTAGTTCATGTTAACCTTGTTTTCATTTGCCCTCAGAATCTTATTCCAGAACTGGGCAAATTCTAGTCTGTTGTGAACTGAATCTAAATTGCTTAGATCAATGGTTCCCAGACTTCTTTGCCTCAGAAACATGAAAGAAAACCTTCTTTAAAAGTACATCATTTGCCACAGATTAACATTTGCTTTTTGGGGGGTTATTTTTGTTTGTTTGTTTTTTTAGTCTTCCACAGTCTTTTACAGAAATAAAACACTATCTAAAAGTCTGTTTTGTGTTATTGTATTTGTCATCTTGCTGCTTTTATGTTATTTAATATTTTTGTATCTTTTATGTATTTTTGATCATATTACATCATTATGTCTTGATGCATTTTTAATGTCATTTTAAGCCTTTTATGTTTTTGCATTGCAGATATAATTTTTTTCCTCATCATGTTACATCATATCCATGTTGCTACATCATTTTCATCTTGGTTCTTTTATGGCTTTTGTTGTTGTTTATAACACGTATTTGTTTTTACATAGCTCTGATGAGATCAACATTTATTAAATTTTCCACAGAATACTATTTTTCTTCTTTCTTTGTAGTTCTAACATTGTTGCTATAGATTTTCCTTGTCCAGTGAGTTATTCACCCTAAGTTCAGGAAACACAGGTTTATTTCATACTGATACCTAAAAAATTAACCTTACCAGCAGCATCTATATACAGCTTACTTGAATTTCTATGAATGATATTATCCTAATAAACAACTTACATAATTTCATGTTAAAGATGCTAAGATTTTTAGACAGAAAATCTGTGTTATTGTATTAAATGTTAAGGACCATAATATGTAATGCATTTCTCCTTTTGATTAAAAAAAACATGAAGAAATTAAATTAATTTAGAAGTATTTAACTTTTTTTTTAACCCATACACCACCATAATGATGTATAAGATTTGAGCATGACTGCATTCACATTGCAGGTCTTAACACTCACTTCAAATTTTTTTTCCAAGAATCTGATTTTCTTTATGCGGTTGTTCATTTTATTTAATTTAATTATGTCACCATCAGACTAATTTGACCAACTAAGCCACAGCCCAACAAGGATACATCCAGTTTTTTCATAATATACATTTCAGATGAAAATCGTAAGAAACCAAGCATTGCTATTCCCCATTGATGGCAATGTTAACGAAAATTAAAAGTTATCCAGAATCCAGGATTTCTTGCGGATCTTCACCAAAATCTAATCACTTCCAGATCTCCTGATTTCCAACCTTCCCTGAAAATTTCATCAAAATCCGTCCATAAGTTTTGAGTTATCTTGCTAACACACAGACAAACAAACAAACAAACAAACTCCGGCAAAAACATAACCTCCTTGGCGGAGGTAATAATAATAATGGATTAGATTTATATAGCGCCTTTCTATGAATGCATACTCAAACCACGCACACAGTGGATCCATTATTCATTCACTCTCACATTCTCACACTGGTGGTGGTAAACTACATCTGTAGCCACAGTTGCCCTGGGGCAGACTGACAGAAGCGTGGCTGTCATTTTCCGCCTACGGCCCCTCCGACCTCCATCAAACTTTCATACGCATCCATACCCCAGTGTGAGCAGCAGTACTGGAATATGACATTCGAGTGGTATTGATATTATTGACTTTAAAAGTTATATGTCCAACTGTAAATTAAGATAAACATATTCCTATTAACAATCAAGAGTTAATATTCATGTTTTATGTGTAATTTGTCGTGTTATCTAATGGGATATGTTAGGTGGATTTTACCTCATTTCTTTTAGTGTGTTATAGCTGTAAAAATGAGTTAATTTTACACAAAATGTGTAAAATCAACTCAATCAAAATGAGTGCAAATTATTACCTCAATTTTATCAAGTAAATTATGTTTGTTTTTACAGTGTAGAATGCCCAAGATACCTCCATCTAAGACATATATAAGAGTTTAGAGGCAGATTGTTGGAGTGATTTTTTTTTCCCCCACTTTGTGAAACTTGATGCTTCAACTCCACTGCATGGGCCCGGTCACACTGGCCGAACTTTGCTGTAGCATTGCTTGAACGGTAGGGACGGGGGCCGAATTTCGACAACGCTCGGCACCGCGCCCAAAATGTGGGGGAAAAAATGAAAACACGGGCGTTGGTTTAGTGGTGCACTGCTGGAGCTGACGTTGCTTCAGCGTTGTCTCAGCGGTAGCAAGCGTTGGTTTAGCGGCGATGCGAGCGTTGGTATAGCGGCGTTCTACACATGCAGTTTAGCAACATGACAAATGACCTCCTGGTTCATTTCTCAGCGTATTTA
This sequence comes from Siphamia roseigaster, assembly GCA_029814505.1. Taxonomy (NCBI): domain Eukaryota; kingdom Metazoa; phylum Chordata; class Actinopteri; order Kurtiformes; family Apogonidae; genus Siphamia; species Siphamia roseigaster. Next base: position 48,809,862 of record JAPTYR010000005.1, on the reverse strand, counting down.
TAGCCAAATTTTGGTCCCGCTCCGACACCTCTATACCAACGCCAAACCAAAGTTCATTATCAACATGGATCGCTGCTTCAACGCCTGAAATCGTTCCAGCAACCCCGTGTCCGCTCGTAAAACGCTACCAACTGCTCCAGCGAAGTTTGTGCGACGTTTACTCGCCGCCTGGGCAATGCTGGCGAAGCAGCGGTGGTCCAGCATTGAAGAATGCTGTGTTGGCACAGCGGAACCCAGCATTCACGAACTTGCGTCTAGCGGTGCCAAACTTTGACTGAGCGTTGATGGAGCGGGGGTGAACTTTGCCAGGGCAGAAAATTGCCCCCTCCTCAATGCTCGCAATGTTTTGTGCAGCTCAAAACTTTCGGAGCGGTAGGAAGGCTCCTCCAGAAACAGTGGTGGCCGAGCATACACGGCGTTGCTTTAACGTTGGCCAACTTCTGTTTAACGGTGGTGAACAGTTTCGAGCGGTGATGAATTTTCATCCCCGCTCCAGCAACGCTACAGCAAAGTTCGGCCAGTGTGACCAGGGCTTTAGGGTAAAAAGGGTCCTGGTTGACAATCAATCATTCAAAATGGTCAACAATTCCTTAAGCTTATTCTTTAATATTTATTATTTATTATTTGTTAACAATCACCAGTAGGTTCATTTATATATATATATATTTTTTTTCTTCTTTTCTTTTTAATTCAGAATCTAGATGATTTGTATTTCCATGGGAAGGTCAACTACAGTTTTCCAGCTCAATATGTGGGTGGGTGGAACGTGCGTGTGCGTGTGTGTGTGTGTGTGTGTGTGTGTGTGTGTGTGCTGAAACACTATGTGCTTTTTATGGGAAGTTAAAGGTCAGAGACGTAGGAAGTTTTGCAGCCTATTGGGAGTGATTTTTCGGTCTTACATGAGGTCTGTATGTATGTTTGGTTTAGTGTTTCTGAGTTCTTAGAAGTTTGGAACATGATGAAACTGACTGATGAGTGCCATCTTCCACTAGTAGTGAAGACATGACAGTTTAATGTGAACAGCGCGAGTTATATCCTTTGTTATTGGGGATGCAAACAAAGGAACTTCGGTGGAGGTGCAAATTTGAGGGGCATTGAAAGAGACTCCAGCTGCAGGGATAAAACCAGCCTCTGTTTATCTTTCATTTATGAGGTCTACTCACTATTTAAATGTATGCCACATTAGTTGGGATCTGCTCTACTCAATATATTATAATGTGATGTTCATCACTAATGGAAAATCAATGGAGAAACAAGCCCGCCACCGCCGAGACCATACAAAAGCAATTTCCAAACTGACATATGGAGGGCCTATGTGATTGATTCTGACTGCTGTTGGATTTTAATACCATTCTCTGTGAGCTCATTGACTCTCAGATGTCGTCCTGTGGTTTATCTACAAACTGCCAAATGAGTCCTTGTCTCCTTTTTCTTCTTTCTCGTCTTTTCAGTCTCGGTCTACCTCAAATATAGGTACGTATGTTGAATTAGATTAGGTATGTAAGACAAATGAACAGATTATTTCATCCTCTTTGTAATCGATCACAACGGGATCTAATACAGTTCGCTCAAATCCCAACTCTGCACCATAATCCCACTGTGTGGCTTCAGTCAGAGAGAATGTTACAGTATTTACATTCCTGCCACACCAGTCCTGACAACGCCATCAACTGTCCTCATCAATTTAATAACATCACACCAGCCCTGCTGCATGCTTTAATAGCCTGCTAACCTAGAAAGCCTCCATGAACCTTCCTACCCCTCCCCTCTACACACAAACCACAAAGGGATTAGAAACAGGACACACAATTCGCATCCACAAGTACAAGCTAATAGGTTGCATCCATTGGAGATTACCAACCAACCTTCTGCATTACTACACTTCTTTCAGCAGAAGTGTATTTTCCCCCCCAATGTTTGGCAGGAAAATATCAGTTTGTGTTCCTATAGAACCATAACATATATGATTTATCACCCTATTCACTGCCTTTGAGTTCAATCTGCACTCCTCTTGGTCACAAATCAGAGGTAGTGTTCAGCAGGTAAAGATAGGACGTATAAAAGATAATCTGTGAGTCTCCATTGCTTTTTTTTAATCACAAAAGGCTGATGTGATTTAAATAATGCCGATATCCTTCTAAATCTTACTTAAGATGAGGGATCAGTTTTCCATTGAAGCAAAGGCATCAGATTATACATAACACTGATAAATCTCACCAATTAACCAGTGCAGATATGTTTTCAAATTATATGAAGTATTAGCTGATGGCTAATATTAGCCTTCTCAATTACCAAGTTTGACAATACCACAATTCATGAGGATCTGATGTTGAAAGAGTGGTTCGGGACGCACAAGACATCATTTTCACATGTGGACTGAACAACACAGAACAACACTGACCAGAACACAATCCCATTGAAAATTTTAGGGTATGAAGACTCAACACAGTGGTCCAACTCTTCCAATGTCAAAAGAGTATTAATGTAATCATGGATACCAGGCATCATAGCGCAATGAAACTAACCAGATAATCTTTTTTTTTCCCTTCTACACTACCAGGATTATATCAGCCTTTAAACATATATTGCCTACTCATCTTCACATCCAAGTGCACACAACTTGCACTTCATTTCAAGCACTTATTACACTGTAAAAAATGACTGAAGAATTAACAGCAAAAAGTTGTAAAATTGCAATATATTAAAAAAAATTAAGTGAAAATGCAATGTAAAGTTGAAGATTTTTGTGTTAATTAAATCGAATACAGCTGTATTTTTTTACAGGAAGAGTATGTTAACAAAAGCAGATTTATATGTAGAAATGATCGATTTATATTGTTTTGATAAAATAAAATTGTAAATTGAAAAATAATGTGGTTCCATTTAAATTCCAAGTACACAATGCTAAAATAACATCCTTTTTGTTTTTTTAAATAAATAAATAATAAAGATGTAAACATTTAACAACTTAAAATTGACTGTGGTTCTGTTAGTAGAGCAGATTATCGACAGAGGGTTAGTATTTTAAATCCTAGCTCTTCCTTTATTTATTTATTTTTTTACCTTCAGTGTTCAATTTACATGTATTAAAATGTTAAATCTATTCAAACAAACAACTTTGCATTATATATTCATTTACAGTTTTTTATGTTGCAATTTTAACAACGTTTTGCTGTGAATTCAACAGTCATCTTTTACAGTGTACAGATGAATGGGTCCACTCAAGTGTTTCTTCAACTGCCTACAACTAACAATTGTCAGCAGTTTCCAAACATCTATTTTGTTTTTAACCATGCAAGTAAAGCCTCGTTTCTCATATCTATCCACAAGAATTCCTTTAACTCCAACCCTCATTATTTGAAAGGCAAAAACAGAGATACCCTGAGTCATCAGCATCTGGAAAGTCTCTTACAGGGCAGACAAAGACAACCTTCTGGCTACCAAAGCTGCAGTAAAGACATCGTACATTACCAAGAGTTCATATCTTTAACCAGTTCCCCACAATTAAGAACCACAGACAACCTCATAAATATCCATTAAATAAATCCAAAAATCCAAATGAATATTCCATAAAATCACATTACAAAGTGAGTCAACCACTACACACTCCCGCTGTATTCTATCTAAGGATTTAGAAAGTAGACTTTTTTTCTAAATCCAGTCCCTCAATGACACAAGATTAAAGCGGTGACCCTGAAGTGTTGGACCAAATGTTCATCTAAGTTCTCTTCTCTATATTGAAGTAAATGTAGCTGACAGATTTGACTTTGAACTTCCTTTAAACCCAAGTAAACCACATGTGCATCCAGTGCTAAGAGTACTTCACATCTGGGGGCATTCACATATGCATGGATTGCCCCACACATGATGATTCTTCCATAGATACTGTAAAGTGGATTAGCATACATTACCAACGAAATAAAGTTTACTCAGTGAGCAAGTCACTTTACTACAAGTCATGAAGCTGCAAACTGACAGCAAAGTGATAAACATGTCATCCTTCCAGCAGCAAATCTTAGATTTTCATCTGACAACTGAAGAACATAACTCCAAAACGATATCATCAAACGAGCAGCATCATGTCTCCAAGCACCTGCCACAGTTAGAATGTAGCCTTTGGGCAGCTCTATTTCTTTATCACAGAGTCATTTAAAGTGCAGCACATTTTCAAAGCAGAAAAGTAGAACATCCCTCTGTCTGGTTAAAAAAAAAAAAAAAAAGCAGAAAGAAGGGGGAAAAAAAACGATAAAGAAAACTCACCTTGCCGAAATCTCTGACATCAAAGAGGTCAAAAGGGTCAAACAGCTCACTGTTGCGTAGGCCAAACTTGTCATGACACACTTTGAGAAATGTCCGGATGTTCTTCAAACACAGGAACTACAAACGAGAGAAAGACGTGAAAAACAACATGAGTAAATGCCGATGAACGTTGAATACAAAGTCCTTTCAGACACAGAGAGAGCAGTTGTCTTGGATTCATGTCAGTGTTGTTACAATTTGATGAAACAAGCACAATATTTGCCCTGAGACATACATTACCTCAGCATATGCAACATCCCCTATCAATGCAATGGCGTTTTTTTGTAAATAATTAATTTCCGGACAGTGATTGTGGGTTCTCCATTTCATCCTTTCCTGGTGATTATGCAGTTGATTGCTGCTCCTGAGGCTGATATGCAGCCACTTTGATCCAGATAAGGAAAATCAAAGCGGAGCCCGACTCCTGATATCAGACTACAACAAAAGACCCGGCCTGAAGTAGAAAGACAAACCTCAAGTTACAGGTCAGATCTGATGACCAATAACTGTTTTCTATCAGAACCATTTTAATTGAAGAATTACTTACAGACATGGGTCCAATTCATTTAAGTAAATTAATTCATGCATTTAATTTAATTAATTTAATAGTCTTAGGTAATTGTCGAATATGTTAAAGAGCTTTAACATTATGTCAAACATGTAAGTGTATGATTGTCTTGCAGAGATATGAACTGAATCAAAGCCATGTATCATTGTTAAAATATGTGACCACTAGAGGGAGAAGTCAGTCAGGCCAAGTCGCAGATGACAACAGTTAAGAAACAACTTTCAAAATCAAAGAAAGTGACATGGTGATAAAATCTACAAGAACTGTTGTTGATTCCTCCACTGGACACAGCTCTAAATGAAAAGAATGGAGCTGAAATGGCAGTGTTTCTTCGACACGGGACAGTTTGATTATGAGGTTTATGAATATAATAAGTTATTATGGGATCACAATATCTTTGATAAATTTGTTGTCCACTGTTCAGGCTTAACTGTGACCATTTCAACCTTGTTTGGATGATTCCATACAGGTCTTTAGTGGAGCTATAACACAAACCAACAGAAAACAAAGCTCATTTGTAGATTTACTGTGGCTGTTTTCTCTAAAATCAGAGCTAAGCTAACAGCGCTATAATGTAAACTATCAGCTGATGCAGCTTGTGATGCTCATGACCAATGTTACTTTGATGGACTGTCAAGGTAAGTATCTACAAGTAATAGTTCAACCCTTTAACCCCTGATGTCTCAGCAGTGACACATTCTGAATGGATGGTTTAGTTAAAATATTCAGAACTGTTTTTGTTTGGGGTTTTTTTTTTTTTTTACAGTATTTTACTGAGTTTTGTTGATGGAACCGATGTATGGAGATAAGCAGGTGTCAAAAAGAAACTGATGTAGAAATAGAAAAATCCAAAGCTAAAACTACTGGAACCAAATTACTGGTATTTTTTTTTTTAAACTTAATTTGGGGGGATGGTTGGCACATTTTTTTCTGAGTTATTTATTATTTTCTAAATACTCATTCATTTTTGTTCATTTTGTTGCTTATTTTGTTTACTTTTCTACATTTAGTTTTTATTTTATCTTTTTTTTTCCTCACTTTTGTTTCATTTGTGTCTTACTTTACTCATGTTATTTATTATTTTGTTGTTTTATTATTTATTTGTGTTCATTTTTATTGATCACTTTTGCTGCTTTTGTTCACTTTGTTATTTTATTATTTTTATTGACTGTGGAACATCTCAGAAGTTAAAGGGTTAAAGAACAAAATTTGATGATGCTATAATACAGGTGTGCGGAAACAATGAGGTTTATACCTTATTTATGGAGTGATACAGTCTGTGGATACATAGTGTTGATTCGTCTGTCATTTTTGTAGCTTCCCCTGCTAGTGGGAGTTTGAAATATTAATACTATAAACAACTTTCAAAGAAAGAAACAAAAAAAAAGCTTTCTTTTTCCTTAGTCAGCTGGTGTTTCACATTTTGACATTTCCGTGATCATTTTATATAAACTAGTCTTTAACAAAATGTGTGAAATACGTTTGTTTGAGTCTTGGAGAGATAACATTTTGTTTGTGTGGATATTACACTTCAATCTTATCTAACCATCTTATATCTTCATTCATACAGCATTTCCATGAAGATTAAAAATGCAGCAACTGATCTATAATGGGTAACAACTCAACCAAACTAATTGAAAATCACTGAAGAACCTCAAAACTAATGAAATGACTTGCAGGAGGACAAGCGGTCTTTCACAATCTGACAGCAGCTAAGCCCCCTGAAAACCTGTGTGACGTTCTTCCCATGGATCTAAAAGCAGGTGTCACTTTAGGCACTATTCCCATTCAAACATGAGCAAGCGGTCTCTGCAACTAAAGCTCCTGCCGTCCATGCCCCGGCAATGAACCCTCTTTCAGATGCACTTCAACTTTTCTTTTTTTGCCCTTGCTGGCTTGATCTGAACTCAGAATCAACTGGGGCAGCTCAGCATGTCATGAAGCATCTGCATTTGATATCTTTGCCCACCCAGTAATTGAGGCTTTTATTTTTAGTTTGCATTTTCTGTTTGCTATTCACCAACCATGTGTATGTGTGCTAAACATTAACATCATGACTGCTTTTTTTTTTTTTTTTGCTGCAGTGGCTGTAATCCACTTATGTTAATCAGGTACATTTAAAGTTGACACTGGCAGCCCACATGCAGAATTCATTCCAGCAGCAGCCAAGAATGCACATAATAAATGCTCTGTGGTCACGAATATTGATAGCCTCAGCCCCTTAAAGATCAGCCAAGTAACTTCACAAGAATACTGAAATATTAATGATAATATAACCACCTTCCATCAGCCATCTATCTATGTGTGAAGAACACATTACCTAGCATGCAAATCCAGATGCCTGTTAAGTATGCAGTTTGTGTATGAGCAATATGAACTGATGTGAAAGGAGAACGTACACACAAAGGGTTTTGAGTGAGTGCATATGTGGAACAAAATGCTTGATTGCCTATTCTACTGAAAGCTTTGACAACATGCCCCATTCTTGTAATGCCTGCTGCATTATAGAAGAAAAACCTGGTGAGTCAGATTTCACTTTGGATTAATCCTAGCATGCCTCCAAGGGAGCCATGACAGCACCAGGTTTTCAAATACAGTAATATGCTGCACAGCATCCACACTCCCCAGATGTTAAAAATTCTGCTATGCTCTCATTGAAACTCTTACGGTGGCTTGATGAAACACAGTGCTTCCTGTTGCTACAATGGACCATATGAGACATCATCTGTATCAGGATGCTGCACTAATTAGCTTTCATGCATTGGATAAGCACTGCAAAGATCAACTCTGTGAGCACTCCAGTGAATATTCAGAAGGGAAAAAAAAAAAAAAAAGAAGTGGATTCATCTGATATAGTGGCTTGGTATTTTGTGGTATTTCCGTTGGCCTCTCCTGGCCACACCTGAGAGCCCTGCTGACTCATTGTCATTCATGTGTGCACATCTGTTCCATCCCAGTGTCACGGGTGTGAACACCAAGAGACAACTACGCTGGCCACTGAAAAGAAACGCGATTGGCCGGCAAAGCAAAGTGACATTTGCAGTTCAGCAACGAAGGTTATCGTGTCTGCAGATCCTCACGTGCAGTGGGGGAAAAAGCTTATTTTCCCAGCTTAGATATGAAAAGGTAACATTTGCTGGAGAGGTTTTGTAGACGAGAGAGAAAGAGTGGATCTGCAGATATGGATCAGGAAGGGGGAGATGTGTCTGACATCCTAATGTATGTTTGGTGATAACAGAGCCTGGGCAGGGGTTGGGAAAAGTGCTATGATCTTGATGAAAAAAATAAACCATTTCTTGTGGAGTGGGGAGTATAAGTGCACCTGGGAAGAAAGCAGGCTGTGGTCATCTCCTTAGGCTGAAGCTGCCCTCAGCATCATCCAGTTGGAATTACTTCACTGTGGTCTGCAACACATTCAAGGCTAAGCACAACTATTCCTTGATTTTTCTCAGGGCAGCTCACACACTGTACAGCTCAGGCCATTTACAGTTGGCTCTCCTTCATATAAGAGTAACTCCAGCTCTAAGGGCAGAGTGCGTCTCACTGGGACCTGATCAGTGATGCTCCCAATGAGGCTGGGGAACAACAAGGTGGAAGACGTTCAGACGTAAGGATAGACAGGCTTTGTACCAAGTGATAAAAAGACATTTTTAAGAAGTAGGATTGTTTTTTTTTTGTTTGTTTTTTTTTTTTGGGGGGGGGTACAACTAACAAGTCTTACAGTCTCAATTCAGACAACTTACAGTCTCAATTCCAACCTGACCGTTTCTTGCAAGTCTGACATTTTCAATAGATTTCATCCAAGCACTAAATACACTGCTCTTTAGAAAACTGTCTTACCTACTAGAAGGAAGATTATTATTAAACTTTCAACTTGCACCACAACACAAATATACTTGTTGCCATGCTCTACCAATTTAAGACAAGAGTGCACTGTTTGCATTGAATTAGTTTGAACATTAATAGATCAATTAACTGATAATGATGTTCTAAACTTCACACAAACCATCAAGATCCATCAATTGAATGCTCTTGGGACTGAAACTGCAATTTTGTTTTAATGGACTTCATTACAGCAGATCACCGATGATTGCCATTTAAAGCAACAAAATTAAACTAATTCCACATATGCTTTTACATCTAAAGCACAGCAAGAAAACTTAACCCCAAGTTGTGAAAGTGTGCAAGTGTCTGTCTCCTTTAGATGTTCACATGCCCTGCAATGAATTGGTGAGTTGTCCAGGGTGTACCCCGCCTTTGCCCAATGTGGCTGGGATAGGCTCCATGCGACCCCTGTGACCCGAGTGAGGATGAAGCGGGTTCAGATAATGAGATTTATTTATTTTACTGTGTTTTTTCTGAGTTTTGTTCATGGAACAGGTGTCAAAAAGCAACTTATTTAGAAAAAGGCGAAAAATTACACCACTAGTTGCTTGTTTTTTGTTTTTTGTTTTTTTGTTTGTTTTTGGTTGACTTTTTTTAGTAAATTTTTGGCAAATTTTTCCATGTTATTTACAGTTTCACAAATATTTATTAGTTTTTGTTCATTTTGTTGCTTATTTTGTGTATTTTTCTACTTTTTTATTCCATTTGTTTCTTACTTTGTTCATTTTACTAATTATTTTGTTGGTTTCTAATTAATTTTGGTTCATTTTGTTTTTTTTTTTTTTAAATATGTAGAACTGCTTACATCTCAGGAGTTAAAGGGTTAATTGAATCGTGTGATGGAAGAGGGAAATATCAAAAACATTCAGGACACCGGCCCTCGAGGACTGGAGTTTGACACCTGTGATTTAGGGGATTGCGATCCAGAACTTCACCAGTAGATGTCACTGATCCTTGGATATTTGACTCTTCATCTGTGTCTATTTCTTTTTTTTTTAACCTGGATTTCTGCCAACCTCTGTGTTCCGTTCTCTATCCCACAACAGTTCCAGCAGACCTCAGAGCACGCCCTGTTTTCCTGTTCAGTTGTGGATGTGTTCACTCAGCTGAACCAGAGCTTTGAGATTATCAAGAAGCTGGAGTGTCCGAACCCTCAAGCTTTGGCTCATTTCATGTGTCGCTTTGCTAAGGTCAGGATCTTTGCTTTGGGGTCACTCAGAGTTTACCACTGAACTGACATAAACTCTGTACATTTATTCTATTAATATTACTTTCTTATAAGATTGTGACTCTTCAAAGTTAGTTTTAGCAAGTGGTGAAATGGAAGAGCGAACTGAAAATGTAAAATGTCTCTTCCTTTACAGACTATCAACAAAGTTCTTCTGCAATATGCTGCAATCGTATCCAAGGACTTTCACTTATATTTAAGTAAAGAGAATGTGGTAAGTGCCCACACAGTGTCTGCAAACGCTAAAAGCAATGCTTGTTTTTTTTTTTTTTATGCGTGGATTCAAATATGGTCTGACGATGTTGTTTCTATGATGGCTGTTGGCATGGAAACCATGTGGAAAAATAGCAGTTCTATGCTGAGCTCTGCCTTGTCTTCTGTGATGCACTTAACAAGTGTCTGTATTAAACCAGGATGCAATTATTCATCACACAGCCATAGCTGACGGGGAAGTCATTGGTATTTTGTGGGCTCTCTGTCCATTGTTTAATGTGACGGATGACTAAACACAGAGTCTTCTGAGTGACCTAATTATCCACACGGGTCTCTCAAGTAGAAGTGAAACATAAAGAGGGCACGAGCGAAGAAGGCAGATGTTTTTTCACAATGTTGACAGGCTCATTACAACTGTCCACGAGAAAACATGAAATGTCTTACCTAGAGTGAGGAGTTAAAAGACAGTTGATGGAAAAAAGGAATCACTGCAGATGTCATTTTACACTGACATTATTACATTAAATGTAACATATATGGTGTCAAATTTGATCATTTATCTCACACACATTAAAACACATATGTATAATTAGACGGACATGGAGAATGGGAGTGTGAACGTATAATGGATCAATAATATAAAGACTTTTGGGTGCCTTGAAAAGTGCGATAGAAATACAAGAGATAGCAATCTCTTTTAAGGACAAATTACTCTTCATTACAAACATGAAGATACATATGTGTTGCTGCTGTTCTCAGTTTATGTATGTA
>JAPTYR010000005.1:48490759-48500952 GCA_029814505.1 Siphamia roseigaster | reverse complement strand
ACACTGCTTCCGTTTTTTTTGGGGGGGGTTTGTATCACTGAGCAAGAATTCAACAATTTCCTTTCACACAAGACTCCTACATTCAATACATGGTCTAAACCTGACCCTGCAACACCCTGATTTTGTCTAATAACAGCCAATGCATGGGTGAAAGCTCTAGTTACCCATCAGTTAACAGACTGAAGTGAGTCACCAGAGAAGCTTGAAAACATGGCATTACTGCTCTATAAATACCATAAAATGCTATCGGGTTCATCTAACTTTATATTTAGTCTTTTGATTTGGACTGAAAGGAGGGAGCTGCAGAACGATGGTGTGTATTTTCATATACTGCTGATTTTTTCCACCCTAACTTCACTTTTTCAGGTCCTGCAGCTTTAATCTCAGTGCTAAAAATAATGCTAACCCATACTGCAATTATTCTATTATTATTATTATTATTATTATTGTGCATAAGAATTTTCATATTTAATTTTCAGATAAAAACTACCCTAATAGAACTTTTGCTGGCATCTGCTCTAAACCAGCAAAATGACATGACTAGCTGGGGTATGTGTATAACGTCAATATGCTTTCATGTATCTTTCACAGTGTAGAACACTGCACCATTGTAAAAGAAGCTGCAGCTCCAGCGATTTCCTTCAGCCTTAATTTACATATCCAAGAATACACAGATAATACATCCTACTTTCAAAAATATGTACGTTGTTTTTGTCACAAACTTGATAAATAAATTCAAATGAGAGCACCACACAAGGCTCCAGAAGTTTCATCTGTTAACTGTTGAGTCAAGATTGGACATGAATGAAAATAATAGAGCCTTAATCAGCATCATGTCAGCTCCATTTGTGACAGTGTGATTGTGCTTCATGTTGTTTTCTATTAACAAAAGCATCACCACTTAATGATCCTCTGATGCTTACTTTCCTCCCCAAAGCGACCAAATCCCACGCAGCATCGACTCATTACTCCGTCAATTAGTGCTGTGATAAAATGTGCACACCGTTCACAACAGCTCCAGCTTCAAAAAACTTCAAGAGCGACCTCTCAGCTGATAATCAAACGTTCTCCTGAGCGTTGCACCTCTTTCTGATCCCTATCATCAGTGTGGAAAGCATCCAAACTGCTCTTAAGCATATCTGCTCCATCAGCAAACTGTCTTCCCTCCCCCCAGATGATATCCATTTTGAAGTGAAAAAGCCACATTTAACCATGCCTCCAAGCCTTTATTTATCGCAAGCAAAGCCTGAGTAGATTCACCACGACAAAAAAAGAGTACTGGAGGCAATACCTTGATGCTGATCATACCATTATACATGATTAAAAATAGCCTTGACATCCACTTCATGAGTGCTTTTTTTATCATTATTTATTTATTTTTGCATGACTCTATGATCTAGAATGGACTACATGTGTTCTTTTAGGCCATGTCCAGACAACGGTGGTTTCGGTCATATATTTTTTTTTTTTTTATTTTAGTTTTGTATCGGATAGGCCTTTTGCCCACGCAAAACTGATGTTTTCAGTCACTGAAACCGCAACTTTTTGAAACCGAGTTCCGGAGTGAAATCTCTGAAATCGCTGGTTTCACATATTTGTCTGTAAGACCAAATTACAACTTAGATAATGACGATGACATACCCCACCTCTGTAACCTTTGAGTCTGGAAGCAAGACACAACTTCACAACCGTGGACTACAGAGTAGTGCTTGTGCTTTATTTGAAATTCTGAATCAAAATCTTTGGCTACTTTTTCTTTACAGTGAGCAACAAACCATCACAGCTAACAACATTCATTACATGCTCTTGGCTCTACCGTGGAGAGAGGCAACCAGAACAACAACCAGGAGGAAATATTGGATCAGAACAAGTAAGCTTTAGGTACATGCCCCTCATTTTCTTCTCCGTTTTTTCTGAGAGCATTACAACGCCACATACAGGCCTGGCATCAGTACTACATAACTTTTCATTTGTTTTCAGTGTGGACATAGATATGTCCTGAAAAAAATTTGTGTTTACAAAGCACTTTTTTGAAAATGACAAAGAAAAAGATCGGATCAGTAAAGATGCTGTTTCATGTGGGCATGGCCTTTGTTTCAGATCTAATAGTGGAAGCTGAAAGTCTAGTCTTCAAGCAATTCATTGCATAAAGCCTGAAATACGATCGCACAGCTAAATGTGGACTGAATACAAAGCATTTGCAAAGCATTGCTGCTCCATATTCTTTACAGGTTTTCTCTGCTGGAATGCACCCCTAGAGTACTGTCATCACTTGAGGGCTCCTTTAAGTCATAATGGAAGTTAAATCAAAATTTAAGGAAACAGATGCCCATGGAGACCTTGGCAGGAAGACATAATCTCCAGGTTCAGCCACAACAAACATTTTCAGTTGCACCAAACCTTCCTTTACCAAACTGACTAATAGCTCCTTCCCTCACTGGAAAACAAAAGTGACTAAAATCTGCAGCTCATATTTGTTTCTGGAGTTGTGACTCACAAACCCAACTGCTGTTGAGGTCTGGCCTGGCAATAAAAAGTTAACTGGACAGCTTTATTGAATGACTTATTAAGCAACTGTGTTTTGCAAGACCTAAACTGAGGCACTTTTGAAATGAACAAGAGCACCTTTCTGTAACGGCTCTCTCTCTCTCTCTCTCTCTCAAAAAAAAAAAACAAAAAAACAAAACACATGCCTACCTACTTCGTCTGAAATTGAGTCTGCACTTTCACCCAGTCTCAGGATAATGAAAATGACAGTTGCCTTGGTGTGGCATTTGAAGCTGCAAAATATCTGGAGAGAAAGGTAGAGCTGACAAAGATGACCTTTGTAAAACCACAGCTTTAGGACTGTTATTATTGAGCAGCACCTGTCTATCAAGTAGTGACATGTTTCATTTTCTGTATTTTCATAGATCTACTGGAAACCTCTGATGAATGAAATGCCAAAAAAGTCACAGAGAGGGATTTTTTTTTTCTTTAACGTTATACATGAATAATAAAAAGCATTAGATAACAAATGCGTGGGGTAAAAGTAAACAAATTGCTGCACAATTTGGTAAATTTGGGGATTTCTCTCTTGTAAAAGTATCCCTTTAAGCTCTTAAGAAGACTATAGTAACAGAACAAATATGCATATATAATCGACGAAATTGGCTAGATATTTGTTTGGCCTACAATGGCTCTAATTCACTGCCTCTTATTCTAAAATGGTTAGTAACTTCTGAGCCACTAATCCTATCAATACATGCAAATAGTTCAGGTATACTACAATTCCTCAGCATTTTATAGGCATTAGTTTTGCCTTTTTTTTTAATGTTCAGTGGCTTCACAGTGAACGTGGAAACACCATTATCTTCTGCAACAGTGAATAAAATCCATGTACTTTGACAGATGTCACAGTTTATAAATGCCAGGTTTCATGTTCAATTATTGATAGATTTTACTGGGAAATTACTGTTTTTCTTCTGTTTACTCTGATTTATGTAATATGTTTTAAAATTACTTTAATTACTTTAATGAACATCTACATGACCAGCAAATGAAATAGAGATCAACGCGTTACTTTCACAGATACATATTACAAGAAATGGTAATAAATAGAAATTATTAAGTGAAGAGAAGACAATTTAATTAATTCACCATAAATATAGTCTTAAATCTTAAAGGGTAAGCAACAGAGAATTCAGCAATGTTTTTTTTCTACGTTAATAAATATTGGTTCTTAAAATCTCAGAAAATTGTGGAAATCAGTGTTCTTATAAACCCATGATGTCATGCACAAATGCTATGTTTGGTCCAAAACTGCCAAAAAAAAAAAAGTTTAGCTTATTATAGTAGAGAAGGAAGGAAATCAGAAAATATTTACTTTTTAAAAAAATCAGAGAATTTGACTTTTTTATACTTCAATCATACGTATGCGATTGGTCACTTAAACTGTGCAGTTCTACAGCTCATGCAATGTTTTCGTACACTTTAAGAAACACCATTTAATAGGATGCAGAATATATCAGTTTTATAGATATATTGTCTTGAGGTATAGCATTTGAGTCTCAGTAAATGAAACCTTACAGTCATTGTTAAATCATTCTGTTCTGTCGCTGCCCTTGTTGACACTGGAGGTTATGACTTCTTCTGCAGAGCCAGACATAATTCTCTCACTTTGTGAAATGAACACATGTCTGGAGACAACTAGTTGAAAATGTGGTTGTGGTTGTGGCAGAATCTTCCGCTAAAAAGAGCCCCGCCCACAGGTCTTGTTCCAATTCAGTTGCAATTTCTGGTGTGAAAAACCAACCTCGCCGCACTCACAAGTACTTGAAATTTTAATCTTGGTTTTATTTGTCTCTCTCCCTCTCTCTCTCTCTCTCTCTCTCTCTCTCAAAAACACGCACGCATTATTAACACAACCCACCACCAGACTAGACCGCTTCCAGACGTGAAACACACCTGCGTACTTGAGGCCTGGAAATTGGGGTAATGACAAAAGTCTTCTAGAAGTATATAAAGTGGAGTGATAGATGGAGGCATTTGGCAGTGGCTGAATTTTTCCCACTCTCTAGACCTGGGGTTCACCTTTCCCACAGAAATGTTTTGCCTCCTCGACAGAAAACTCTGCTCTCTAGGCACTGGTCTAAGACATTACACAGCACTGGGGTTAAGCTCAGATGACACCAAAAGAGGAGTTTTTGATAATGTATAACAGTCATTTGTCTCACTTGATGTGACGTGATGCAGCCAAAGGCAGGCTGCTGGTGGATGGCTACAGACCAACTCTGGTGGGGGCAGGAGGGAGGACACCAAATACAGAGTGTGGTAAATGAAGTTAGATGAGAAGAAAAGAAGGGGCCGGTTCAAAGGCTGAATCTGAGCGTCAAGAGTCTTTCTCTGGGGCAAATAGGGGAACAAGAGCCTCAGTCGAGAGCAACTCCTTCGGCAAATTGCGCTAATCAAATTTGTGTGATTGGACTGCGAGGGTAAAAGAGGCCCCTTTCACACAGGACTAGACAGAAGGAAGCATTTAAAAAAACTACTATCCTGCTGCTGATCTTTACAGTAGCCATTCACATGACGGAGTTTCTGCCCATGCCAACTGCCCTTGGCACAGCACACACTGGCCCCTTCTCAGCTGTGAAACATCAACACTACAGAAGGAGAGATAAAAACTTTACTCTATGTGCTCCTTCTGATGGGTTCAGAGTGGAAATTCAGTATTTTGCAGGATTCAGTCCGTGCTGGAGAACTTAAACGTAGTGTCAAAACTGTTATTTTTAGCCCTGATTAACAGGTGTAATTAGACGTGGTTCTGGCCTTGGTTTATGGCCTCGACTTTCCTTAATCATACTCGATGTTTTACAGTGATCAAAGAGAATTACCTCCTGCATGGTGTGGAGATGAATACACTTAAAGGGTTGATTCTAGAGCATCAATAAACAGCTGAGGTGTGGCGTAGCTCAGCGACCTGTGTCCCACTCTGTCGTGGTGGAAGGTCCCTGAACACGCTTCCTGTTCGCCTGCTAAACTGACTCTGCACGCCCACGCTCCCATCGCTACAGGAGCGCACAGTCCCCCATTAACCTCCTCCCGTCACTTCAGCCCAGTACATCTTGAGTCTCCATACGGAGGATGTAAACATGTCCAAAACACACAAGGACAAAACACAGGGAAGGGCTTACACTGCCACCCACGTCCTCTGCTGCCCCCCCCCACCTCTCTGAACAATGTGTTCTTTAGTCTCTGGCCCAGATTCACCAATCAAGGTTGATGCATACTAAAGCCAGGATTTAGCATTCACTCATTTTGCATTTTCTGTATCCTGCCGAAAGAAAATTTCAGAGTAAAATTTTACAATGAAACATACAGCAGTAAAAATATTATCGGTGCTGTACAGAATAAATACCATTTTAAAGCTGTAGTTGAGATAAACAAGATGCATATTAGTTGATTCACTGAAAAATGACAATCAACATACAGTGATGGGTAAAATTCTTATTCCACTTTTAGCTTTGTTGATTAAATAGTGTTGAAATGATAGACATTAACTTTTCAATCTATTTCCTTCAGACATAGGGCTGCTCAATTAATCGAATTGTAATTGTGATGTTACGATTTTGGTTACGATTTTCGCTCCAGACGATCTCAAAATTCATATAATCAAGGAAAAATTATTATTAGGTGTTTCTGTTCTGAGACGCACATGTGCAACTCAACTATTTGTTTCTTCTTTCCAAAAGATTGAGTGGAGTATAACAGTTTGTTTTTTACTACTACATTACAAGATATTTTTATATAATTGACAGGAGACTGCTTTTATTTTAATATGTTCAATAAATGCTGTTCCAAAGTCAAAGACGTAATTGGGTAAATAATCATGATTTCAATATTTACCAAAATAATTGTTATTATGATTTTTTCCATAATCAAGCAGCCCCAAAAACAAGACAGTATAGGGAATATGTGCACAGCTTTAACCAATAAAGATCCAAATATACACCAGTGCTCAAGAGCATGTACTGATCAGAAATGAGTAATAACCTTAGAGCCACCAATCCTATTAATATATGTAAATAATTGGTGTAAAATGCAGTTTATCATCTTTTCATTGTCATCAGATATAACCCATTTGGACATTTAGAGGCTCCATAATGAACAGGAAAACACCATCATCTGCTACAGCATTGATTCACTAGGAAAACCCATGGAGCTTGATAGATGACAGTGGATGGAAACAGTTTGTATGCAGTTAATTATATATTTTACTGAAAAAGTCTGCTTTTCTTCAGTTTCCTCTCTTTGGTACAATAACCTTGAAATGTAATCTCAGCATGCTTTAAGTATATCATCAGTAAATTGAGCACAGGAAAATATCTGATTTTCACTGAAAAAATGCAAAACAGAGGGGATAATATTGTGATAAATGGTGGTAAATGATTTCAGAAAGGTTACATAGAGAGAACATGTAATTGCCACAAAAGTAGCACTGGGTATTTATTGGCGAAATTACTCAAAAAAAAAAAAAAAAAAAAAAATTAAAAAAATGGTCTAAGGCTTGAAGTCACTATTTATTGTGACCCATGACAAGAAGCAGCACAAACAATTAGACACGTGTTGAATGAAACTTAAAATATAACAAAATTAATAAAAGAAATTTCATATTGTCTGGTTAAAGACATGTTAAATATAAAGGGAAATCACACTTTTGAATAAAGAGATAGAAAAATGCATATGTGTGGTCATTAGAACTTTACTAAACCAAAAAAAATAATGTAGTGTTGGACCAAGACTATCGCACAGTACTGTACATTATGAAGAAGGAAACAGAAGAGCAGTAAAAGTATCATAGCACGAAACCCAAATCTACACATTTGAAATGCCTTAATATAAA
Organism: Siphamia roseigaster; assembly: GCA_029814505.1. Lineage (NCBI taxonomy): Eukaryota > Metazoa > Chordata > Actinopteri > Kurtiformes > Apogonidae > Siphamia > Siphamia roseigaster. The sequence goes on along the minus strand of JAPTYR010000005.1, from coordinate 48,493,571 downwards.
ATATGTAAAATGAAAATGAATACGTCTTTCCAAACAGAATATGGATCACCTGGTAGTAGCCAGTCATTCGTTAAGTAGAAATACAGCTCCTTTTTGGCAGTAATGCATCCTGAGAAACAGCGTGTTTGAGGCTGCTTTGTGAAACATATTAATATGAAGTGGTACATAATTCAAAACCTGAAACAAAAACATCTGGAGCTGCAGCTGCTCTAACACTAGTGCACATTAAAATCCAGAGCAACACTTGCATTGAAATACATAACACAGTAAAATAAGAACGATACAGGAAAAGCATTTCAAAACAAAGACTAAGCACACCCTATGCCTAAAATGATCCCTTGAATTGGAACCATTAAATATGAAGAAGGGATTCAAGTGTGAAAAGCTGTATTAGATAGTAGACTGCAGAAAGGGGGAAAAAAAAATCGGAATAATTCAGTCTAAGGCTTCGCATCTAAAGTAAAGTGATGGTGAAGTGCACACACCTCTGAATCAGGATTGCGACATGACATCGAGCCAGACCGAACTGTGTAGGACTTGGACAGGAAAACATTGCACATAGAGCAAAGGCAAATTTGGAATGAAGAGTTTTTGCCAAGATAATGACTGGAGACAAGAGGGTTCTCTCACTAGGTAAACCTTCAAGTATCAGCATTTCAGATGCTGTATTAATAACACGGGCTAAGACTGCTATACCTTGAGAAAGAGCCAGTTTTTTCAGAGTTGACTCTTGAAAATAAACATACTTTGACTTGGCATCTAAGTAAGATAGACTTTTTTTCTGTTTAAGCAATGCTATAACTTTGCAAAGTTTCATTATGTTCTAGCACAGGCACTATTTATTTGGCCAGCCAGTCACAGGCTACAGAGCCAAGTGAATTTGACAGTTGGGTGTAACATTTCTAAACTACCAATACATATGGATTATATGGTGTACACTTAACTGTACTTACAATTAAGATTGTAGCCGGATGACTGTATGTCTGTTAGTTCATAAGGTTCACATTATTTTAGTACTTGGTAACTTTTCTTTCCAATCTCCAATCTACAAATTTTCCGTCATAGATATTCTAACAGAAATAATCCATGTGGATTTTGGTAAAACATAACATCTGACGGAGATGCATAAACTGATAAATACCAGGATCTTTAGTGAACTCAGAGAAAGTTACAGGAGTAAAAAATAAGGACTAAAAAAGTGAAATAAAACTAAATTGAAAGTGATGAAACCACCAGAAGAACGAGACTCAAATCGAAGAAAAAAAAACTCTGATCAAATCCAGAACTATGAGCAGAATAAAAACGCAGTTGAAAATGGAAAACTGTTCCTGGCAAAGAGTTGAATCTTGCAGAGCTTTTATGGTCGGCCATAAAAATAAACACCAATTTGGAGAAAAGGTTATTAGTAATGGTCTATTCATGAATAAGAACACCAGAAGTCACTATGAATGTATGAAAATCTTCCTTTCTTTGAAAGAAGATGACATTTAAATGAGAAAATGTCTACTTTTCAGGAACAGTACAGCTTTAGCAGCCATGAAATACAAGCTTTGAAATAAGTGATGATGACCCTAGTGTCAAAACTCCACAATAATGTACACTTACTTGACAAAAATGGCCAGAATGTGTTTAAAATCACTGATGTTTACTATCTTGCTGTGAGTGCTGCAGCTGTATGCATGTAGTTTAGTTTAGGGTTACTGTATCACTGCAAAGCCTGGGTGATCTCTTGTGCTCTTCAGGAATGGATACATGCCACACATTCCAGGAGGCGACCAAAACGGTTCACTTGAGGCAGTGCCAAGCCGGCTGCATGCAGCTGCACCAACACAGACGTCCATTTATCTTTGCATCTATGCATTTTACTGCATATCTATCCATCTAAACAGCTTGTTCTTAAAACCATGTTTAGAAAAAAGACAGTGTATTACACACACTCCCTTCCATTTGTCTTTCATCCCAAGCAACAAAAAAAACCGAAACTTGATGATCCCTCTCTTCCAATCTTTCACAACACCACTGCTGCACAAGATCTGCTAGTTCTATTAACCTTCAGGTGGAAACTGGATTTCAGATGTATCAAAAATGTCTCATTAGACTGGGAGAAATCTGACTCTTGACAGATGGAAAACCAGAAGAGATCAAAACTGTCATCTGAAATTGTTGGATGACACTCAAAGGAGCGGATTAGAGTGCTTTTACATATCTCTAGAAATGAATTAATTAAAATAATAAACTCTGCAGAGGTGAATAAAGAGCCGATTTGTAAAGTTATAGAAAAGATTAGAAACTATTCCAGGATCTCAGTTCACACTGCAAGGAATTATTTTACAAACACAGGCCAACAATTCACAACATTTGACATATCTGATGAAGTCCACATTACTATCAGCATTGTGTAAATTAGGAGGAAGCTAACAAGTATTTTTGTTAATTTATCAGATTAGGTCATATGGTCTTTGCAATGCTGCCATATACTGCAGACTTTCCTTATAGTGTGTAGGCCTATTCTGAAATGTGGTCAAGAGGAAGATGAATGCTTATAACCCACCAAACAAAAAACAAACCGTTTCCATTCCAGGAATGGCATAACCACCTGACAGTCATGTCAAAGACTGGTGGTGTGCATGCCAAGACGTGTGAAACCTCTAGAAAATTACAGTTATTCCACCAAATTGTAATGTCTTCCTGCAGTTACAGGTGCTGTAGACACTTTTTTAGGATATTGAAAAAGTCAAATATATATGTGTGTGTGTGTGTGTGTGTGTGTGTGTGTGTGTGTGTGTGTGTGTGTGTGTGTGTGTGTGTGTGT
>JAPTYR010000005.1:47615035-47627131 GCA_029814505.1 Siphamia roseigaster | reverse complement strand
GCCGATTCATGTACTGGATAATAAACATAGCATGCTTAGTGCATAACTTCAGTTGGCATTTAAGCCTACGGTCAGAGAGCATTTTTGTGGTGATCACATTTTTTGTCTGTGACCCTATCAAACTTGGCGGAGGTTCAGCAGTCTCTGACTGTCTTGTTTATTTTATTTTTTATTTACTCTATTTGCACATTGCACTTGTACCTTATTTTATTTTATTTGCATATTTTTTTATCTCATACTATTCTAGACCAGTCTTTCCCTTTGCTGACCTCGCTGTTGTAACAATGAAAATGTCTCCTATGGGGGAAGAATAAAGGTTTTCTTATTCTTATAGTTTTCACAAGTGTTTCATTTTGCAAAGGAGCTGAGGTCTTCTCTATATTGTGTGTGTGATTGTGTTAATTGTGTATAGATTGTGTGTATATTCCGAGCCCTTTTCCAAATTGTGCATAAGCAATCGTAAGAAACTGTAACAGGAGTTTGACAATGATGATATCAGATCCCCCCCGGACATCTTGCAGTGATGTAGTTCTTGAAAACAGTCTTGGTCTCGAGACAAATTTTTTGTGGTCTCGGTCTTGTCTAGGTCTCAATACCCTTTGCATCTTTGGTGTGGTCTTTGGTGCTTTGGTCTTGCTCACGCCAGTCTTGACTCCCATGCTAACATTTTGTACCAACAAAAATTAATTTAACATGTGAGGATTGATCCCCTCATATACAGTACTTCAGGACACAGTACAACAGAGGACAGAGTTTGTATGGCTTTGAGAGATAAATGAATGAATGAATGCATGAGAACAGTATGGGGTGTGTATGTGTGTGTGTGTGTGTGTGTGTGTAATGAGGTATGAGTGAATGGATGAAGGAATGGAGCAGAGTTCAGTTTTCTTTACAGTCTGTCCTGTTGTTCAGTGTGGTAACCCTTTAGAGGTCTGCTAATGAAGTCACAAGTGCAGAATAATTTGGGTCATCCTTAGATGTCCAGCTGGACACATGACATATATGTAAATAGCCTATAATAATTCTTCATTTTAACCATATTGAGAAATTAACGGAAACAGTGAGAGCAGAGGCATTTACTTTCGTTCGTTCACATATAGTAGCAAATAGTGAACTAGCAATGGTTTATTGAACCCAACAAATCCAGAGATGGACTTTGTGTTCATTAAGCCTCTGCGTTTGTCAACCCATCATTCGCCCACTATTTGCCATTTAATACAGAAATAAGCCCCTGGTGTGACTATTTCCACTTTCACATGTGAAATATTCCCCTTCAAAAGATGGTTTCATTCAAACCAGAAAGTCAGAGTTTTGAGTTTTCTGTCATAAGTTTGCATTATATAGCCGGTGCATCATACAGTACCCATATTGGATGATGCACCAGTGTGTTTTTTGGCCTTCAATAAGCCTAAGCAGACACCATTGTTGGTATGTTCTATTTACAAATTATCATTAGGTAAACTTCGATCTTACTTGTGTAATTTTGTATCACATATCTTTCTATGCGGCTTCTGTACAAGGTACCTGGAATTTTTACAGAACTTGGTAAAACAGTATTGTCTTATGTTACTTCCTGGTCTTGGAATTAACTTCAGAACATTATACAATGATGCAATTTTATTTTTCAGTTAAATATTGCATTCTTCACTTTTAAAGCTGTGTAACTTCAGAGTGTAATTACTATCCATAAATTTGATATTGTCTTGTGTACTTTTCCTCCTTTTTTCATGCCTTTATTATAATTTGTGCATCTTCGGTATGGCATGGTGTGCACTTTAACCCAGGTCTGTGTTGAAAGAGAAATTTTAGTCTCAAAGACTTACTGATTAATACAGTGAAATGCATAAACATAAATACTTAAAAATCCCACTGGAACTCCCCCTTAAGATTTCCAGCTCAGACTCAAAAGAAATTCACCAACCCCCTTCTAAAGTCAATATTGGTCCTCTGCAGAGTTGTGAAAGCTGCAGGAATAACTCTTCTGTTGAATTTGCATATGCATTGTCCAACTTTTAGACATATTGCAAATGTATTTATATCTGCAAAATGCTGCATAATGATAGAGCCTTTCTTGAAGTATTGCTGTTGGTTTTCTGGTTTGTACTAAATCACAGTCTCAGGTCTACTATTTTTCCCAGCTCCAACCTCTCAGAAAAATTGGAACCTAAACTTATGTAATTATAGTCTGAAACACGCCATGCGGCAATGGGTATAATGTAGTTGCAGTACCATCTCGCTTCCGTAGCTATATCCCTTTGATACTACCAACACAGACACCCAATGGAAAAGACAGAGAGAAAGAGAGAGAGAGAGAGAGACAGAGAGAATGCATATAACAACATAGAGTAAACGGGTGTGTGTGGGGGGGGGGGGGAATTGAAGTGTTATGTACTGTACCTCCAGGGCACCTCAGTGTTTCTCCTTAAATGTTCCCAAAAGAAAAAAAAAGTCTGTATTTCAAATAGAAGAGTCAAATGCATTATTTCATATGATCAGAATGGTTAAAAAAATTTACTTCAGATCCTCTAGGTTTTGTTTTTTGTTTTTTGTGAGGAAACTACATCTCAGGAAGCTTCCTACAACTGCTTTTGCAAGGCTTTCTGGGACACAAAAAACCCAGGAGGAAGCTATCTGTGCACGATAAACAACTTCTCAGAGTTTGAGTTGGGGTTTCTTTAAGAGGAGAGAAAATAGACATAGAGGTTTGTCTTTCTAAGATGGGCGCAGGAAATAAAAGATGGAAAATGGATGAGAGAGAGTGGAGAGCAGGGTTCATCTATAATGGCTGACTGGTAAAGAATGAGAATTGGCTGTTTTTCATTTCACCTGTCGTTGTAAGAAGAAGCGCCTGTCACAATGAGGGCAATGTCACCAGGACAGGCGATGTTTCCATGACAACTAGGGAATCCCCCCCCCTCTTCTTCCTCATTCACTTTGCGCCACTGCATTGGATAAGGTCTTTAAACAGGAATGTAAAACCACATGAGAACATAAATGAGAGAAGCAGTTACTCTCCCCATGCTGTGAGAAGAACGTTGAGTCTTCATCTTTTTTCTGTCACTTTGCTTTTTAGATCTGTTTCTCTTTACTGCTATTTAATTCTGCTCATATCAAGCTGCGCATTTTGATCACTACTCTGCTTGTTTTACATCAAACGCAGGCAGAGAGATTAAATTTAAAGTCAGTTGGCACCACTAATGTTTTACATCTGTGTTTAACATCTTGGTAAGAAAATAATCAGGCTCTCAGATTGGCAGAAATTTTGCTAAGACTCAACTGGAGCTCTTTTGTTGTCCAAGATCATGAAAACAACATGTCATGTCATCAGGGAAGCCTTATGAAGATGAGAAACAATGGCCTGATGGGTTAAGTACATTCCCTGGACCCTCCATTGAATGTCAGCTGTGAACTGTATCAGTGCTATTACCCAGGATAAGCAATGCTGGATACTGACTCACAGTAGTGATTTAGTCCATCCAAAGAATGGGAATGTAGCTTTGTGCACAGTTTGCATTAGAGCTGGTATATTTAAGAGTTCAGTCCTTTCCCACCTACTCTTCATTGTATTTATCTGAAGGAGAATTTGGTGTTTTGTTCTGAGGTATCAGTTTAAGAAATCTTAAAATGAGAACAAATCAAATCAAAACGATCTACTTGGCAAGCGAGGAAAATGTTTAAATTTTACTTTAAGAGGAGTCAGCATTTGTGTGAGGGTTTTTCTCTTGGAGAAAGCTGGCAGTTAAGGCAATGATTCAGATAAGATCATTCCTCCTGCTCTAAGCCAATATACAAAGTTATTATTATAATTATTATTTTATGTTTTTGCGGCCTGTGTTGTTGAGGCTTTGTTGGCTCACTCACAATCAGACCTGATGTTGGAAGAATAAAGAGTTCTCCCAGAAATCAGAGGCCACTTTTCCATTGTCACACAGTGGGAAAATGATGAAGCCAATCTGTTTCGTGCAGGGAGAGACAGTCCCCTGTAGGCTTACTGATTTTAAGGCAGCGCATTTATGTTACATTCCACCATCTCTCATTTCGGCAGCAGTAGGTGGGATTTTTTTGGAGCACCAGTTTGAACTTTCCATCACTCACTGGCATTAAGTCACTTTCCAAGGTACTGAGAGACCTATTATTGTCTGTTTTTTTTTTCTGTGAAGAATGATTATAATCAGAAACTCTGTCAGTGAACCTGACTGTGCTTTGCTTAGGAATTATTTTGAGGATGTCACCTGTGTGTTTGTGTGTTATGGATAATATGCGGCTACACTGATACTTAAGTGTCTGACAATAAATGCTAAAACTATGGTAGCACCACCTCCTGTACATCCACCCCTGATGCAAACTCAGAGAATACTGGGTCCTTTGACAAAGCTAGGTGAGCATAATCTGCTGCCTCACCAACAAAGCGTTAGAAATGAATAACTCATTGTTTTATATTTGATGCAATGTTCCATGCATATTCTGATTTCGGTGCTTCTATGAAACTGGGTTCATTTTGGTCCCTGGCACTTTTCCAGTCTTTTAGCACCAATAATAAAATAGAAATTTAGACATATTTCCCCCCAGGATGTACCTAATGATGACCACAGATAAATCCAAAAACTATATACACTCTTTCTCTGAGCCATCCCAAATATGAATTTCTAATAAAATATCAGAGCCAAATTAGGACCAACATTGGGACAGGAAAAGTTATTTAGGTGTCAGTGCATTTGATATGGAAAACGTGGTTTGAAATGGTCTTATATATGGCTGTGAAAAAAGACACTGTGTTAAATTTGATGATCCTGATGTTTTTTTCTAATCCAGATGTGGGTTTTTCAATTGGCAATCTTATTCCAAGTTTTCTAATTGTGTCCACTGGCATTACTTGCGGAACCTGCCTATTTAAACAAATAAATTGTGACGGACTTTTGTAATACTCTATGCCTTGGACAATTAGTTCAATTCCAAAAATGTACCTGTGAGAAAAGATATTTGAAAAATGTGTGTAATTTGTGTGTTCTTTTTACTGGTACATGGATATTTATATATAGAAATAATATAAAAGGGTGTTTTATCTGAAAAATGGGTTCTCTTTATCTCAGTAAATGTTTATTTCTAAAATATTAAATAAACTAGAAAGCACTCAGAGAGTGCAAACCTCCGCCCCCTTGTGGCATGCTGCAGAATTGCAGCGAACAAACGCACATACGAATCGAATGATCACATAACCTCCGGGCGGAGGTAATAATAAATAAATTCATAACATTAGTCAACATCTGGTTTGAATTTTTACCCCCTCTATCCAGTTTTGAGGGACCAGTTTCATAAAAGCACCCAGTTATGAATATGTAACACATCCTCACTCCCAGTGCGTCAAATACCAACCAGCCTGACCAAGCGTCGGTTTTTAACACATGAGGTGTCCCTCAGTGTCTTATTCTGATGCAGCAGGCTTCTAACCTGTCCACGGCAGTATGAGACACTCAGAGCGACTAACCCAACTGCGGTGTTTTAAAGGTTCGGATTAGGGTTAGGGTTCATGTGTTAAAAAACAACGCTTGGGCAGTCCGTCAGTTTTTGACACGCTGGGAGTGAGACAGTGTTGGAATATGACAACTGCAATGTATGTAATTCAGTGTTTACTACTGATAAACCCTGAGATGGTTTATTCATGTCTAATAAAGAATATTTAGAGGGCTGAACCTCCTATACATAATGAAGATAAGATGCTGTTTTCTTTATTTAGCATCTGATAAAGTACAATTTAATAAGGATAATAAATACGAGACAAAATAAGAAACTGGCCAAGTGATTAATTGGTCCATTATTGCTGTTTACTATGCTTTTATCAACTCCTCAGCAACTGTGGTCCTGAAATCTTGGACATATTGTACTAAGAAAGCTGATCATAAATAGAGAAGGTTTTACTAATAGAAATGAAAACAAGATGTCTTTGGCACAAGTAAATACTATATAACACAATGATATGTTTTGTTGATTGTATAAACATTGCACATATGCTTTTAGTGCATCTTCTTTCATTTCAAATATAGGTGTAGAACATACTGCTTACCTCACCCGTGTATGGTGGTTGCAGTATTTGACAATTTTCATTTAATCCACAGATTAAATCAACCTCACATGTCAATGCTAAGCCTCACTGCAGCATTGTGTCATCTTGTAAATGAAAGATGTGTCTGTTTTTCAATTGTGAAATGAGCAGCTTATGTAAAAAATACACGGTGAAAACTTGCGCTGATAGTCAAATTATTGTGACCCTGGCAATGTTTTACATATTTTACACATATGAGTGCAGTTATTGCATAGAGTATATCTTATGTGAGATACTATTATATGGTCACGTCAACTTTTCTTAGGGATTAAAATTGCAATTTAATATAATCAAGTTGAAGGCTATTATCTTGGGAGACCATATAAATTAGGGGTTGCAGTGCCAGATCTGCAGCAGCAACATGCTATCAACGTGGGCAGCCAGGTGTTACAGACACTTAAAAATGACTTGAAGAACTGCCAGGAAGCTGCACCAAAGACATGTGAGATGTAAATGTGCTAAGAGTGGTTCATGTTCCATGTATGGTTGGTCAAGCAGGATTATAATTGTTGCCATTTTATGTTTCGTGGTGGTTGGAATAGAGAGCCAATGGGCTACGACTATAGAAAGAGCAAGCACTTGGGTGTCATGAGAAATGCATGAACTCTCTAGATAGCACTGCTATGACTCCAACACAACCAGCCATGGTCGATTCAATCAGTCTAAAGCTGGGTTGTCAGAACGAAGGGTCAGAGTTGAGACAAAACTCTTAATGACTCCCAGCAGAGACAACATTAGGCTGTGGTCTCTCAGCTGAACATGATGCAAATACACTGGAAGTGTGCATTGATTTTTCTCATCATGTCAGGAGTATTCAGCAGCGCCAAATACTTTTCCAGTCTCTCCCAATTAGCTTTCAGCCGGGGGAACACTGTCGATCCCCATCTGCCCATCTGCCTGTCAGTGGCTTCTTTCCACTGAAGGAGAGAGAGTGAGCAAGAGGAAAAGGGAAGTAGGGAAGGAAATGAGGGTGAGAGCAAGCAAGCAATGGCTAATTCTGTGTTTGGCGGCTACAGGCAAGAAAGCTTGGCAGATCTGTCCAAAGCAAAAGCCAGTAGGGGTGGTTTGGAATCGGAAGGACTCCCTCAGAGAGATACTGTTGTTTGGTTGATAGAATGAGGCACAATGCCCACTCACTCTCTCTGCAGCCATTTATCAATGAAGAAGCAGGACTTGTTCTCCATATAGCCTCTGCCAAGAAGGCATGGAGATTTCTCTTTTCTCCTTCAGTTTTATACTTCTCTGTTTCTGTCTATCTTCCTTTCCTCTCTTGGGATAGAGCTATCACCATGCTGCCCTGAAGGCTATGGAATCAGGTCCAGATAATGGCCTGTCTTAGAGAAGTTCAGCCTCGCGCTTCTGTTTCCAAAAGGCCTTGACGTTTGAAGTTAGAATATGAATGTTCAGTATTATTGGTGCCTCATCATTCACCTTTTGTGTCTTCTCCTTTTGACAGAAGATAGTTTCCCCCAGACCAGAATGAGTGAATATATGGGACCCAGCTTATGGTAACCCAGCTAAAGTCATTTTTTTTTTTTTGGTGAATCTCTGCTATATTCATAAATCATTTCTACATAATGTAAGGAAAATGTTCTGAAAATGTAACATTGATATCTGCAATGTTGACAGAGTAAGGCCATTTCAAAGATTCTGTTAAATACTGGCTCAGAAAAAAACTGATTTTTATCAAAAACACTAATATTTTCAATGCTGATGCATCTTTCAGTCATAATAATCCTGACTATGTGTCATATATATCATATATATCTCTTGAAATGACATAACGTGTGGAAATATTCTGATACTTCAAGAAAATGGATCTGTTTAGTAAGATGGTCAGCCCATTATTATTGGTCTGTTTAAGACATGTTTTCAGTTGGTAATGCTGCCAAAGTACTGACCATGAAGTAACTTGTCACTCATTGACTGTCGTGGCAATACATTTTTGAATTTCATTTTGGGTCTCAGATTTATTTTTGTTCGGGTACGGGTCGGGTGCGGTTTGTGAAAATCAGACCCGTGCAGGACTCTGCTTTGATACTCTTTATTTCATAATTAGATGTGGCGACTTTAGCCGGGTTATCATAGGCAGGGTCACATATCCTCACACTCACCTAGTATGCAATGGCTCTCTGTGTCTTGGCATGTGGCCAATTTTTGGCCACATGCCACAATTGTCAATTTGGTGGCTGAAATGAGAAATCTGTGCTGAGCAAATGAGATTAAAAAAAAAAAAAGAGTCTTGTCTGTCAAATTTAATTTGACATCCAGTTTTCTGCTCACGGGGGTCGTTTGCCATGCCCACCTCTCACAGCTGAATAATGTGTAATTTTATTTGTATGGAAGAACTGTTATATTCTATTGGTTATGAGCACTGTCATCCTTTTGGAATTGGTTCCTTGCTCATGACGAGGCTCTGTCTGTGCACATATAAATGAGAGTCCATGTTACGGCAGCTTTGCCATTCTCAGTCTTTTCACTCATTGGTATTCCTCTTCACTCTTTGTCCTGATGGGTGGCGTAATTATTAAAACCACAGGCTGGAACCATGAAGACTGGATTTCACAGTATGTGAAAGTCCTGCTGGGAAGTGCCTACTAGTGGGGAGGATGAGAAGTGCATTCTACCCATTGCAAGCTAATAGAAGGTATAATGAAAGGGAAAAAAAAAATGCATGTTCACACACTGATGTTATAACCTGATTGGAAATTGTCATCCATACACATGACACACAGTGAAAAACACTCATATAAATGCGTGCTCACACAGCAGGGCCTGTAGACACACATTGTGGAAATGTAGCTGTCCGCCCCTGCACAGAAACAGATAAAGTTGCCACTGGTCTGAGCTGTAGGCCGATAAATTTCCACCCACACCCCTTTATGTGTTGTGCTTCTTATTTTCCTGCTGGGGTTTTATCTGGGGGCAGCGGTAGCTGAATCCACATAGCCCGACCCTGGCACAGTCAGGACGTTGTCTACAGTGCATTAGTTATCACATGAGGAATGAATGTTTTGATGAAACAGCCCACCGTTCTCAACCCTGATGGAACACCCCTGCAGTTTTACCCAGTGATCTAATCCATAGCTGGGCCTAGGCATCAGCTGAGAGATATACTGGTAAGACGGCGGAGAAACAGAGGGAGATTGAAGGAGCTGAATAGAAGACGTAAGAGCAGGGAGATTGAACCAGAATGAAAAGGATACACTCTGAGAGGGAGAACAGCGTGAGAAGATCCTCCATTAGAGAGTCCATATTTGGCATGTGTGTGTGTATCTCACCCATCTTGCTGACAGATAAACAACGCCTTGCATGACTGCAGGCGTATTGGTGGGTCAGTACGGTGCGTTTGAGGGGATAGAATGAGAGAATAAACATCAATAACAACAGCCACAGTAAGCAACAACAGCGGCAGCGATGGAAGTGTTGTTGAGAAATCCACAGCGCAAGCCCCAGAGGAGCAGAGGCTGCTTTCAGGAGCACAGGTATGACTCATTGGTGGGCTATAATGACCACAGATGGCCATTAGGAAGGTGTGAGGTGAACAGCGTAGGCCCCAGGCCCCTAGAGCCACAGAGGTGTTTGCTGCTTGGTTATGACAGGCTCAAATCTGATGTGTGTCTAACGAGCCCCCAGATAAATTTGCGCCTGTGTACCAAACGTCTGCCCTCTCACCTGCCCAAGAAGTGTCCTCAACATGTCTGCTGTAGGCAGATTGCTAGGATCATTTAATAACCTGCACATCCGGAATGTATTATTAAACAGACCTTTTGTCTTTTCTCCCACTACAAATCAGTTTTGTCATTACAGTATACGTTCATATTTTGTTTGAGCAAATTGATTTATAGAATTTAGCCTTTGGGAAGAGGCACATTTTATTTTGATTAATATACCTTCTTTTTGTCATATGGCTAACTTCATACAGCTGTTCTTTTAAACACATTTGTAGAGTTTTTATAAGCTTTATTTTCGCTGCTTTCTCCTCTCATCCTTCCATTGTCTGCTGAGCAAGTCTTAGTGTATGGTATTCACTTCACTCTTGGTCTCAGTGGAGTTATTCCCCGAGTGACTGTTGTGTAACAGTAAGAGAGGTGCAGAGCCCATCTCCTGGGGAATTGGTGCTCCAATGCTTTGAGAACTTTTATGGAGTTTGAGATTCCTGCTGCTCCCAGTCATATCTGTATTTTCCCCCACATCCTTTTCTTCTCCTGCTTTTCTACTGCCACCATCTTTCTTTTTAAGCTTGTTTAGATTTCCTGCCACTTCCCGTCATGACTAAGCTGAACAAATCCCTGAATATATTTTTGGTAAAAATTGCCTAGTGGAAGTAGGGCCATCATATTTGAGTTTTATTCTTCCTGTACAGAGTTATTCACTAAGGTGAAGGGGGAGAATTTGTGTTTTACCTAAAGGAATTTTGGTAATATGTGTTTTCTTTTAAAAACGTATAGAGGTTTAAAATCCCTTGTGTAATAGCAGCCGTTTTATTCTCTTTAATGCTGAGGCAAAATAAGGAGCCAAACATAACTTAATTATTAGTGTCCTTGTTGCTTGACACTGCATGCATGAACTGTAGTCATGTGATCACAATGACAACATGATTCATCCAAAGTGGGCTGCTACCTCAGAAACAACACATCAGGCTGCTGTTTGCCACATGCTGCTTGTAGCAATATATTATTAATAGGAAACATTGTACTAAGCCACGGACAAAAAGATCCTCACTGAAAAGTGGAAAACTCCTTTTCTGTGTTCAGTTTTTAATGAATTGTATCTTGTACATTCATATAACTCCAAAAATGTTTTCTTCTAAGTATAATGCCACCCATGTTATATGTTTTTTCATGATAACAGTCATGCTAATAATGAAAAGATAGATTGTTTAAAGGAGCAGTAAATTAAATTATAGTATATTATATTATATTATATTGTTTAATTATTATAATGATGATTAATGTTTGAACTGAATAACTTATTGTTATACTATTATTATTATTATTATTATTATTATTATGCTTATTATATTTTTTACAGCTAATAAAAAGCTAGAGATAATATTTTGTTTAAAATTGAATGTAATAATGGTACATTTACATATACCTTAAATAAGCTCAACAACTATTAAAAGCCAAAACAAAGCAAAAAGGCTGCAGTGAAGTAAATTCAATTATGTTAAATTAAATATAGTATATTTTTTGAAAAACTATATCCCAAAAACATAATAAAATAAAATAAAATCATTAAATAAATAAATGGAAGTTTTTAAACTCTTTGTTTTGTTAGCTTTTGTTTATGTATTGGAAGTTTAATTTTTGAAACAGAGATTATTTTGTCCTGGAGAAAAAAAATGTATTTGATATTTATTACTTTCTTTCTTTTTTTTTTTTTAACCAATTTTTCATCACATCTTCAAAACCCGAGTGAGAGCCAAAGTATCACAATTGTCGGTCTTTCAGCATTTACACATTTGAATCACTCCCTTCATGGTGAACAACTTTGAAGTGTTACTCCAAACCAGAGAGGTTATAAAAATACTAAAGAGGACACACGCGCATTTCTCACGGCAATCCAGGCCGCCATCTTGCAATAGTAAATGTGTTCGGCAGTCAATGTATAACTAAACGTATAAAAAAGAAAGATGCCACAACAACAGTGAGAGAAATGCTGTGAGAAATGCATGTGTGTCAGTGACATGTCCTCTTGAGTGTTTTCTATGCTCTAAACCTAATTGAAATTAGGTTTAGAGCATAGAGCTTATAAAGCACTTGAGAGGACATGTCATATATATATATATATATATATATAAATATATGTCACATGGAGCCTATCCCAGCCACTGAAGGGTGAAGGTGGGGTACACCCTGGACAAGTCACCAGGTCACTGCAGGGCTGAATATACAGAGACAAACAATCACTCTCATATTCACACCGGAAAATTCAGATTAACCAATTAACCTATCAGTGCATGTCTTTGGATGGTTCGAGGAAGCACGAGT
>JAPTYR010000005.1:47350402-47362043 GCA_029814505.1 Siphamia roseigaster | reverse complement strand
GTTTATAAAATGTAGACAATATTTCATAGAAACAAATGTTCATTCATTTCATGTAGGCAACTCCATTGACAAATAACAATTTTGAATCATCAACTTTGAGATTAGTTAATGGAATGAATAGGTTTGGTTTAAAACAATATCACGTCCTATATTAAAGAATTGTATGTTCAATTTAAATGTTAAAAATAGTTAAATTTGATGTTCATGTTGCACTTTAAGATGTTCAGCCAAGTGTCAGTTTTGATAAAATAAAAATACAGTCGCTGAATCTAATTTCGACCTTCTTAGTAACATTTATTTCTTCTCCACACATATTATTCCATGTCATCAATATTATTGTCTTGAAGTGAAGACTATCGTAGAATCACTTTATCTTGATACCATTTCTATAATTGACAAAACTGTTTTGGTAACTCCATTTATTTCTTAAATATTTGAGATTATTCAGTTTTCAGTAAATGCAACAAAGTGTCCTCCTTTTCGGTGTTATGGAAATGGCCGCCCTAGTTGGAACTGAATGCATCTTTTTATAACTGAAATGTGTATTTTAATCCTATGATAACTCCCTATTTCCTTGAACCTAAAGATTAAAACCAATCACAATTCAATACAGGACTTTTCATTTGGGACAACATCAACTGTCAACATAATTTCTCAGAAACATTGTTGACAGTATTTTATTCTGATAATTAGATTGGGGGATTGGGTTTATTTACTCTGATTTTAGAATCCACTGTAACTCTAAGATGTTGGTGAGTCTCATGTTTCTTTATCCCACCTGTAATTTTCCAGTTCATTTCACACACACAAAAACTTCCTCTTCCTTTCAAAAATCCATCATCTTTTGAAAAAAATCACAAAACGTCTTTATAAAAAAAAACAAAAAAACAACAAAATATGAAGTACAAACATGAAGTGATTCTAAAAGAGAATAGCTAAATCAGACATAAATGACAACAAATTATTGAAATCTATATCTTGTAAAGAGTCTAAATTAACATTTTGACATTATTCTTGAGAGTTGTCAATATCCTGTAAATATCCAGTAATCTGCAGAAATTAGATACTTGACTGCAATATTTCCACAAAACCAGTTTCACAGTAGCTGCTTAAGCATCACCCAGATTCATTGCAAAACTATTTTTTCCCATTTCTGCTGGAATGGTGGAAAAATGGGAAAAAAATAATGTAGTCTCTATGGCCATAATGTGATTCACTAAACACCAGAAAATATGGGAATTAGACTAAAATGAAAATGTATAATCATACTGTAGGGTTTATATACTTCAAATTCTTCATAGAAAACTAAAAAAAAAGCCAAGTTATTGACACAACTGCTTTGAAATAGAACATGTTGCAGCCCATTACTCTCATGGAGTATATTCACCATTGACTGTGCATGGCTTTGTTCACAGAGGTATTTTATTAGTTTGCTGCATCCCTTTCTGACACTCCTTCACTCCACTGAGATCAGTCGCTGGGGCTGATGATGATGGCCAATTCAGACATCAGCCACAGGGTGAGGTGGAGGGGGTGAGTAATAACAAGACAGCAAATGGAAAGGCTTGTCAAGTGGCATCAAAGTATCACTTTCAGAATGCGAGTCATCACATCACTAAAGGACTTTGACAGGAAATTATAGCAAGGAAGTTGCTGCTCGACATCAGCACAGCCAACAGGTTGTTGTGTCAAGTTGTGAATCATCTCATACAATAAATAATGAAAATCTACTCTTAAATTTTTTAAAGGGCCAACTGTTTTTTTTTTGTTGTTGTTGTTTTGTTTTATTTTTTTGTTTTTTTCAAATAGAAATATGGTGAGAGCTGTTCTCATATTGGTATGGGAGCATTGAAGTGGAAGGATTATAATGACACTGCAACACAATGTTGTTGAAGTATCATTCAAGTGTCACCTTGAGAATGTCACTCACTACCACATCTGTGAGGGGTTTCAATAAGCCACCATTGAGATGTTTACAATGTGGGGGAAGTTTAAGGCAGCAGCTTTATTTAGTGTTTTGTGGTTTTGTTAATGTGACTGAGCCTGATAAAAAAAAAAATTGTGTGATTTTGATTCTAGTTGTATTTCAGCAGCAATAATGAAAATGCTGTAAGTGAAGGAGTGACTCTAAAACAAAACTATAAGAGAATAAATCAAAGACTGGACAGTGTGGTCATTCGGAATATAAGTGTATGTTCTTCAGTAAAAATAGAAAAAAAAAAAAGAAAATGCAGTGGAAAAAATGCTTTACTCTTCATTCCAAAGTGGGAATCATGGTCAGATTATAAACCTATGTTAATTGCGCTTGGCTTCACTTTGGCTAAGAAAAATTTGAAGACAAATCCATTTCTTAAGGCCGATGCTTCAAAAAGAACAACTGTAGATTAGGTTTCATGCAGTTGCAGAAAACTATGACATTTATTACTTTTTATCCCAGCAGCAGTTTTTCATAGTCATGAACCTGCTGGAACTGTGAGGTTTTAGGGGCCCATATAACCATGTGGTCAGCATTATAATGAAAATTTATAGTATGTTAGTGGAAAGCCTATATATTGTAAGTAAATAAAAAAGGCCTAAAACTGAACTTGTCAAAACCCTCAACTTGTCTTCCTAGTGACAAATCTTGCAGCCATCTTTCTGGAAAGATTACAGCAATTTGTGACAATCCGTGCCCAAATACAACTTTTCAATCGCAACTGTGGACAGAGGTTCAGAGTCAAACGCGACTGAAATATGACTCCAATATAACATAGGTTAGAAACAAGTAAATATGTGTAAGAAAATTGACTTGTGAGAGATAAATTACTCTCTGATGAATTATTTGGAATGTCATCATGGTAAACTTGTCACCTTGGCTCTGACAAATAATGTTCATTTATAGTTGAATTATGTTTTCCAGGTACATTTCTGTTTCATTCGCATATAAAGTAAAGACATCTTATCAGAATATTCATGAAATAGTGTTCATTATAATCGTGCCGATATGGCAAAAATGAAGACCCTCGATAGGACAGATAAAGAAAAAAATGTTCATACACAACATATTTTCTGAAAACTGAATCAGTGGCCAAATGTTGTACCATTACTCTTGCAGATTATTATAGCTTTTCAGTTAAGGCGTGTCTAACAGTAAAATTCTGCAAATATTTGATGAGAAATGCCAAAACTAAAACCTTTTCCAATAAGCCTATTTTTGTTGACAAAGCCTATTAGGATGTTAAAAGGCTGCTATTTAGAGTTTGCCAAATATCGGATTGTGTTAAGCAAAACAATGGAGCAAAACTTTCAGTTGCAAATGTTTTTTTCACAACAAAATCAAGAACATGTTTTTTTTTCTTTGGAAAAATAAATAAATAAATAAATAAAAACATGGCTACGGTTGCAATTTTGTTATATATGTACTACATTTAATTTGTAAAAGAACAAAGTTGACAGGTAGAAAATATGAAAGCAATATTTCACAAATCAAAGCTTTTCCCCTTCATATAGAAAAAAAAGCGCAAAAATTACTTAATAAAACAATGACCTGAAAACAAGAAGCATCTAACATCACACCAATAATTGTGTTTCATCTTTGTTTTTGTAGTCCTTTGATGATCAGCGGTGCCGTAGAAGAATAGTATGCACTATATTAATTACATTTCTTCCAAGGTTGCTTGCTATCCTTTTTTCTTTTTTCCATAACCAAACTAAAAACACCTTTATGAGTTTTAGGATGCACAAATAAAACCTTTATCTACATGTAACTGGGGTGTATTTCCTTTTTTTCCTGTTTATCTTGTAAATAAATGAACTGTTGGAATAAAGTGCTTGCAAAACAAAGCTTATTCTTACTCACGGTTCCACCATTAGCTGAAAGGCAGCAGT
Organism: Siphamia roseigaster; assembly: GCA_029814505.1. Lineage (NCBI taxonomy): Eukaryota > Metazoa > Chordata > Actinopteri > Kurtiformes > Apogonidae > Siphamia > Siphamia roseigaster. The sequence goes on along the minus strand of JAPTYR010000005.1, from coordinate 47,358,176 downwards.
TGTCTTCCTTTTAAATGTCATGTACTAAATGTAAATTGGTTAACTTGGCTCCTGAACAGGATTGGCTCATGTGCTCAGCTCGCATCCCACCTACCATCGTGACAGATTGGACCAGTGCCCCAGCCTGGTGCTCCAATCAAGATGGCAGTAATCTCTGCACCTGTTTTTAAAAGTGCAGTCAATCTGTCAGTCGGTTTGGCTGTGACTCGTTGCTGGAATCTCACACCACTGTGACTTTCAATTTTGCATTCACTTGTTAGCTGTTACTCACAGTTTTACATCTCTCATTTCGTTGTTACTGAAACCCTGTGTCGATGAAGCAGGTTTACTGGAAAGCCACAGTATCAGGTGTGGCACAAACAAAAGACTCAAATGCTTAACTCTGATGTCATGCGGAGAAGTCAGTGCTCTTTAATAAAAGCTGGGATCAATTCACAGGAAACAGACCAGATAAATTAGGTGGAGGTAAAGAAAAATACAGGGCAAAGTTAGGGATAATAAGACAAGTGAGAATGTCACAATGCACGGTATGCTACAAAAACAGAAAAGGCTGAACAGTGGAATAGTGGAGAGACAAAATAAAGCAAACAGACTATAATGCAGGGGGTCAAACATGACGCCCGTGGTCCAAAACTGGCCAGGCAAAGGGTCCAATCTGGCCCATGGGATGAAAAAAATGACTCTGTTGTATAGTAATAGATATTCTGTTAAAAACAGTAATATTTACCCTGCAGTATTAATTTTGAAGGGAATCTGTAAAAAGCAATTAAAAATTACATTATTGACTTAATAACCAGCTTATTGTATAGAATGAATACTTTTTACATTAAGTTTTTACATATAATGTATGCGTTTTCGTGTCAAAACACTTAATTTAAAACATCCAAGTAAATATTATTTGGATGAATTAGGTAAGTCGTCTTGATTCGCGCATGCGCATTTGTGGGTGGGGAAAGCCTGAACGTGGTGCTCCACAGCAGGTGTGCACTGTGCAGCCGATTCAGTCTGGTTTACCTCAGGTGCATCTCGTCACGGTCCAATCTGTATTTTGCCGACAACAATTGTATAAGGTGAGTATCTCTCCGTTTTTTAACTCATTTATTGTTAGTTGTCCACTGTTGTTTGCATGTTGGTGTAGGCAACCGGTAGACTCATTAAACAGGGTACCTTTGGTCATTTTGAACGTTAGCATAAAAGGTAGCCATGATTAACTAACTGCACCAGACAAGGGCGCGATAACTGATGTTATCAGAATGACGTTGATGATTTACATTTGAAGCCTAGTTGTCTACATTCATATGTGTATGTGTAATTATGCAGTTATATGTGCCGTTGGTTCGTGGAATTGTGAAATCATAGCGGACAGAGGCTAAGCTGAGGGTAAAGCGTGCACCGATGTTAACTAGCCTTACACCTCCATCTTAGTGGATGATTTCAACATAATGGCCGTGTATTTTATTATGAAATGATTTCGGTTTGCCCAGGGCAAGACATTTCGACTGAAATTGCCCCGAATGATTGCATCTCGCTTAAGTTTGGATGTTTTGTCATTTGTTCACGAAGTTTGCAAAGTTTAGCCTGATGACAACATTCGGTCCGCGTTGTGCACGTGTTGGAGGGACGGCATTCAAACCGAAACGTTCACTGTGCATTTTGAAATGTGTGGGGGATATCTGACGACTATATCCTTGTCATGCGTTATCTTGAGGGGTAGCCTCGCCTACTGGCCATTTCTTTTAGGTTAAGTCACAATGTTGTGTTAGGATTCAGTGTGTTTTTTTTTGTTAAATAGAGCCACCACGAATGTAATTGGACCTCTCTCGTTTACAGTGCAGTGCTAGGTCAGAACACGCCGTGCTGCGCACGAGGAGGGCTAATAACTTGCATGTTTCAGTCCTCTTGCCGTAGTTTCGTTTTTTCGGTGTTGGTAATGAACTGTCTGGACATCGATTAAAGGTGCAGTATGTAAGATTATCCAGACCAGGTATATTATAGTGCTGCATGTCCTCCTAATTATGTTGCCTGTGCAGAATACACTAATGTTTAATGACAGTATTTATGCATTTGTTTGCAATATGAACATTCTAATAGCTATGAGACACCCCTGAAAGTAAATCTACTCAGTATTTGAAAGTTTTCTAACATGCAATGCCGACTGAACAGACATTTCATTCATATTTTTTCTTCAACAGGAAACAATAGTGATCAAATAATTCTGCAGCTTTGTTTTGGTGAGTAAATTTTTTTTGTCTTGAGCAATTTAGTTTTAGCATGCCTCACCTTCAGGCATGTATGGTTGGATACAGCGCCTTCGAACCAAGATGGCAAATCACCGTGCCAAGCTGAGAAGAAATGATGTGCCTTGTCCTGAGCTTAGTGTCAACAGTTTGAAAAGGAAACCCCTCGATGAGCAAAGTCCTGCTAGGAATGTGAAGCGGCCAAAGAGAGCAGAGGTGAATTACCTGCCCCCACACCCAACTGGAGAAACCAACGAGACTCTGGAGAAGGAGAGACTGGAACTTCTCCACGAGGTGCAAAAGAAGGGCAATACCAAAGTCATTCAAGAAAAAATGGCCAGAACTTTTTCCATACGGAGACTGGAAGTTGTGAATGGGAATCTTCCTACAGATGACTTCAGAGAGAGGTGGCCAGCCCTGTTCTGCGAAGATGGGGTAGGTGAAGCTTTTGTCACTTCGTATAAACAAAGGCTTTATTGGCATACAGCCTGTTAATGGCCATGTACAGTATTTCTGGTAACTCTGAAATGAGGTGTAAAAGATGCAATCCATTGGAAATACATATTCAGCTCCCATTAATGGTGCATTGTGTGGTATTGTGGTCAGAGTCGGTATTGCACCTATGCTGGTTATTGAAACTGTGTTGCACATTACCAAATTTGATCTTTTCATAAATATGTACTAAGTAATAAACTTATATTAATATTAACTAAAGTACAGTTCGTTTTGTCGTTCAAAATGCCTAGCCTATATCTGTAAATTCAAATTGGCGGACATGGAGAAGATCCGACTTCATGTATGAAAAGTTCAATTTTCCCAATCATAATGAATACTTAGAATTTAAGGTTGGGGGCAATTTGTTATTTGTGGAAAAAAAATGCAACATTTCTGCATGGATAGCAAGGCAATGTGTGCATCGTGACCAGGGTGGCGAAGAATCAACACCTTAGGGACACGCTCAAGATGCCGGGGGGGGGGGTGCGGTGCGGGCTGCCATGTTTGATTGCTAAGGTTTTAATAATGGTTTTTGGATGTTCTGATGTAGATCAAGGACGAATTCTGGCGTATAATGACGATACCGCTGGAGCAGCGCTTCATGGAGAAGCTGGACTACTACACACCAAAGCTGATAACGTTAATGAGTGCTAAAGGAGGAGTAGCGGGTACTAAGCTGAGGCCATATTTGGACAAGTTGACTCAGGTTTGTGCTTGTGTAGCTTTCGTAGAGCTATACAGTTTGAATTTTAAGTTTAGATATACTGAAGTGTGTGTGTGTGTGTGTGTGTGTTCATAGTGCAATCACTTATTCGGTAACACTTTAGAATAGTAAAAAAAGCTTTATAAACACTTCATAAGTCATTCGTTAACACTTAGTAAATAATGAATGAATTAAAACCAAGCATTTACAAACGTTTATAAATGAGTAAGGAATATTATGATGATGTCAGTACAAATGTACACATAAAAAAACAGCCTGTGGCTGCAGAGTGGAGCAAGAATATACTCCCTCTGGACAGGTTTGATGTGTTAGACACATCTACATCCTGTGGTTTCATGTCTTATGCTCTGCAGAGGCCAAACTTCCAGGCCTGCTGCCGCTGCTGTGTTAAATGTACACTGTGTGATATTTTTAGTTGTTTATTTCCAGAATTCATGCAACCCATTCACTGATGCTGGCTTTTCAATGAATACTTACCACCACCATCAAATTCTAAGTGGTCGTTATGACTGGGAAAACGACACTTTTCATACATGAAAAGGAGGATCTTCTCCATGGTCCGCCATTTTGAATTTCCAGAAATAGCCATTTTTAGCTGCGAAAATGACTACACTTGGGAAATACTAGAAAATACTAGCTTATTACTTAGTAAACTTTCATGAAAAGGTCAAATTTGGCAATAGGTAACCAAGTTTTAATGAGCAGCATAGTTGCACTACCTGTTTTGACCATTTTCTGCACAATGTACCTTTTAACGTAGTAAACATTTGTAAATGTTTTTTTCCAAAGTCTGTTAATTATTTACTAAATGTTAACAAATGATTTCTGAAGTGTTTATAAAGTTTAAGACCGTTATTCTAAAGTGTTACCACTTATTCTATGTCTGTTTCACAATGGATGCTGATGACCCTCAGCTATGCTCTACTCTACTTCTTTGACCCTTGTTAGGGGAACTTATCCTTTTGGACTAAGCTGGACTACAATTTGATCCTCCTGACACAACCACTCCTGCTGCTATGTTTTGCTTACAAGCAACAAATGTTGGCTGGTCAACCAATGTGTAGAATAAGTGATTGCACTATGAACACACACGCACATAGCCACCCATCCACCCATAACACTAGTGCAAGACAGCCCTGAGAAATTGTCCTGAGTTGAAAGAGTCCTTTAGCACAGTGAAGAATAGTGCAAAAAAGTCATATGCAAATGGGGGCTTTCCAATGGTGAGGTAGTTGAGGGAGTTGTGCTGGGCGTGAGGTGGGGGGGGTGTTCATGCTGTTCAGTTGCCAATGATGATTTCCTTTTGTGAGTCTGTGTGGTGTTTAAGAGCTGGATGGCCCTGGGGACCAAGGACTTTCCTAGTCTGTCTGTCCGGCACGGGATGGCACAGAATCTGTAGCTGAATCTGTTGCTCCTTTGGTTGCCACAGTTAAAGAAATACTGAAGTAAGGGTTCGAAATGTTTCATTTTTTTGTTCCCAGATGGAGAGCATCGATGACCGCCGGGATACAGTGATCCGTGCCCTCATTGTCTACCTTGGCGAGAAAGAGGAGGATCTCTTTGAGGATTGCCAGGTAAATAGGGTGTACAATTGCATACCGTCACCTCCTTCTGCTGTAAAGCAGTGGTTCTCAAAGTTCTTCAGACTGCTGACAACTTTGTCAAACTATTTTCATGGACCGTTGCTCAGGCTACAAGCTGGATTTGATACAGCAAATTAGGTTGTTAGCTTGTCTTGTTAATGCTCGCTATGTTTGCAAAAATCCCGTCAGGGACCACACTTTGAGAACCACTGCTTTATAGGAACAATCCACTGTACTTCCATAATGAAATGTATTCTTGTCTGAATTGAGATGAGCTGTTCTTACTGTGTGGGAGTGGGAGCACTCTGGAAGCAAAGAGAGGTATGATTTAGCTCATCTCAATTCAGACCAAAATTCATTATTATGGAAGTTAGTTGCACTGTTCCTTTAACTATCTGATGACTATCTGATGAAGTCCTTTGCAAAAAAAGTGATTTGAAGTAATTTAGGAAAAAATTGATCAATTGTGTTCAAAATGGGACTCAGCTATGAGAGCTCTGAGCTATGCAGTGGCAGTGTCATAATTGTGGTCAGTCGTGCAGAGGGGGGATAGAGTTAACACGCGGTATTTGTGATATGTGTATATACTATATATAATTTTTGGTGGGTGGGTGTTCCCAGTCAGTAGTCACTTAAGAATTGGGGAAAACAGTTGTCACTTATTTTATACTAATGAATTCACCTTACACACACTTGTCATGAACAGAGCTCAGTTTTTTATTATTATTTCTTGTATGTTGTATGCAGGACCACCCTGACATTACTCAACACCTCCTGAAGATCCTGGTTGTACACGGTCCTCCAAAGAGTGTATCCATCCTCCTTGAAGGAAAGGAACTTCTTCAAGGATGCAGTAATGCTGCCAAAGCCTGTGCGCTGCTCCTTGGCATAATGTATGTTCTGAATTTGGCATACCCCAAAACTCTTCGCTACTCATTTGAGACCTTTCAGAAAGTTCTTCTGGAACTTGATGGACTCAAACTTTCCACAAAGCTTGTAGGACTAAAGTCCAAGTTGAATGGCTAAAAAGCCACAGCATGCACGCACACACACACACACACACAAAACATTTGATGTCACTGAAGATGACAGGATACAAATAACCTTTGATGTCCCAGGTGGACTCAAACTCGCCACAAAGGTTGTCCACATTGAATGCCTGAAAAGTTACACCGTGGTAACGGACACACACACACCATTTTTTTTGTCACTGAAGATGACTGGACTGAAGGAGGATTGACTGAAGTCCACATTGAATGCCTGAAAAGTCACACAGTGGACACACACACACACGGGCGCCATCTTAGCCCTTGTCAAATGGGGCGCACGCACATGCACAAGCGTAATCTTGGCCCATGTCAAAGGACACACACACACAAACGGGTTCATTGAACAATCACCTTTGATTTAGAAATTGATCACATTCTGAGTGAATAGTTTTAGTCTTTTTTTTCAACCGGTTGTGCAGTTTTACTTTGAAATCTTGACATGTTCACAGCACTGTAAGACTTGTTTACAGCCACATAAAGCCCATGCAACTCCAGGTTTTTTTTTTCATACTTGTTTATATGCAGTGTTGTTTTTTTTTTTATAAACAAGTGATTGTAAAAGCTGCAATAGTCAGGTGTTTGTGCACGTTCTGTGTGTGTTTCTAAATGTTTGAGGTGTGTGTGCCACCTTCAAGTGCACGTATGCTCTATAGAGCTCATTATAACTTGACTGCACTCTAATTTATTGCCAAGAGTGTGAAGAATTTGGTTCCAAAACGCACAAAAAGCCATTTTATTGCATTTTCTATTTAATTTTTTATAATCCAATTTTACGATAGCATCAGGGAAATTTGAACTAGGGTAATGTTATCTGGTATTTTTAGAACAAATGTTAATATTATAAAACAGATTTTCAGTGATATTAACAATAAATAGACAATAAAAACACTCAATTTTTAAAATATTTTTGCAAATGGAGAGTGCGTTTTGGAACCAAACTCTTCAGTTATACATATTGTATTTTCCTTTTTCTGGTGTGTCTCACAGTAAGACTCTAGAGTGTTAGAACGAATTTGTTTTTTTCTTGTTTTTTGTTTTTTTTTTTAACAGTGTGCAGCTAAAAGGAAATCACCAATGTGAAGAGTTTTAAGTAATATCTCCAGCACCTTTGTTGTAAATTGTAGAAAATATTAATGTGGAGCGTTTCATTTTTCATTTTAAATTTTGCAACTTTTGAACCTTGCGTGTGTTGCAGAGGTCAATAAAAAAAGGTTAAGAACCTACTTTTGTGATTTGTGGGCTTTTTGTAACATATCAAAAAGACTTGCATAACGTTAATCTAAATTTAGTATGTAAAAGAAACCTGAAAATGTCAATATAAAAAATACATAAAAGTTCATTAATATTTATTAAGTAAAATACATTTAATTATATATGAAAATAATCAGTAACATTTACTCAGAATATGTATTCCTCTTAATATATGTTTTAGGTATTTTTTACCTGATTTGGATGGGTAAAAAGAGGAGAATTTATTTCGGTAAATTTTAATTGATTCTCGTGAGTAAGTTTTATTCAGTGTAGCAGCATTAAATTTACTTAAAAAAAGTGAGTGCAATTTGTTACTATGATTTTTTTAAGTAAATCTTATGAGTCATTTTTTTCAGTGCACCTTTTCCAAGGCAATTTAAACCAAACGTTGTTTTTGAGCGTTTCATGCAAAAAGAAGCTCATTTTGGACGCTTT
>JAPTYR010000005.1:47220195-47233405 GCA_029814505.1 Siphamia roseigaster | reverse complement strand
CCAACTCTTAACCGAACCAAGTAAGAAGGTTGTCGATTTCGACAACCAACAAACAAACAAATGCTGGCAAAATCATAACCTCCTTGGCAGAGGTAATAATTCAGTCTAAGCAATAGGGGGAATTGATGTAAGGCTGAAAAGCCTCAGATCAAAATGCCCAAGCAGCTTGTGGCACTAGTACACTTATATGGAGGACAAAGTGCTGAAGAGGACAGGGATGCAAAAAATAAATAAATAAAAAACAATAATCATTTAGTTTTTCAGTACAGTGAGTTCATGAAGGTTGCTCAGGTTGTATTCTTTCACTCTTCTGGGATTCCCTCTCTAAACTGCCTAATGTACACCTGATGTTACTTCGCCTTTTGTTTCAGGCCTGACAAGTGCTGGATTAGTTTAAGATCAGGTGACATGTCAGGCCCCACCTCTGGAAAGGCAGTGTGATGGTGGTGTCCTGAAATACAACTCTTTAAGCTTTCACTGGGATGGCACCATCTTTTCTTCAAAATGTTACATCATAGGGTGGAAGCCATTACTCAATGAGTGGATTTGAGCTGTCCAATATCAGCATTACTAAAGCAGCCCCACACCAACACACTTTTATCAGTGCTGTTCAACTAAGGGTTACCCATACTGTCCAAACAAGCTGATCTTTGATGACCACAAGTCTATTTTATTGTATTTTCTAAATTAAATCCTCGTGTACAGCCAAAAAAATGTACAAATAACAAACTCCACATACATTTGTAACTTATCCTTTAATAGAAATATCTCTGAAATCACAAACATGTAACATGATTCATCAGCATTTTCATTCAAGTCTAGACCCTTGCCATGTACTGTTGAACACTAATCAGGCCTTTGTGGAGTGGACTCAGTCTCTACTGGATTTCACATTATATGAATCTCAGTGTTTTGTGTCACATTTGCAGGACAGTTATTGAAAGGCTTTTTAACATAAAAAAAAATTAACATGACCTCACTGGTATAAGTTAGGAAAAAAACAATACACTTTCAAAATGATAAATTTGAGAACTCAACAATATATTCAATGATGAAAGTTGATAACTTCAACTCAAAATACATTCTAGTCATACAGACACAGAGATCAATAAACAGTGCAGACAATGTAGAGAATAACACTAATCTCCAGTAACAGTACGAGTTCGTCACATGATCCTATGCTGGTCCCTTCACCTATGTTGGGGTTCTTCCTGATTGTTCTAGTCATGTGATCCTTCAAATAGTATCCTACCTTTCCATTGTCATCTTACATTTATATATTTGAAATATCTTTTTATGACCTTGTCATAAACTTGACAGCCAACATTTCATGGCACAAACATTTAACATAGGAAAATTTATGCTTAGCTTTTTGTTAAATTTCATGTAGGAAGAAACACATTGTGACTTGTTTAACTATAAATTATTTTAGTTGTGTTTAGCTGTCCCAGTCTGCAATAGTCTAGACCAAAACACAGCATGCAAACAAATCATCAACATAAAAAAAGATATTGTAATGAATACTTCAAGTGATAAAAAAAAAATCTGTGTGTTGTGTAATCATATGAAATAAACTAAGGTAAACAACTAAAAAAATAACATCAGTGAAGAACTACAGCAGTGCATTTTTTTCCTGTGTTTAACTCAAATTCACATTCTAGATTTTACCCGTGTCATTTTCCAAACCGTGGGAAAGCCAATAGCGGCTCTGTGTTCCTGCAGCTTTTCAAGCCTATTTTCCCAGCATCACTAGCCCTCTTCATTGCATTTATGTCTGTTTTTACTGCAGACATGCCTCATTGTTATTTCCTCTCTATGTTTATTGAGCTAAGATATTGTTGTTGAAAACTACAGAGGGCACTCACGGAACAAATCAAGGCAGATTATGTATAACTGGAGTGACTGAGTGATAATAACTATATACACAGCACAATGAGTGTACAAAACACAATCTCTCCTCTCAGCTTACTATGAGGATCTCGAACAAGAGTCAGCTTTCCTTTAGAAAACTGGACACATGATACAAGTTGTCAGACAAGGGCTTTCAGATCCCTCTATTTAAAGCACATTTATAGGGGCATCCATTGAAATGATTCATACGTTCCGGGATTTACTCCACGTGTCTGTACAATGCGGTCAACATATCCCATTACTACTTCTGAAATGAACACGTAATAGCTTTACATTTTTAACTAAAGCCTGTCGGTGTTATTTTTGCTTGTAGTCCATTTCCTGGACCTCTTTGACAGTTCCTGCCTCAAGAAAGAAGGAATATTTTGTACACTCAGTGTACAGTTAAACAGTGGGAGGGAATTCAAAACACATGTCGGACTCAGATGGGTTTATATAATAAGGTGGTGACGTACTTCTTCTTGTAACGATGTGTCGCGCTGAGCACCATCACTCCATCCTGTGGCAGATAAAGAACAAACTTTGTTTATAAAACTAATAAAACACTACAATATGTATGAGTTACTTGTACAGTTTTGTGGGACAACTAATATCTGTGTACAGTGTAGGCCCAGACCTGCACCATAAATTATATGGATCAGTGGAAAGGCCACCCACTAATCTCAGCCACTGGCTCAGTTTACTAATCCCCAACAACAATCTATGTAAGACGCCTACATTTTGTTCTTATGTTCAAACAGTCAAAAAAAAAAAAAAAAATGAACATTTAAGGAATGAAAGCTGCTTGAATGCTTGCCTTTGCTGCTTAGCGTCAGCAGGCATTCATGAGTAAACCACTTGAAGGCTTGTTTTGGGGGGAAACAAAAACGGCAGCAGCTATATGAAGGGCATCTCTGCCCCCGTTTCACTGCTCTGATCCGACAGTGCCCTTAGTGCACATAAGTCATGTGATTTTGGGTTGTTTTTCCAGGCTGAAAGAGACACTCATCCCTTGAGCTTCAGCCCAATGTTACCACTGTGCATCTGATGCTTGTGTGGTTGCTGATGTTCCTATTAAAGATGCTAACAAAGATAGTCATGATAGAGGTTTCTCCGCATCTCATCTGCAACGTGCTGTTGGCACAACACTCCCCAGTTTGTGAACAGCACTTCTTTGTTTTGGTTCATTCCACTGGAGGCCTTACCTTAATGGACAGAGCATAGAGGTGGTTGAGCATAACGTGATTGGGCTCTGGGAGTAATGCCGGATCACACTGGATACAAGAAGAACAATAAAAAAATGAGGCTTGCACATATATAATGACCACTGTTAAGAGTATTTTATTTTTCCCTTATTTAAACATTAGCAACTTACAGAGATTCCAGTGTCCTTGTTGAGAATGACCTGAAGCAGATGGGGTGGGAGTATCGGTGGAGATTTAAACTTCTCTTCCTGTTTGGGAACATAGGCATCCTGATGATATGGTCCAGGAGGAGAGCTGGAGAGATCTAGAAAAAACAAATAACACATTGTAACACATTACTGTTAACTTCCAACATGTGTCAACATTTGATAATGGCTTTACAAATTTCTATTTGCAGTCCCATCCTTTTCTTATAGTGCCTAAACAGTGTGACCAGGACAAACCAGTCAATGCATGGGATCTTTCTTTCTCTTTGTTTGTCCATACAGCTCCAAAAATGCAGTCTGTACCTTTGACTCAAAATGGGGGACATTTAGAAAAGCATCATTGGTACTTACCGGACATATCAGAGCATTTCTGAGAGTCCACCATTAGGGCGTCAAACACCTCAAAGTCAGTTTTCTTGACCTGGATGATGTTGTTGACTGTGCCAAGCTGGCTGGTGACAACTGGCTGAAAAAAAAACAAGTAATAATAAGACATCAAATCAATACCCGAAACATACAAGAGGAATTTGGAGTACGGTTAAGAGCTTTTTTACATTTTTAACTATATAATTCTGACAGTAGAAGAAATTATGTAGGCTGAAGGAAAAGACTGTCTGAGGTCATTATTATTAGTGCAGTCTGCAGCCTCCTGGTGGGTCATAAAGATACTGCAGTACAATTAAATACATAATATTTACGTATATCAACATAATATTGAGAACTAATTCAACACAGTCATGGGACTTCTTTTCTTTTTATTAAACAGCAGAAAAAACATGCTTTCTGATTTTCATGTATGTTACAAAGGAAGGACATAACATCTCACATCAAATCCTACTATCATTCTGTAATGAAAATTAAAGTAGAACACCTTCCAGCATTTAGCCCTGCTGTATTTATTTTGATTTGTCTGGGATATTGGAATACTTGAGCACCTAATTTTTAAAATGTACTTTCGGAACAACAGAAAAACAACAATTATAATGACTAGAAGCGTCACAATCATGATATTGAGATGACATTTTATTCTCAATTTGTGTGGTGTATTTTAGACACTGCAGGCATCTTAAATTTGTCATCGGTCAAAAATCGTAACTGACAGGCTACCAAATCATTACTGGAGAAAGACTTAAAAATGGAATGAAAGACTATTGGATGATTAAACAAAAAACTATTAATGGAGAATCAACCTCAATAAGTCAAAAAAGAATAGTCATACTGTATATAGCTTTCATATCGATTTTCTCTTTATAACATCTAGCATATATAGAGAGGTACTGTATAGTAGTTTTGTGTGCTGATCAGTTATGATTAAAGGTTTATATGTCAACAAAGTATTGAAATGTCAATTTTAAGAATTTGCCTGAAATATCTAACTACAACCATAACAAGATCTATATTTGTGTTTATGTATGGCCCTGTCAGATTACAAAGTCATAATCTCATGTCCCCTAAAACCATGATTTAGGGAGTAACATTTGCTGAAAATACGGATATCTTTAACTCCAGTTTTCCCCCCAGCGGCTTTTGTTGTACTGTGCTGACTGACCTCAGCTGGATCATGGGTCCACTGGCCATCCACGTAAAACTTGTACTGATGTTCTCCCTCAGGTAGATCAACAATGGCCACAAAAGTGTTCTGACTTTAAACAGCAAACAGAGCACATTTCATACAGACAAATGAAATGTGAAGATGTTTATACACGATTATTCAACTCTATGAACAGTATTTAAACAATCTTACTCTTCGGCATTAGAAGGAGTCACTGAAATATTGGATAGTCTGAAAGACCACGATAAGTTTTTCCACCTGAACTTCAGTGAAAACCTCTGGACATGATCAAGAGGAAGAGAGATGGTCACAAGCCACCAAACAAAGCCAAGCTGCTTGTATTTTTGAGCCAAAAGTGGTAAAAAGCAGCCAACAGCAATGTGACAGACAGGTAGAGAGCATGTAAACATACATAATAGAAATGGGATTTAAAGTCAGGGTTATTCTGCCAAACACTGACTTATGAATTATTAAAGTATCAGTGTCCTCTTCAAGGTCTGATACACCTTATTTTGTGTTATTGTGAGCAGTTCTCTTTTACGTGAATAACTGAATAGTTAAATTATTTTAAATAGACAGGTGCAGTGTTTGTTTACCTGCTTTTATTTATCTCTTTTACTTCAACTCATATTTTTCCTGAGAATTCAGGAAAATGCTATCAATAAGGAATATTTTTCAGCGCAAATATATAAAAATCAAAATACATTTTTTAAAGAGCTGATATACTGATAGAAATTACTAATATATTCCAAATATTACATGCCAATGAATTAAGGATAATTGCTGACAAAACCTAAAAACACATAAGAGGATTAAATATATTCCAACCCATAAGGCTCAAGGAACTCTTTTACCTTCTAATCAGGGGAATTTTGTTGGCCCAGTTGTTAAAGGATCCCGAGAGATAAACCTCCTTGCCGTCTCCAGTCCAGCGAAAGACGGTAGGGCGGTCTAAAGTAGGATCTTTGTCATCTGCTTCCAAGTCTTGCTGCCATGCAAGGAACTCCTCTTTCTCTAAAGGGGCCTAAAACACACACATAAAATAACATTTAGTCATTTTCCAGTTTATCTCTTGTACTCCCAAGGGGATTGAAAACAATTGTGTGGACTAAATACTGTAGTAATTCTGCTGGCAACAGAAAATCGGTGTGTGAGACAATAGCACAACTTACTTTCATGTCTTCACCATGAAATATATCTGCATCCTCAGGGCTGTCCATGAGTATCTTGGGCCTCTCTCCCTCCTTGATTCCTCGGCTATCCCGCCGTTGAGCCTTATCCCCCGGACCCATGCCAGCCCTCTCACTGCTTGTATTCCCCATGGTTGTATCTTGGTGAAGGCTACTTTAGAGTCACTGTAAGGAGAGATTTAAAACCAGAGATAAAGTCAACGAAGAACATCACACAAAAATGAAATTAATCTAACAGGAGTATAGGCAAATGTGAAAAATTATATTTTAGGTTTCGGTTTATTTATGTCATACAACTACAAATAGATTTAATGAATAGATTACAAAACACAGAAATTAACAGGAAACATGCAGCCCATTGTCATCCATAATAAAACATGTTGGAAACTGAGGTAAAGGATTTACTAACTGTGTGGCAGATTTTACTCTCAATGAAAGTAAATCAAAAGAAAACCTTAATGTTCATCTAATTTGAGGTATGTAAGATGTTCAGAAATAACCAGGAATTACAGTCTTGATTCAAAACATATTAAGTAGTGACAGGATCTGAACCGCAAATTACTGTGAGATTAAATAATGGATAGATGCAAAAAAGAACTTTGAGCATCGATTTCTCCTTTTTCTTTCAGTTTGGGTGCTACGAAAAAAAAACCTTAGAAGTGTAGATGATATGTGAAAACCCTGACACAAACAGTACAATGGATTACTTATTCTAGGGATATTTCAAACGAGTGGGGATGATTTTTAAGGTAATCATAATTCCATAAACTTAAAACTTTTAATAAAATCACAAGTACAGTATGCATTTAAAACTGATAAATGTAGTGCAAACAGAAAAGCACCAAATCATTCCCTTCATGTATCATGCTACAAGTGAAGTTTATTTATTTTCCTACATTTAACAATCATGTGAAACTAAAATATAAAGTATTTTTATGATAATGAAAAGTTATAGTGCACTGTGAAATGGGAGCTCAGGCTTCCGAGCAAAACGTTAATTTCCCTACAGTCTGTCCAGTTAGAGGTGACCATAGGTGCTTCAGTGCTTGGCTGTTGGAGCTCCTGAATGAACAGGAGGAAAATATAGGTTAGATTAAAGTATAATTGAGTAAATAAATACTCTTAGTATTAGACATGATACTTGCCAAACAGTATTACAAACAGGGATGAAAGTTTAATGGCAGGAGTTGAATTGTGAAGCTCAGTAACATTGAAAACATATATTTAAGAATTCATAAACATGGTTTTAAGACAGGACCTACAAGAGACTAATAATGTAGACTTGCCTCTGATTTCCGTGGGCAGTGTGCCACAGTGCAAAACAAGGATCTAAGAAAAAGCTGCAGAACTGGGCCGAATAATCTCAGGGAGTCTCTGGAGTCCGTAAATCTTTTATGAAATTTTGAGCAAGGCCATTTAACAATTTGAATGTGATAGGTAAAACTTTACATTCAACACAGAATATATCAGAGAGAAGTTTAAGTTGGCAAGCATAAGTGTAATATGGTTGAGTTTCTAAGACCTTGTTAAAATTTGAGTAGATGCATTGTGCACCAATTGGAGTCAGTGAAGGGAGACCTAACTTATCTGAGCTGTTCAGGAAGGATCTGATTATGGAACATTTCCTTAATTGAAGAAAGAAAGATAGGCCAACTTTCTAAGCCGCAAAACAGAGATTTTTGCCAAACATTCACATCAGCAATTCTTAATCCAAGCTTATTGTGAAGCAAACTTATCCACCAATCAAAATTTTAGGACATTCTAATATCAAATACCACTGTAATAAGCTTAATGGAAAACCATTTATAACCTGGAAAGGTTCATATTATTTGTTTAAAAAGTTTTTATCACTGCTGATTTGACTGACACAACTACTTCACTGTTTAGCAGGATATTCACACAGAAATAACCCTTTGAAGTCAACAACCTAACCATCATAATAACTATACAAACAATTTGTGAGGTTATAACATTGTTTTCTTGCTATACGAAACTATACGTGGATTACTTAGGGTTTACCACCAACAATGCTAGATGATGTAAGAAACTTGATATAATGTGCAAGTTACGAGATAATTATCGTACATGTGTTACGAACACAACAATTATTTGGTACAGATTGTGTTAATTAATGTTGGGAAACTATTTGAAATATGGTTAAAGCGTTGGGGCAGAAAAAAACAGTTGTTTTAGCAACATGCACAGGATGTTGTCCTAAACCTGGACTTGTATCATATGAAGCGATGATTGACGTCATACACTAAGCGTCAGGCACCCTAGGTATGAAAGTTTAAGAGTACAGGACAACCCTGGATGTGTGTCATATAGGGTTTGACGTCATTTGTGGTATAAAGCTTTGTGAATCCCAAAGTAAAGCAGAAGTTCTCTGACTCCAAGACGTGTGTTTGTCTAACATTGTTCGGGCGAGTTTTTCTTAAAATATAGCGACGAACCACAACAATTAACTTCTATGCAAGTTAAGTCAAAAAGGATCCAAATGTTAGAAGTCCTAACCTACCTACCTCCTTCAGGCTAATATTAGCAGTTAGCTATACGACCTTGTAGACAAAGCTATAGTTTTTCCTGCATAAAACAGCTTTATGCGACTGGACTGGCTGTAGGACAGACACTTTATGTCTTGCGTACCTGCGTATTAGGTAGCGTTACTCTGTAACTTAAGCTAGGTATCACCTAGCATCACTCTTTAATGTCGCTGGGTGGATAAAAACGCTATCGAACGACCGGATAAACGCAACAGTGCTAAAGGCATCTATGCTTTAGCAGATGCTTTTACACATAGTCAGAGTAATTTGGCTCTTTACCTGGGAAATGTTGACAGGTCGTCGGATGTTGGTTAGCTCTTCCACCTTACAAACCAAACATTGGAAGCTCCAAACATAACCGCCCCCCTCCAGTGTACGCATGCGTAGTAGCTCGGGGAAAAACGATACCCAAAAAAAGACAATTGGTGAACAGCACAATGTACTGTCTACATAAATATCCTTTATTCGTGTGGGTATATTTATTTAATATATTTTATTTTAGATTATATATTCGTCATTTTATTTTAAATACGTTTCTAAATAGGCATTTCGGGAAAAAATGAATTGTAATTTTATTTACTGTCCACTGGATGGCAGAATGAGTCAAGGTCAGAGTTAATATTTACAGCATCCTGGAACATATTTTCCTTTTTTTTTTACTCTTATTAACGTGTTTCTGGTATGTTGTTTTGTTTTTTAAAACGTGGTAACGATTTTCTAAAAATTAAATTTTTACTTTGAGGCATACAATCTATGTTAATGATCTTTGTGTGTTTGTTTCGATGTATATAAGAACAATGGAAAGGTTGATTATGAGACAATGTTGCCACAAGTTGTATTATATAGGCCTATTTGTAAGTATACATTGTATATGGATACTCAAAGATATACTAATTCTCTACGGTAAAATGCAAATAGAAAATCCTGCTTTGTATTTAATCTGTGCTCCAAGAAGTTTTCATAACCTTTTCATAGATGGCTGACTACTAACATAATCCAAAATGCCTTAAAATCCTACATTCAAAAACGTATTTTAGTAACATAAAACTTAACTATTATGTTCAGAAAGTGTGAAAAGTAAAACTAGTCCTTGTATAGCATAATGAGCCATGTGTTTTTGTTGATGTGTCTGATGATTTTTTTTCTTTTTCTTCAGAATACTGCTGCATTAATATGTATGGTGTAGTTAACAGCCATACATATTTCATGTTGCAATATTTACAGTTGGGTAACATCATTCATTTGTAGAGTTGATGTCCTGTGAAAACCAGATATCTCTAAGCGTGAACATTTCTAATCTTAGAAAAGCATCCTTATTTTCAGTTTTGTGACATTGCAGTCTCCAGCTAATCATAGAGGATTTTAAAACTTTATTTATCTCATAAAGATTGACAATTTTCCCAACTTGTGAAGAAACGTTTAATCCCTCAGTTTGGCACAAGCAATCAAAATCAACACATTTAGGAGGCACATGGATTAATCAGACAGGAATGACGTTAAATGTAATCTGAAATATTGTCTAGCAAAACCTGTTAGACTCGTGGAGTTGAATTAAAAAGTACATTTACCTTTGATATATCATAATGTAAAATAAAGTTTCTTACAATGAAACAATCAAGTTGAAGTATTACAGTACCTCAAAATAGCACAGTATTGTATTGCATTGTACTGTATTCTTCACAGTCCTTTTGTCATCTCGTGACAGAATCTTCAGCTATTTTTAGCGTGGTACGTTGAAAAAAGACAACAAATCGCAGCAGCTTTATGCTATTTCTGGAACACAGTCTGTCATTTTCTGCAGCTTTATACCATGTCCACAGTTGGTGCAATCAGCATGCCTTTCACACAAAAGGTCTTGAGGTGCCCTTTGACCTTTGAAGGTTCAGCAGCTGTAACAATGCTTAATAAGGCCACCTTTGCACCGTTTGCTTCCTTTGAGTTCTGCAATGAATTAAATGTCATGGATGATGGACCAGAGCGAATAGCTGCTTATTAATCCCCTTAGAATTTTAAGTTGATTGATCAAAATCATACTTGTAATTAGGTAAATTAATCAATGTTGTATTTCTGTGCTGGAAGCTGATAAATCCACTTTGGAAATATTGCACACAAGCTATAATGTGTCTTATTTTGTATTTGTTCTTGTTTTAAGAAATATGCCACAAGAAAAGACAGTTTAAAAGGAAAACTGTTAATATTCTCTGTTATCAGCTGTAATTACAGCATTTCAGCCTGCAGATTAATTTCCCTTTCACTGTCATTAGTTCTTTTCCATCATGAGGTAAAGTCTGATACATTTTGTTACAATATCTTACAGTTCCTTCAGTTTGTAGAATAATGCAAAGTTGCGGCTCATGCTCAGAGCGGTCTTTCATCATCGTTTTCCCTCTCTGGTGTTTGACACTGGCTCTCTTTTCCTCAAATTTCAACATACATTTGATAGGACTAATGATGCTCACTCCCAAAAAAAACACTTCAACATCCTCCAGAGACTGAGGGGGGCAGTGAATGCCAGACAGTATGACAAATAATAAGGAGCTAAATATGAAAATGTCCAGCTGAGATGTAAGGGGAGGTTAGGTTTCACTGAACCATTTAAACACATACCAATTTTTATGTGAAAACCTTATTTCACACAGTATTGCAATAAAAAAATAACCCAAAATCACAACTATGGTCACAATTCATTTTAGTATTTGGATGTTCAGGTACAGATAATCCTTCTGTTTCCAGCTGTTATGTCTTACTAGTGTATTGTCTGTATTATGGTTAGAAAATATACCACTGTGATGCAGTATGTGCCAGGAAAAAGGAAACAATTTAACATTGGATACGGACTTGTTTTTGTGTAGGCTTAGAGGGTGAAAGGTGTGTGCCATACATACAATAGATTACACAAAGTGCTTCAGTGTTTCATCAAATGAGGTTTAAAACAAGAGCCAGAAATGTTAGACCGCTGTCCTGGAACCAGACAGCTGTAATTGGCTCATGTCAGCTACAGAGACAGAGTGGGCTCCAAGAAAGAAGTTGGCCTGGCTGATGGAGGTGGGATGTGATGCTTATGCTTGTGGGGGTGGATCTAAAAATGGTCCGGAGTTGGAGATATGGTGGAGTTGGTTGGTGTGTCATGTTACTTAGATTTTTTTATTTTGATTTTTGAAAATCATTTGGCATCAGTAAGGCACCAAATTAACATGGGGGAAAAACCCTGATAGGTATGCACATTATATACTTCAAAACCTAATTTTGTCAAATTTCTTCCAACGTAATTAAAATTCCAATCTCTGACACAGTGATTCGAAGGTAAACGGTATTGTTTTCAAATAAGTGTGACGAGAGAGACGAAGACCTCATCCATCATTCTTTAAGAAGATGTGTCTCTAATGCTGAATTGGTGAATATCTGGAATCCTTTAACACTTTCCTGCCTATAGCTGGAGAATGAATGAAACTGCATCAAAAAATAGATCATGAACAGAGGTGGGAAGTAGATTTTTTTTTTAGGCATCTTTACTTGAGTATTTATTTTTCTGGCACCTTTTTACTTTCTACATTTTGACATAGATATATGGACTTTATACTCCTTGCATTTTCAGAATAGGCTTGCTATTTTTTTCAAACTTAATGGATGTGACAGTAAGTAAAATATATCGCTTCACAGGTCCACTTTTTGTACCCGCGTGTACCCAAGAAGCTAAGTACCGTGATCCAATCAAACAATATGGGCAGAAATATGTGCCCATACCCCAAACACTTTGTCTCCACAGTAAGTCACTTTTAAGGGATTTAGTTTTGGCTACTTTAGAAACTTTTTAATTTTGTTGTACATGTTACAATGACAAATGAAGATCTATCTATTTACTTTTATATTGTTTGGTTTAGTAAATATTGTTCATGGCAAAAAAAAATGCAGTTTTAGTTTTTACTTTTGTACTTTATTACAATTGAGAAGTTGTACTTTTTAAAAAAATTTTACTTAATGAAGGAGTTGATCTAGTACTTCTACTTTTACGAGAGTATTTTCTCACATAAGTAGCTGTACAACTGCAGTATAGAATGTGAGTACTTTTGCCACAACTGCTAATGAAGCGACATTAATAATTAAATGAAAAGCCCTATAGTATAGTATTTATTTACTCTTTTCTATTTTTTGACAAAGCATTTATTGTGAAACATACTTCAGTTATATGTAGTATTCTTCTTTATTGCATAATTTGCAAAAAACAATTTTTAATTTCCATAGCTGTCTTGTTGGATTTGTGAGGTAAACACTACTTTTTGATACAAGCCATTTTAACTAATCTCCATGGACACAAAAGGAGTTCCATGTGTGCATGAGTTGTTTTAAAATTAATTTCCATTCAGCAAAACAGATTCACACTTCAGACATTTAGCTGCTTAGCAACAAGTGTTCTCATCTCATTATCTGAACCTGCTTTATCCTCACTAGGGTCACATGGAGCCTATCCTCGCCACTGAGGGCGAAGGCGGGGTACACCCTGGACAACTTACCAATTCAAAGCAGGGCTGAACATATAGACAAACAATCACTCTCACATTCACACCTATGGACAATTTATATTAACCAATTAACCTATCAGTGCATGTCTTTGGATGGTGGGAGG
>JAPTYR010000005.1:46969328-46982157 GCA_029814505.1 Siphamia roseigaster | reverse complement strand
GTAACGCAGGGGAAAAGAAAGGGAAAAAGAACGACAAAAAGAACGGCTCTCACCCGGCCGCGATTCGGCTCCCATCGATCACATCGAAGAGCCGTTCAAAAGAATCGATTCGTTCGTGAACGTCACCACACTATTGCAAAGACTTGCTTTAGATTTCAGGCTTGCACTTGTTATTAAATTTTAAGTTAAACTGAATTAGTGCTTCAGTTTCCTTATTTTTTGCATGTTAATCTACTTTAAAAACAATGTATTTATTTTATTTGTATTTTTTTAACAAAATGTCATGTTTCCAATTAGCTTAACCTGTTGATTTGAGGTGTCTGTCCATCCCGGCAATTAATGAGTGAGGTCTGGAGAGCAGCTGAGACAGATCCCCAGGCAGAACTGTCCACTTTATCTGAGCTTCTATAGAAACACAGAGTGCAGACAATGATTTAGTGCCAGGGCTCCTATGAAAGGTCACAGCCATTCGTATTACACTGAAAGACCTCCCAGAAGACCACTGCACTGTATCATTGAGTAATATGTGCGACTGTTGCTTTTTCATCCACCCGCTCACAGCTGCCTGAAGGTGTTTCAACGTGAAGCCGAGGTGCTGGATTTATGTGCCTGCTTGAAATCACCTGATAATGAAGGGTATGACCAGGTTCCTTAAAAATGATTGACAGCTTAAAGTAAGAACAAATTACTGCACGGCTGTTATTTTGATGCTGAGTGAGGGCACCCTGAGTTCTACTGTTCCTGAAAACTTACCTACATCCAAACTGCAGTCTGGTGGTGAGGCTGAATTGGGTTTTTATCAGGCAATTTCTATATTCTTTTTAGTTTGACTTAATGTTTAATTAAAAGCTAAATGAAGACTATTTACTAATTGTTGTATCACAGTGAATACTACCTTGAAAAGTTCAATTGTGTCAATATTTGCATGCAGCTCTTTGCATGCAGCCAGTCCCACTGCTAAACTTGTTTTTCTTTGCATTTCTCTTGTTTTTGCTTCTTTTCTGTTTCTTCCTTTCTCCTTTCCCATCCTGTTCGATTTCCTTTTATAAACCAATCCTTACCCTAAAACAGATCATTAAATCAGAAAGGACGAGTTAGAATTATACCAGTAGATTCTGGCATGGGTTTTGACGATTGGGAAAACAAATACAAGGGGCAGGGCAAGCCTCAGCTCAGTGACTTCTTAGACGACGAGGAAGACAATGTCATACTTCGAATGGGAAGAGCATATCCTGAGCCATCACACAGCTCTGGCCATCAAAATACTCAGCACAACAGTTCCCTGCATGCCGTCTACCCTGAGGGCTATGATACAATTGATCGCCGGAGGAAAAAAAAGATTAGAGATCCAGGAGGAATCCCTAGTACAGACATGAGAGAATTGGCATTCCCCACTTGTGAAAAAAGAGGGGAGTTCTTTAGGCAACAGCTTGCTGAGATGCAGGAAGAGGAGGAACGAATGACACCGTGCCTTCGGCCATACAAAAATGGGTTACTTTACAAAACACGGATGTGGGCAAAAAATGACCTTGACAACACTCTGGAGCATTATGTGGCATACAAAAAAGAGCAAGATGCTAGAATGAGGTCACGGTTTGAATTTGATTTGGAGAACACTGAGGATCTCCACTGCTCAATGGGATCAGAAGAGGCTATTGAAGATATGCCCTTTATAGCTGATGACTTTCATTCAGAGAATGCAAGATATTGCAAAGATAGGTATTCGTTATCTTATGAGAGCCACTTGGAGAATTCTCAGGGTTACTGGGAAAGGAAATCTGGGAAAGCAAAAGCTGGTGGATGGGCTCCAGAGGCAATGCTTTCTCCTGTAGAAGAACCAATTGAAGAGTATGTAGACCCTATGGATGAGCTTCAATGTCTTGTTGAAACCGTTTCTGAATATCTTGCTGAAAAAGAAGAGGAAATAAGCAAGTATGGTTCCCTTCCCAAATCAAACAAATCTAGACTGTCATCTCTAGGTAGCAATAGAACAGATTCCTTTGGAGATGACCAATATAGTTCAAAAGATCCAAGAGGAGATCAGACACAATCACGGAATGCTGACCAGGAGGTTTCAGGGGTAAAAAATGCTATGAGCTCATTATTTAGTTCCTTTACCGATAGAGTTGGAGGAGGCAAGAAACCGCCTACCACATCTCCACAAGCCCCCCCTGCACAATCTGGAATAACAAAACTGTTCTCATTTATTCCTAAATCAACAAGCACAGCTCCTGTAGCTGTTGTATCTCCAGTAGAAACCTCACCTGAAAAATCATTTTCTTCCTTGCCTCCTCATCGCCAGCATGATTCCAAGACACAGGGACTTAATCAAGAAACCCAAGCTCCCAGAATTCTACAGACTCAAATAAGTGCCAAAGAACATATAAGGGAGTTTTCAGCCAAACCCCAGACTTCTCCGGGACAGTCGGTATTGGGAAAATTAAATCCTTTAAGGCTCTTTTCAGGAGAAAATACAAATGTAGAATCAGTGGAATGTAAACAGCCACCAGAGACCACACATTTTCAATGGGATGGGAAATATGGTCATCCAGAGAAACAGATAATGACTGAAATGAGTACAAAATTTGAAAAATCAAGGTCATTTCAAGACCCACACTTTGGACAAAGCCATGATAAAAATGTACACAGGACACAAAATACCATGACTTGCAAACAAAATGTGCCTGACTCAGAATCAAAAACAGTTACGGGTCAGAAACAATCAGAAATTTCTGGTTTATTTAGCCCTTTTAAGAAGTCACTAAGTTCATTGATCCCATCTGCTGCCCCTGTACCCCCTCAAGGACCTCCACCTGTGGCAGTTTATCCTGTGTTTAGAGGCCCAGAGGATAGTAGACCTGAGAAACCTGTTGAGGACCCATCTTTAAGTGGTAAAATTAAACTGCCATTCCTCTCCTCTGATAATGTGTCAACTCAGCAATGCCCTAAACCAGAGGGAGGCATGCTGTCGGGTTTTTTAAAGTTTGCATCCAGTGAAGATATCAGTGCCTCTAGAAATGTACAAAACCTTGTGCAGTCACATCATGAGTCAACTTCTGCTACCTTTACACAAAGCTCCTCTACCGTTCCTTCAAATCAACCTCAGCAAAACACTGAGAAAGGATGGTTTTCAAGCATATTTAATCCGACTCCTGACCCCTTTGGTGCAAATCAGAATATTATCAAGAAGCAACAACCTCAGATCAGTAAAGTGCCATCTGAATTATACCAACAGCATACAACAAATCAGAAGCCAGTATCAGTTCCTCAAGAGCTGCAGCATAAAACGACTCAGCCTGAAGCACAAGGTTTCTTAACTGGCCTTTTAAAAGGGAGCTCAAATGAAGACGTATCTAATCAACCCAAGCAAGGAGGGTTACTATCTGGACTTCTTAAATTTGGCTCTACCAGTGATCTATCGCAGCAGCCTCCCCATAATAATCAACCACCTGGGAACAATATCCAATCCAAGTTACCTCATCAGCGTCCTCCACAACAAAATACTCAGCCCCCTCAGACAGGGGGGATCCTTACAGGTCTATTGAAGTTTTCATCAACAGAAAATATACCCCGTAATGTACAGTCTTTTGAAGCTGAAAAACATAATTACTCTAGTCAGCAGCACACTTCAGATGGATCTCAGCCAAAGGAAGCTCCGCAAAGAGGGCTTTTGTCTGGCTTTCTTAAATTGGCATCCTCCGAGAATGTTTCAAGTGGGCAAAATGTTCAGCATCATCAACAACAAGGCACCATACAAAATAATCTACCAAATTGCGATAGACAGAATATACAAGGGCCAAACCAAGGCCCTAATCTCAGGACTAGAATATCATTTCAACAAGTTGACCACCAGGAGGCAAATAAACCAGGCTTTACTCGACAACAGACAGTTCCTCTCCAGCAGACACCATCCCAGCGGAGTGGTCTTTTCTCTGGTCTTTTTAAATTTGCTTCAGCTGACAATATTGACACACATCATAAAGTTCAGAAATTTGAAATGACCTCAAGTAAATCCAGCCATGAACAACCAGGGGCAAGAAATATTCCAGTTTCAACCCAAGATCCACAGCAATTTCCTTCCCCACAAAACAAAACTCAAACAAGTGGTTTGCTTTCTGGACTATTCAAAACGGCTGCAGGAAATGCACCTCAGCAACAGCACCATGAAATAATCCATGAGACCCAACAAAAACTTACAACAATGTCCAGTCAGACTGCT
This sequence comes from Siphamia roseigaster, assembly GCA_029814505.1. Lineage (NCBI taxonomy): Eukaryota > Metazoa > Chordata > Actinopteri > Kurtiformes > Apogonidae > Siphamia > Siphamia roseigaster. Next base: position 46,977,938 of record JAPTYR010000005.1, on the reverse strand, counting down.
CAAACCAAGCTGGAGCTAGTAGGTCAACCTGGAGTTGTCTCAGGCTTGTTTAACAAACTAACAAAATCATCTGAAAACATTGACACAACCTGCCAGACATCAACAGAGCAATCATTGCATCAGAAAGCTACCAGTTATGGGTTTCAAAGGGAGACACCACTCCAGCCACAGCAACATAGTAGAGTAATCCAGCAAAGTGATGAGAATGAGAAGAGGACTTCTCGACCAGCCCAGCAAGGATTTTTGTCTGGACCTTTAAGGAAAAAGGAAACTGAGGAAGCTGGCATTCAAAGGCAGTTTACAGAACAAACTCCACCTTTATCTAAACTCACAGAGTTCCATTCAGGTCTATTAAGAAATGCTACATGTAATTCTGGAAGAGATGCCAGCCACAGTAGTCAAAGAGTTATTTCAGATACATGTATTCCAGGTCAAAGTAGACATGCTTTAATTAGGACTCCTGTGTCAATTGATACTGAGAGTTTAGACCTTAGAACATCTGCTACATTTGCAAGAACTCTTCAAAGTCAGGCAGCATATTCTTCAGTTAGTGTAGGAAATTTATCTCAGGTGTATTATTCTGGCTCAGTTCAGGCAGTTCAACCAATGGCTTACAGTATAGGAAATATTCAGTCCCTTTTACAAAGCCATTCCAGTTCTCCAAAGTCAACCATGCATCCTTATGTTGGCCTTAGCACACACTCTCTTTATGGAGCTACAGAGCACACTCCTTATCAAGATCAGTTGTCGCGTCTCAGGACTAGTCATTCTTATGATGAAAACCAATGGATTCATCAAAGTTCTATATGGCAACATTTTCAGAATGAGTCACTAAATTATCAATTTAATGTAGATGAACAGATGTATACACAGAGCTCTGAGGGTGTCTCATTACAAACCTCACCTCTTCAATGCAGTTCTTCAAATATCAGCCAACAGTTTAACTCTTCTAGACCATGGGAAGGTGTTAGTCAACAAGAGCAAGTTGGATCGTACATCGTAGAAGTAAATAGAAATGACACATATCCAAAGAGAAGATTATGGAACAGCTATGAAGACTTGGGAACTGCGGCATACTCATCTAATGAAGAGGGTGCATTGAACCTAACTACTAAACAAAATAATGCAAAGTTGGGAAATTATGGCAGTTCTTACAGCTTGAATGGGGTAACATATCATGAAGGCTACTATGAGGAGAATGCCCCAAGCTTATCATACTCTGCTAACTGGCAATATGGAATGGACAACAGAGTGCCACAAAATCTTAACTGTGACGGTATAGTCCATCAGACTCTGTTAAATTTGAATAGACATGCAGACTCAAACTATCCCAATAGTGTCCATAATGAGATGGAAGACTCCCTATATCTAGAAGACACTGAATGGTATCAGCAGTGGCTTTCTTTACTTGAACAAGGAATGTGGTGGCCAGCAGATGATGGTGACTGTGGCTATTTTGTTTATACAGATCATGAATACATTTATGCCTTGCTTACAGATGCAGCAGGGGAATATGTATATGCATGTGGCCCAGAAGGAGAGTCTGGTGGAAATGCACCTAAACTAGATCATATTCCCAGTGCTTATTTGCACAATGAAATGGTTTTGGTATGTGGTTTTAAAATTCCACTTTACAATGAGGATGAGCTTCTTTGGCTTCCTGGTAAAGATGACAGTGATTCTCAACTTCTCAATGCTCCTTTAGATCTGTCCGCTGCATACCGAAAAGGAAATCAGATCATGAATTTGAATCTTGAACAGTTCTCTCAAATGTTTGAAAATTCATTCCTCACTCATGGAGAATCTGATGTGGATTTTGCATCCTACAGATTAAACAAAGTTAGGATAGATCCAGGACAGCCAAGTTATATTCATCAAGACCCGTACAAAGAAGTTATAGATCTTTCCTGCCATAACAGAGACAGAAAAGGGCTCCTTTGGAATAACCAGGAAATTAAGACATTTCTTGCTCAAAAAGTTGCTGTTTCACTGAACTCCACACCAACTATGAATTCTAATCAGCATTTACTTTACAATTGTTATCAGCCTTCCCAACAACGCCGTTCTTCTACAGGGGTAACCGTTAAACATGTGGATGATGTATCAGAGGAAGAATGGAAGCAGAGAGTAGCTCCAGGACAAGAACAACCCAATCGTCAAGTTAATAAGATTTCTTCCTTCATCTCTTCTTTAGTGAGCAAAACATCACCGGTGGAATCAAACCAAACAAGCTCGCCATCCTGCAATCAGGTATCTAATGCAAATATTTCTGAAAAACGGCCTCAGAGCTTTCTTTCATCAGGTTTACAAAGTCTGAAGTCAAAGGTCATCAAAGATGAATCTAATGAAGTTTCTACTAAGACAGAAAGTGCTGAACCACAAATCCAAAGACCAGCTAGCAAAGGGGGAAGAGTTTTGCCCACCGTACCAACAGGTATTCAAGTGAGTCAACCCTCAACTCAGTCAAGTCCACAGAAACCAAGACTTGCTCGTCAAACCACCATGGTCCAACAAGCAGCCCCACCAACACAACCAAAAGTCACTGGTCCTTCAGAATCAAAAGAATCTTTAATTAAACCTGGGTTGTCTGGACAGCTTCCAGGTGATAAGCCTGTGGATAAATCAACTGAACAACCACAGGCAGGTTTTATGAGCTTCCTGAAAACTGCTGTAGGAATAGAGGAACCCAAGCCTGAACCCCAGAAACCTTCTCAAATATCTCTAAATCAGCCGAGCAAAATAAACAGTAGTACTTCTTTAACTGAAAATGCAACCACAAACAAAGAAAATGCAGGAGTATCAAACCTCTTTGGATCAATTAGCAGCCTGTTTAGTTCTGAGCCCTCTCCACCACAAAAGCCACAAATGAAGCCTAGTGTTACGGAGGGTTCGTTGGCACCAAGACCTAGAGGTATACAAAGACAACAAACAATGGACCAGAGTGGCACATCTAGGATTGCTCAGAGCCAGGCACCAAATAAAAGTTTGTCACAAGTATTACCGCCAAGCTCCTCTATGGGTCCTGACACAAGTCGATCACAAACCATGGCACCTGCAGATCAGACAAAACAGGAAACAGGAACTAAACAATCTGGTGGACTGTTTGGGTTTTCAATTGGAGAAATGCTGACAGGATCAACAGCTACCCAACCTGCATCTGTATCTCCACCACCTGCTTCAAGTCCAGCTCCACAAGAAGCATCTCTTGGCAAAAGTATATTATCAATATTTAGTGGGCCAAATCCTCCACAGGCTGAGACTAAAGCTGGACCACAGCCTCAATCAGTAGCACCAGGCGTAGCTCCACAACCACCTCAGCAAGAATCAATTGGAAAGAGTTTACTGTCAATGTTTGGGGGATCAAGTCCTCCACAGCAGCCTCCTCAAACCAAGCCAAATAATGAACTCCCACAACAAAGAACTCTTCCTTCAAAAGATCCCCAAAATGCTGGATTTCGCTCAATGTTTGGGGGTCCCAACTCCCAACAATCCCAAGCCCAAACAGGATCCTTACTTGGAGGAATCTTTCCCGGAACATCAACTTCAAATGAAAGCCCAATGAAAGGATTGTTTTCAATATTTAGTGATCCAGGTCCACCACAGCCCCAACCACAGACGTCATCTCAACAACAAAGTGCTCCTCAGCCGAAACCTCAACTACAAGGGGAACCTCAGACACAGTCTAAACCGCATGCACAGCCTCCTGGACAAGAACAGTCGGCCACCTCTGTTCTTGGGGGATTATTAGGTGGCTTGTCTAGTGCTACTGAAAGTCCAAGAAAAGGTTTGTTCTCCATATTTACTGTTCCTGATACCTCTCCAACAGCTGGGCCTAGTGCACCTGCAAATGGGTCTGCTAGTCATGGAACTACAGCATCAAAAGAACCTGTCAAAAGTATATTCTCTGTTTTTAATGATATTACATCACCTCCGCAACAAAGTCCTAATTCATCTAATGCACCTGTCATTCCAGCCAAAGAGCAACATATTTCTTTACCAGATTCTTCCCGACTGCCATCACTCCCCAGTAGCCATGGAACTGTGACAACTGGCATTGAGTCATCTGGTGAAGTCTCAGTGAGCAAAGCTAGTTTTGACTCCAGTGCAGTGCATGATACCTCATCCACTGCTGCTACAATCACTATTAATGAGGGTACTACAGATAAAGAGACTTATGTTCCAATTATATCACCAAATTCAGAATGCCACACTGTGGTAAAGGAAACGCATAAAGAAAGTACTCCTCACTTACTAAAAGAAACAGCATCTGCAGATGTGGGAACACCAAACAGTGCACCTGGCCCCCAAACATCATCTCCACAAACAGGATTGATTCCAGATGCCATAGGAAAAGGTTTGCTTTCCTTGTTCTCTGGCCCCAGTACTGATGCTAGTGCAAGTCAGACAGGTCCTTCAACTACAGCAGCTACAGCTGGATCCAGTGACTCACCTGCCCCAGGTTTTTTCTCTGTGCTCGGAGGTCCTTCTCCTCAGTCTTCTCCTCAGCCAGGTTCTTTGTTAGGGAAAATGTTTGGTGGACCTCCAGCTCAATCATTTGCTTCTCAAACAGGATCATCATTACTAGGTGGTCTATTTGGAGGGCCTGCTCCACCAGCTGGCCCCAGTAAGATTGGGGGGTCAAGTCCTCAAACAGCAGAACCTCAGACAGGGACATCCTTACTTGGAGGATTATTTGGTGGCTCTGCTCCTCAGGTCAGTGGATCTCAAGTTGGTGGGTCTATTTTAGGTGGAATATTTAGTGGATCAACACTTTCATCTACTACACCTAACACTAGTGGGGCAGCTCACCCAACTTCAGCCCCTCAAAATAATAGCTCCATATTGGGAGGTATATTTGGAGTGCCATCATCTCAGACAGGCACTGCACAAACTGGTGCATCTTTGCTGAGTAGCATTTTACCGGGTGGTTCTGCACCAAATGAGATGCCAGGTAAAGGGTTACTTTCTGTGTTTGGAGGAACTGTTCCACCTGCAACACCCCCTGCAACAGCAACTCCAAGTGATGGAAATAAAACTGTCTCCACATCTGTTTCTGAAACTTGTGGTGCCATTGTTACGACAAAACCTACTGATGACGACAAAACCCCTTCTGATACCACTGTTTTAGAAAAATCCACAGATGACAATAAAACATCTGCATCCCCAGCTATCACTGAACCTGTAAGTGAAACCTTGATCAAAAGTATGCCACATCAACTTTACAGTAAAGGTCAGTGTCTTGAGTCAGGACTGGCTAGAACTGATGACAAAGATGTTCATTATCAAGATGCTGAAAAACCCACTGTTTCATCAACTGATTTTGTGTCCAAAGAATCTGAAGTGAGTGCAATAGCAGAAGAACCTGCCAGACCAGAGATTGTGGCTGGTCAGTCTAGTCAAGATAAAATGCCACTTACAACTGAAGAGGATACTAAACCCGTGAGCACTGGAGTCCAGGGTCAACAAAAGCCACTAGAGCCAGAAAAATCTGTCATTGATTCCTCAGCAGATAAGGTTACAGGCTTTGTGTCATCCCTTTTCAAACAAGCCCCTACTGACAGCCAGCAACAACCGAACAGCTCACATAGTGGACCAGAAGGAGCAACACCACAAACTGCTCCTGGTCAAACTGCATCGTCACTGTTAGGAGGTATATTTGGAGGATCTGGAACCCAGACTTCAGCTCCACAAACTGCAGGATCATTATTAGGCGGTTTATTCAAAAGTTCTGGCCCCCAATCTGGTTCTCAAACCAATACCTCTACCATTGGAGGTTCAGTATTAGGTGGGATGTTTGGAGGAGGATCCCCTGCTAAACCTGGAGGTCCACAGACAGGTGGATCATTAATAGGAGGTATCTTTGGAGGATCTGCAGCAAACACAACAGCACAGACCGGTGGTTCTTTGCTTGGAGGAATGTTTGGAGGAGTTACTGCTCAGACAGCAGGAGCACAGTCTGGAGCCTCAGTACTTGGGGGCATAGGTGGATCTTTATTTGGTGGTATTGGACAGCCAACTAAACCCTCTGACAAAGTGCCAGGTGAGCCCAAGCCAACGTCTAACTCAATACCACAGCCCCAGGTAAAGAATGAAGGCATGCTACCCAAGGGAGTTCCACCTGGTGCTGAGACTACAGCAAATAAACTGGGTCCCAGTATATCAGATAGCACTCAAATAACATCTGACAGTCTCACAGGTGGTAGTGAACTGGCATCTGAAAAGGCTCATTTGGAAATTTCTGCTGTCACAGGTGCTGTTAAAAGCCTTGCAAGTGATATCACTCATCAGGTAGATGATGACACTGATAAAACAAAACCGACTCTAGAGGGAGAGGTCATACATGAAAAGCCCATAGTCATTACAGGAGAGCCTGAGAGCAAAGAATGTGACAAATCTGTCCCACCCAAAACAGATGCAGCAGCTCCTACTGTTGACCATTTGCAAAACAATTCAGCAGAACCTCCAACTAAGTCTCTGTTGGGTTTCATATCAACACAGAGTGAGGTTGGAAAATCTCTTGGATCTTTATTTTCACCAACATTGTCATCAGGTACTCCATCAACGCCTCAGACAGAAGAAGGCAGTGGTCTGTTTTCTGGATTGAAGACTCTTTCTAGTGGTCTATTTCAAGAAGAAAAAAATAGTTCTGGAAAGCAAGAGCCAGTTGCTGCTTCGTTATTTGGAGCAAAGATAAGTTTTCCCTGGCAGACAGAGTCACCCAAGCCACAAGCAGATCCAGTAATAACTGCTCAACCTAAAGCTAATGGCAAGCCATCACATACTGTAGAAAAGATACAAACATCTGATGGCCAAAAGGGTGAACCGGTAGGTTCTACAGATGATGTAGGAAAGCCCCATATTTGCATCTCCACTCCTGAAGTAGATCCTACAGCATCCCTGACCCCAGATATAAAGGAAAATCTTGTAGACGCATATCCTGCTGCAGATCTTTCCTCTGGAGCGCAGCTGGACAACCAGTTCAAGAAGGACCTGTTAAATACAAAAAGGCTAGTAAAAGTATAATAAATGATAGTACCTTCATCCATTTATAATGCACTGACATTTTGGTGAAGACTATTCCCTGTCCAGCTCTGCATTCCATCATTACTAGTTCTATTTTATTTGCTCAGTGTACATGTGTGAGTATGTGTGTGTTGGCGTTCTTAAAATTGTGTTTTTGTGGTTAGCATCACAGGTATAACATGCACAATTTCGAAACCAAATTCCAGAACAAAATTTACAAATTATTATTATTGTTATTAATAATAATAATATATATTTTTTCATGTAATTATTTGGTTTTGAAAAAAATGTGTTGAATGAAATCGGTACACTTCTGTAGTTAATTATCAATTCAAGAATGATGTATAAAACAGAAATCCCATGCAAAAACCATATGCTTATTTTATTTGGTGCTCACAGTTCTACCCATCTGTATTGGTGAAGGACTACTTTCATAAATGAGCGAACAAATTGAAAAAAACAAAAAATTGATTGTCTTTGTAGACCAAGTTATAGGATTAAATGAACACCATTTCCAGTGTCATTTATAACAGTGTACATTTTGTTGGGACATGGGATTCTGGATTGTGCAGTGTTTTATTTTTTTATATTTTATTTATTTTAAATATTTTGCATTTTTCCTAAATTAATTAATATCACAGAAGGTAAGAATTACAAAATACAAATCAATGCATATTCCATTGCCTAGTCACCTATTCTTTAAAGGAAATTAATGAATAAGCCTATTCACTGTCTTGCATTCAATATGTATGTTATGCAATGTACAGAGGTACAAGACAATCAATAATGCAGATTTAAATGTTTCACACCACAAATCGGAGCATACTCATATCCATTCCTTCCTGAAGTGAATAACAAAGCATATGTGGGATTCAATGCATAGAACCAGAAATTTTCACTGTTTGCTTTCCATTTTTTTCAACATGCAACAGCTCCCTGTAAGGTTGAATGTTGTTTCAGAATTTAATGTGGTGTGGTTACTTAGAGGAATATGGAATGTTGACTATAACAAAATAATTATGCATACATTATGACCTTTTTTGACCGGAATTCATTTAAGTGTTGGGGTAATTGTGTTTGTTTTTGGTTCTTTTTCAATCCTTAAATATCTTTAAATTCTTGTCAAATTGAATAGTATCATGTGTATGTATGTAGGAGTGTGACTTGTGCAGTAATCCCTCCATAGTGGAAACCATCAAATCCCTAATAGTGTTTAGAAATATTTTTCAGCAAATTCTGATTGTGAAAGCTTCCCAATATTCTAACATGCCATGTTTTCCACACTCCTTTCTCACCATTGTAGTCCAGTGGAAAGTAGTCGCTTTGGGTCATCAGGAAACTTGAGCCAGACCAGTTCCCAGCTTAGTGAAACTGGCCAGGAGAGCACTGGAGGGTCAGAACTAGAGGAGTCCTTCCACTCCTACCACAGTACAGGCTTTCATCCCTCCACCAATGGGCCGTCACACACAAATGGACATCTTTCCACCAATGGACACTCTATGGTCAGTGAGCAGGAGTTATGCAGGCTCTCCTCTGAAGAAAAGGGGTGTAGATCAGACATTCACATCACACCCCTGCCCACCCAGA
>JAPTYR010000005.1:46948980-46966945 GCA_029814505.1 Siphamia roseigaster | reverse complement strand
GACTGTGACCATTGACCAACATTCACAAAAAATTAATGGGATCTATTCTGGACCACTTTGTACCGTTTCTGAAAATTTCATGGAAATTGATCCAGTAGATGTTGTGTGAAGTTGCTGGCAGACAAACACAGACATGTATTTCTTTCCAGGTCCATGTAGGTACACTTTACACGGTGCGGCTAACTCATGGACATTTTCAATGGACAGTGAAGAGGAAGTACAAACACTTTCAGGAACTGCATCGAGACCTCTACAAGCACAAGATGATGCTTCACTTGTTACCACTGGGAAGGTCAGTTCTCCAGTCTGCATTGCAGCCACAAAAGAGAACTCCTTGTCATGATTTTGAGTTTTTAACATGTGATTTCTTTGGTACTAAACACTTTGAATATTCAAATGTCTCCAACAGATTTGCAAAAGAGAGGCAGCAGCTAAGAGCCATGTCGGAGGAAATGCCCAGCCTGCACGGAACTGACCGGACCAGGAGGGCCTCCAGCAAGATGGTGTGCACCAAAACATTACATATACAGTATACACAGAGGATTCAGTGGATCCATCAAACAACCTCTGTACACATTCATGCAGTGTAAATACTGGACATGTAAACTGGATATTTTTTAATCTAATATTCTATACAAAATAATTTGGGCAAGAATTCAAAAGGTATTTCACTGAATTATCAGTCAGTGTTCATTATTATCATTAGCAGTAGTAGTAATAGTAGTAGAAGTAGTAGTAGTAGTTATTGTGTTGGTCTTCTTTATAATTTACATGGATATATTTTGGATATTTGTAGGGAGGCCGATCAGGTGTTTTGGCCCCCCGAGTCTGAGTCACTCCATTTGGAACTGATACAGAGTCCCGATCCGATACTTCGCGTGTACAATTTAAAAAATAATAAAGAACGAGGAAACCGATTCAACATGCCCCTTATTTTATATTTTATTCATATTATTTCAACATTCAACTCTTAAAAAGAGCATATGTGTGTGCGTAGAAGTTTGTTGGAGGTCAGAGGGGCCGTAGGCACAAAATGTCAGCCACACTTCTGTCAGTCTGCCCCAGGGCAACTCTGGCTACAAATGTAGTTTACCACCACCAGAGGGGGAATGTGAGAGTGAATGAATAATGGATCAACTGTGCGCTTTGAGTATGCGTTCATAGAAAAGCGCTATATAATTCTAATCCATTATAATTATATCATGATATCAAATATTAGCAAAATGTAAATAATAACTAGAATGCTACACATGAATATTATTGTAGTATAATGTATTAATATATATATAAATTTGATATTACAGTAATATCACAAATGGATAGAGCCAGGGACTTATTTCATGCAGTACTAATTCCTTTATTATTCCATTGGTGTTGTTTCTTTCCTATTGTTCTTTGTAAAATATTGAGTAAATATTGTGCTTTCTTTGTTGTAGAAATACCTGGAGGAATACCTGAATGGTCTGCTGGAAAATGCATTTTGTAGGAATGACCATAGCATGGTATGAGCTATCACACACATAACTGCACAAATCAGCTATGTCTTTATTTACGTATGTATGTATGTATGTATGTATGTATGTATGTATGTATGTATGTATTTATTTATTTATTTATTTATCTTTTTAGCTGGAATTCCTCTCTGTGGGTGCTCTCTCTTTTGTCACGGATCTGGGACCCAAAGGCTTGTAAGTGAAACATGAGTATTTTAGAAACCATGTACCCATGACTAAGTAAATTGTAAGACATATTAATGCATGTCTGTTTTCTTTAGGGAAGGGCCCATCTTCAAGAGGTCAGGGGGTCACCGTATTCAGGGTCTGAATTGCATCGGCCATCACCAGTTCTGTTTCCGCTGGTCACGGCGCTGGCTGGTGGTAAAAGACTCCTTCCTGATGTACATGAACAGAGACAATGGAAGTATCAACTTTGTGTTACTGTTTGACCCTGAGTTCAAGGTGAAAGTGGGTCGTGCTCACACAGACACTAGATACGGAGTCTGCTTTGAGAACTTCACTCGGTAAGTGAGTCTACACAGTCAGTCTAAAGTCTGAAGATGAACGGATCATAATGTATGTGTTTGTGCTTCAGGTCTCTGGTCATCAAATGCAGCAGCTACAGGCAGACTCACTGGTGGAGTCATGAAATTAACCAGTTGGCAGAGAACTGTGATTACCTCAAAGTGCAGCGCTTTGAGGGTTTTGCTCCACCACGGGACAACACACTCACTAAATGGTCAGATATGTAGTCCTCACAACAATTTTTTTTGCAACCATGTATCTCAAATTTATTTTACTAACCCTTAGTCTGTTTGGTTTGAAGGTATGTGAATGGAAGTGGCTTCTTTGCTGACCTGGCTGATGCTCTTGAAGAAGCTAAGGAGGAGATTTTCATCACTGACTGGTGGTGAGTGTCATGGTGTAAGAAAAATAGCACTGATAACGGGTGTCAAAGCATTCTCAACAAAGGTTAAGAATTAGCTCAAGATAAAACAAGAATGTATCCAATTCTAAAGTTTATAATTTTTTGTGATGTCGGACTGTTTTTCTTTTCTCTGTTTTTCTTTCAGTGTGTGGATGTGTGTGACTGATGTGAATAGGCTTTTGTTTATACAATTGTTTATACTGTTCTTATATTATTGTTTTGAGAGCTGCACAATATATCATTTGAGTAATATCATTGCAATGTACGTGTGCGTAATAGACACATCACAGGGCCTTCAATGTAGGAGGCAAATGAGCGCAACATGTTCATATCTAATTTCAACCTGGGTACCTGACACACACACACACTGTGCAGCAATCCACCAATCACAGTCATTCTTAATCAGTTTGCCAAAACAGACCACGCCCCTGCACAAGGAAGGAGTTGAGGGTTTGGTATGGCTGGTATATATCTGTTCCTGCTCTTCATGGTTAATGGTAGTGGTGCATTTGCAGGTAGAAAATATGTAGCAGAGCCTGAACAACAAGATCAAATATTATGTCTACATTTGTATTCTCATTCTATAATAATATGTTCATTCTTTTTGTCAGTTTCTGACTGAACTGCAAATTGTTTGTTATTCCAGATAAATGTAAACAGAAAATGAAACCAGTTGTTTTCTTTTATAATGAATTATTATATTCTATTGATTCTGTTGTTTATTATATTTCCACCATAATGCATGTTTAGTTAATTTTGAGCCACAAAAGTTCACAGATGACATATTGTTCCAGTAGTGACCATATAGTATTAATTTTATGCTATGGTCACTACCAAAACACCAATTGTTTTGTCAAAAATAAAGTATAATGGGTTATCAACCTGTATTTTATAATGGCGGTTGGTTAGGTGTATATGTAATTTCAACTCATTAATGATGAAATCAGTATAAGCAACTTTTTTACATCTTACAGGAAAAATAATGTTTGATTTTAATGCATCATAAAACTTCAATATGACCAAATAAGTTAAAATATTTATTTTAATTTATTTAACTGTGGAAACAACTTACATTCATTAAAAAATGCCTGTACATGGGGAAATGGAAAAATCTTAATAATTTAATATAATTATCTTAATTATAATGCTAATGTTATGTCTCGGTGGTGACAAATTTTGTGATAAGAAATTTATAACAATATAGTATGCAAATGAAAAGTCAAAAATGAAAATTGACTGTACTTTTACTAAATATGTGTTCTTTAGATGTGGTGCAACAAATTTCACACACTTTCCAATCCTGAATTTGAACCAATTCAGGAGAATGCCTCTTATATCCCCAAATGGAGTTTGGCCACCAGCCCCACCGCTGCCAGATGTCCTTCATGATAATGTGCTAATTTTAAAAGAATGGGGTTTAGAAATTTCATGTTTTCCATATCAATAAATATCATGGAGAGAAAGAACTGATTCGATTTTGGAAAATTTATCATTTCTAGATTTCCCACAAGGGGGTGCTCAAAACTTTAAAATCACTAAACACTCTTTAGTGTCTCATGTTATTGTGACGCTCACCTAGTGTGAGGTCTCATGGGGGGTATTACTTTTTTATTTTATTGCTTTATTTAGTTGTATTTCTGCTGTTTGGCCAAAATTAGATTATTGCTTAAACGGAAAGTGTAATGTGCTTCCAGGACAGTAGGGGGCAGTATGGGATGATGGCGTGACAAGACTCAGTGAGGCACTGTTTTGTTCTCATTGTAGGAAAGCCATCCTAATGTCTCTGCTTCATTTTCTTTTGTGCATGTCATTTCAGGTTTAGAGGCACATTACCGTTATATGTACGTTGTTAAACAACACTCAATACACACTCATATTAGCATTTGAACATTTTGAGTGTTGAAATGCTGCAGTTGTGCTGAGTGCTGTCAGAGATCAAATGAACGAGTGATGTTATTAGCAGTTGATGCTGGTTTGCCGGATAGCCATGTATTAACGGTTGAAGTAACTGGTTAAGTGATGTATATTTCAGTTAAACCTGTAATTGAGTTAAGCTAATATAAGTATTATGTTGACACATTCTCACGCCTACAGACACACTCACTCTCGCTCCAAAGATCTTGGTAACTTATGTCGTTTCACTCGTGCTATTTACATATTAACTAAGATGTTGAGTGTACAGGGTTTTCTGGAATGATAGCATATTAAAGTGCATAATATGAGAAGGCAATATTGACTAGATATTTGTGAAATTGTGAAGCTGTGTTTTACAGAAGGTATTCTTTATTCATGTCAGTTTGACCTATATGAAATAACATAGAAATGTAAATAAATACAGAGTGAGGTGCCACCTTGCCCTCATTGTAGGCAAGCCATCCTAACATCTCTGCCTCGTTTTCTTTCATGCATGTCATTTCATTTCAGTCAGGGACTTCCGCATCAACATAATTAACCGCTACATGGTTTCAGTCTTGGAATGTGTAATATTATGACATCATTAAAGTGTACCTCTATTGGTCAAAATAACATTATTCATGCTTTATGTATTACTCATAAACTCATAAAAGATGCACGTATTAAGTAAAAATAACACCGTAAAAGTAGTATATCAAATATTTTTTATCACATAAATTACCCACTGAGACAGAACCAAGGGGAGCTGCCATTGCTGGCCCTAAGTGATGTACAGTTGTTGATTCCGGGTTAGCACGTACGAGTAAACAATGAGTTCAGCAGTTGCTCAGTGGATCAACAACCAGATGAAAACAGCATTCAAGGAGCAAAACGAGGGCCTGTCATTTGGATGATGTCTGTGTACACGGGTATATGTACCAACCAGAGAGAGAGGAGGAGGCTTGCGAGGATCTGGAGGAGGAAAATGCAGCCGGAGTTTTACGTGGGTATGTACCGGTATGTGTATCGGTGGGAGGGGGTGAGAAAGAAACCGAAAAAAGTTGAGGCAGAGAAAAAGAGTGTTGGATCAGTGAAAAAGAGACCGACAATGAATGAAATAAAACTCAGCTGTAGAGACTCAAGGTGGGCTGAGTGTCACAGCCATGATTTCACAACCCCAGTTTGTTCGGGTCCGGGACCTCGGTCCGGTTCACCAGACCCGGATCCAGCTGATCCAGACCTGAATGCACCGGGGCTGTGAAATCAGGACTGTTCTGGCTTTTGATGGAGTCTTTTTCTCTTGTTCACTAATCCAATACTCTCCTCTCAATCGCTCTGACACATTTTCTGTTGTAGTTTGTACTGCGTAAAATTTTCCGGTTCATTTATTTCTCCATCTTCTCTCTCATTCTACCACTTTCTGCTGCACCACCCCCACATACCGATCCTGTTGTTTATTCATTGTACAGATCCATTTACTGTTAGTAAATGTGATCAGAACATGAAATTATATTTTTATCTTAGACTGGTGTGTGCACAAAGGCTCAGTCACCAGTCCACTGCAGCCCAGACAATGGCACAAATCAACGACCGGCCGTTTTCCAGTCCACTATCCTTTGACAACAGTAGAAAATTGTTTGAGCTCTCTTCTGTCATATTTGCTTTTTAGAGTCAGAATTACACTCTATTGATCTAATCTATCTTCAAAAATTGTAGTCCATCAGTCGGTCAGATTCTGCTTCTAACGTGAAATCAGAAACTGTTAGAGGGTGGTCATAATAAAAAAAAAATTGAATCTCTTACTCCTAACTGTGCTCTGTCACCTTAAGTAGGACTTTTATTACATAGTAGTAAAGGATAGTCCCTCCCTTGGCTCACTTACCGTGATTAGTTTGCATGGACTGGTTGAGAGATGAACATGCACTATAAATGATGGCTGATTAAAGACAGGAGTATAAGTGGAAAGCAAGGTGAAAGCTGTCTAAGTGCCATTTATTACAGGGCATGGAGAAACACTTAGAACATAGGGCTAAATGCAGAAAACACAATAATGAATTACAATTAGCAGTTCGTCTGTCATCGTGGTTGGGCATAATCCGAACACAAGACCTCGATCATGTTTTGTTTTGTTTTTTTGTTTTTTTTATTCAAAATGTAAAAGAAGAATAAATGTGTAACATGCTTAACTGTTTTATCAGATCTTTGGTAACTTCTACCCTTTAATACTGTACAAGTGCCTTTCATTTATATTTTGGTTATAATATTAGCTTCAGTGTTAGAGCCATGTTTTGTTTTTGTTTTCACAGAACAAAAATTGCCATGTGCAGCCCTGGAATGATGTGAAAATACACACACAAAAAGAATGAATGAGGCTGAGAGCTGGCTCATAGCCTCAGATTAGCTTGGTGGTGTAATACTTTGCCAGAGGACAGAAGGAGAGAGAGTCAAGAAAGCATGCGAGAGGGTAGGAGAGACCGAGGATGGGTTCATATCTGAGTGTAAACTGCTGTGTGATTATGGTCTACGACTGTCACGGTGGCAATTCCAGTTGTAGGGAAAATGGATTTAATGCTCTTGTTTCTTTGTTATTCACTTGAAGAAGATCTGCAGATTTGATTAAGGCAGAACGAGGTGTTTATGTAAGGATACAGTAGAAGGGAGGAAAGTTGGTGTTGCTCATCTGTGGAATTAATGGATCTTATCAAATGGTGTATATAGGTTGTATTTAGTTGTTATTTTTTCCTATAAGGTAAGAACTGTATTTTGACAATCAATTCCTTTTGTGCAGTATGTATGTGCATGTTTACTATAGAGGACATAAGATAGTTGTATTTGCTTGACATACTATTTTAATGACTTCTGTTTATCTTGTTTTACCACTGAGTTGATCTAGATTCTGAAAATACATGCATTATACATTAAAGTTAAAAACTTTTGAGGCAAAATGTTTTGTAGTCCAAGCACTCAAACAGTTCAGATTGTAAAGAGAATATAATGCTGTAGGCTAGTATTATGTTTCGCCTGAATAATAATGCTCACCCCCAGCTTGCTCCAGGCTTTTTTTTATTCCTGAACAGTTAACTTGGAGTAAAACCAGACTCTTAAGTATCCATGGAGGGGATTGTGCCAGTCCACAATGGCTGGTAACAATCCTCACAAGGTTGGGTGTATTTCCTTTTTACCAATATTAGATGTGTTACACAGGACATTCATCCTGATAGTTTTACTTATATGTATTTAATTTTGCTTGTATTGGATTTATTCTTTAGTAATGATGGAAAACTCAGTCACTCTTAACAGTGGTTGTAAGCCAGTCCCTGCCATACTAGTACACTCCTCCAGTGTTTGAGTTTGTATTGGAGTCCTTCAATAATGGATTGGCTCAATAAACTCAGCCATTATTCAGTATCTGAAGTTATCAGTACTGAAGAGAGAATATGTTTCCAAAAACTGAAGATCAGACACTTTCATGTCATCTAATACATAGAGTAACTTTGACTTAATATTGTATGTGATGCATTTGTGTAGCATATGTATGTAACAGATTCATGCAAATTCAAAACCATGTAAGACCTAACCTCACATTAAATAACAGAGTTGTTGGAATGAATGACAGAAAAGAGTAGGACATGACATACAAGTGGTAAATTCTACAAAAAATGCCAGTGAGTTATTTTTTATTTAAGATTTTCTGAACCATCTTATATCCTTTAGATCCAACTAGCCTTGGTTTCATTCTGTACACAGATTTTTTATCAATCAGCAATATTCCCCACTGTATCATCTGAATTTTAGGTGGGTTTAGAGTGGGAAAATGTGATTTTATTAACTTGTATCTTGTAATTATATTAAATAAAAGGAAATAGGAAATACTTATACAATAACCATGTAACTGATTAGAATCAGTCTATGATAGACAGATAGGACATCACATTTTGCCATTTTAAAGTATCGTTTGAGGGTATTGAACAGTTATTATAATATAGGCAATAGGTCAGGGCCATCAAACTATGCAGCTGGTAAGCCTGCAGAAGAAGGACATGGCCTTTGAGGAGAGACTTGACATGTCATCTAATTACCAAGCTAACCAAGTCTTTCTAAAGCATCCTAATTACAGAGATCCAAGCAGCTGCATCGCACTCATTCTGCAAATTGCCACAATGACCTGAAAGGAAGTCAATTAAAGCAGCACTGTCTATTCTACAACTGTAATGCAATGAATATTGTAGTGTCTCACTGTCTTATCAATGTGAACTTTGATACGTCTTAACACTTGTAATTTATTTCTACCCTTTTTACTTTTTAATGCAAAGTAGAACTATCAAATAAGCGTAAGTGAAATACCTAGTACATTAAATCAAGAAAAGTACTTGGAGTTTTTAGTGCCCCTTGAAAATTAACCCATCACTCAGTTTTCTCTTGTCACTGAGGTGATTCTTTTTAGTGGTTTGAAGGTTAAGATGCTGGTCTGTCATGACACCACCTTCAGGTGCAGTCAGTGAGACAGTGGTATTTCCATGTGTGAGAAGAGCTGATCCAGAGTGCCTCTTCTCCGGGATGCTTCCCAGAGGACACCTTACTGGACAGGATGAGGCCTACACCACAGAGGCACTTTCACTCTCCCCTAAAAGGGAAGAGCAAGTGAGGAAAGGATCACCAAGTCCAAAAGTTGGAAAAACTCTTCGCAGAAAGCTTCAGAGTTGTTTTCAAGGTGAAGAGGATAACTCAACTCATGAAATGATAAACACCACCTCCACCAAAACTGACTTGAATCCGTCTGAAGAAAAGATAATTTCTGGTTGCCTTGATGATATTAGGGCTGTGGAGGAAATTATAACGCAGTCCAGTGAAAGACTTGAAAATGAAGAGGCAGTGCCAGGCTCAAGTAATGTAGTAGAGCATATACTAAAAGAGCTGAAAGGCATCAACAAGATCCAGGAAGAAATTTCTGACCTGAGGCAGTATCTAACATCTGTGCGGGGCTCCGTAGATGAAGTATCTTGCTGTGTTGATGCAGTACTCAGTGAAATAGGTGAGCTGTATTCTGGAGCTTCAGCTGCACCTCATTCCAGTCCTGTTCTCCAAATACCCAGTACCAGACGAGGAAGTCTGGGTAGACAAAATGCGATCACATCTCTTCACACTAGTCCATTGTTAGATTGCAAAGACAATGAAAATGAGTGTAGAGCTACATCTTCTCACAGACCACCCAAACAGTGGCATATTGATCTTGTCAATCTCCAATGGAACCAGCAAAGAGGCCAGAAGAACCGACAGCTGATGGAAAATATGCCTTTATGTGGCCTGTCAAAACCTGACCTCAGTTACCATGAGCTCCATGGTGGCCAAGACTGCCAAAGTCCTAGTTCTTTATCCTCTTGTCACAGTTCCAACTGTCTACAAGCTTGCAGCAGTCTGCTTTCCACTCAATATGACAGCTGGCCCTCAGTTGAAATGCACCACAGTTTTAGTGGAGGTTGGAGTGAGGAGGACTTGTGCTCTTCTTGTGCAAACAGTGGAGAAGAGCTTGAGAACTGCCCTGGCGTCTGGGACAGGAGTGCCATAGAGACACAAAGCAGTACTCCTGGTCATTCTTCACAAAACAGCTCTGAACACCTCTCCCTACTCTTCGGACACCATTACAACTCTCCTTCCAGTTCCTCTAGTGTGGTGGACAGGAGACCCCCAAGGCCCCAAGCTGATGAAGAGAATCTAGACTGTGACTGTGCTGCAAACTGTCCATACTCTCGTAGCTCAGGTTACCACACCATGGATGCATGTGCAAATGAAGTGGGTAGTGGGCCATCTAGGAGTTTGAGTTGCTCAACTGTGCTGCTGACAGATTGTGATGATGGCTACCTGGAGTCACATTCACAGTGTGATGATGGTTTATCATCTGGTGACACTCTTGATCTGGGGTCAGCTGAGAGTTTGGATAAGGAGTCAACAGACCACAGCATCTTCAGGGAGGATACAACAGACTTTTTGTCACAGGGATCTTCAGAAATACTTTCTGACAGCACCTCAGCAGGTTTTGATGTACCAACGTTTACCAAGGCAGTGCTTTCATTTAGGTCAGCTTTAAAAGGGGCTTTAAAAAAGTTGGATGGGTCCAACCCTGATGATGAAAAAGTTAACAGTGGATCTGAGGCAGCTTTGTCCCCTGTAAGACAATCCATTGTAACAGGGGAAGAACAAGGCAGTGCTGAGTGCACAGATGGAGAAGTTAGTCTAACAGAGAACCACACTCAGTTTAGTACTCCAAAGGATGAGAGTGAGTCTTCAGTCTATGTCAGTTGTGTAATTGAGCCACATGAAACCCTGTCATTGTCCCCTCAACCGTCACCCAGTGAACTATCTCCCTCCACCCTCACTGAGTCTCACTCTTTAGAGATTTCACAGGACAAAGAATGTCCCACAGATGGAGAATTGTCCACTCTTGACCTGACTCCAGTAAAGCATGGAGAGAGTCCCCTTGTTCCTGCGTTGAGTCCTCTGAGTTCTGATGAGGTGAAGTTAAGTCCAATTAAGGAAAACCACATTCTCGATGATGATGTCTCGGGCAAGTCTACAGATCCCAGTCACAAAGAGCGTATAGCCAATTTCCAACGCATTCTGAGAGAGAAGAGGCAAACCCGTCATAGACTGTCAAAATCTGCACAAGGGTCCCAAGGATCCCATGGATCTCAAGGATCACAGGGTTCCCAATCGCAAGATGAGTTTTTTCCAGGTATTTTAAAACACATTTTATTTGACTTAAATCATTGGCAAGCCCAATTGAAACAGCAAAAAGGAGAGATATCGGTAATAATACAAATTCAGATGTAATAATGTGTAATATTTTTTAAGTAATTGTAAAAGTAGTAAATGTTTCTTTTTAAAGCTTTTCTAAGCTGTGCTGAAATTTGTTTGACCATCTTCATATCCCGTCTGAATCTTCTTTTTTTTTCTTTGCAGAGATTTGGAAAGGGGATAATCAGGTTATTCTTTCCAACTGTATCCATAATGAAATTATTTTGGTTTTGTTCTTATTTATTTCCATTTCCACCATTTGTTCCACCTATTATTTGTATTCCTTAAGCGTGTCATACCATTACATTATGTGATAGCCAATGCATGACGCAGTCTATAAAACTAGAAAGCTTTATTATGATGCTATGTTATGAAAGGAGGTGATTTGCGGAATCATTCAAAATGTAGTTTTTCGGTTGTCGATTTGTTTCATGTTGAAGTCTTGGAAAGGGATTTCTTAAGGTCAGTTTCTCTATGTAATCCCCAAAAGTTTACCAAATGCTCCAAGAATACATACTGTGATTTGAATCCTAGAGGGATCCCTACTCCCCTCTGTCATGTAAGGGCGAGATGTACAGACACTGATCAAAAGCTCAATGTGTATAGTTTGTAGTCAAAATTTCAGTAGTTTTATGAAATTCTTGCCAAGAGTTGTTTGATCTATTTCTTTTCAAGGTATCTGGGCATTCCCTTGTGCACTTTTGACCTGTGAGAAATCTTCAGTGGCTTTATATCTGTGTAAATTCCATTCACCGTTGCATTATATGGGACATTTTGTAGTGTGTAATTAAAATTCAGCAACTTATTTTTGAGTTTGTTTTAAATGCAAAATCATCTAATTTTTTTATGTGATTTATTACATCAGAGAGGTGAAACTCAACCAATTTTGTTTTTATACTCATTTTTTTAATATACTCATCACCTTTGTTGTCTCACAATACATCTCAATGTTTCAGACTTTCAATACCATAGACTTTAACACTCATTGTTTTAATCTTTAGGCTCGGGATGAAGAGCCCAACACTAGGCAGGCCTGGGTCAAACCAGGGTAAGTGACAAAGTCGTGCGCAGGACATCCATATTGTAGAAGGATGATTTAAGTATTCTAGACATCTTAATGTTACTCATAGGAATAAGTAACAGTAGAAATGTATATAACAACGCAAGGAAAGTGTCATGTTATGTGCTTATACTGCATGTGTGCTTGTTGCTGTTAAACCTTTTTGTCTATAAATAGTGGTGGATCTGGCCTTTATGGAATTGACAGCATGCCAGACCTGCGTAAAAAGAAGCCAATCCCACTGGTTAGCGATGTGGTTAGTACTAACCGTTTTTTTTTGTTTGTTTGTTTGTTTTTTTCCCTCTGCTACAAATGTTATCTTGTGTGTTTTTGTTCTTTCTCTGAGTGCACACTTAACTGTTTGGCAAACCACCACCGAAGACTCAGATATGCTCTCACCTTTGAGCTGAATTTGGGATGAGATTGTTATCAGAAATTGACAGCAAATATGAAATCAGACTGCTAATTTCTCTCTCCCTCCTCTCTTAAACCTGAAACTATTCCCCACAACTCTCTTGAATGCATTCACTCTCCTTGGTCAGGCCATGGTAAGTTTATAGAATCCAGTTGCCACTCCCTTTTCTAATAAGGTGCAACACATCAAGTAGAGCAAATGCTATAACTAAAATATGTATGTGACTAGCTTGTTGATCCTTATATTTAGTGAGTAGTAGTCAAAGCTCTCAGTTAATGTAAATTGACAGATTTGCATGCATCCTGTTGGTCATGGGTACTTTCTTCTTCTATATAATGTTACCATTAAGAAACCTAATCAGCAGTTCATTCCCTCACCTTTTGGTGTGCCCTTTTTTCATCTGCTAAGCCATGTATAGATGGACAATAAGCTTGCCGTCACAATTGCACATGGATAGCATCTAGTACTAACACTCCTGAAATTTTTGGCTGATGGTCATGATATTTATTTATTTTGCTAACACTGGTATAGTCTTGTATCTCCTCACTAGTTGCTTCCAACTAATAATACTCACATGGGTTTTCTGATCATTTTACACTTCAACTGCGTCTTGGGGAAGAAACGATACCAGCACTATTGAACACCTATAGAACCATCCTGGTCCTGTGCTTTACCATACTGACCTCATTAACATAGTGTTACTTTTGGGTATGGTTGGTTGTGGGTTGTATTTGTATATATCCAAGATTTAGTAAGATGTATGCTTTGTTTTTTGTTGTTCAGTCCCTTGTTCAGGCCAGGAAGGCAGGGATTGCATCTGCCATGGCTGCACGGTCCTCAATTAAAGATGAGGAGCTGGTAAGTAGAACAAAGGTGTAATTTATCTGGGTATATTTTTACTTAAGTACCACACTTCAGTACAAATATAAGGTTCTTGTGTTACCATTATGTACAACTTGATACTTTACAATCTTTCTGATGTAGGTATTTACTTAACAGATGCATATCAACTTTATTTATCCCAGGGGGAAATTAAATTTTCACACTCGTAAAAATAAAAGCAAGTTTAACAGACAATAAAATTAGACACTTAGATTAGACTAAATTCAACTTAAGGTTTCATGCAATGTAAAATGAACTGACATGATTTAGGACATTTCTGATAAATATTTGGGGGTTAAGTATTCCTGCTGGGTTAGCATTACAGAAACTAAGACTTTAGATACCACATTTTGTTGTAAATACTAAATAAATGCAATAAAAAAAAATCAGGGCTCAGAGTAAAAAAACAAAAGGGACTGAAGATCCTTAGTGAAAAGACCAAAATGTGGGTAAGAGGCTGAGCCAAAGTCTCACACTCCTCTCCACCCAAACTAAACATAAAGGAAAACTCACAAAAAAATCACACTCATTGGCTATTAGTACAAAGGCGATGCAGCAGATTGTCCCCATGTTGAAATGCAAGCAGTTGGACTATTACAGTGTTTCTCAAGGAGGCACCACCCAACCCCTGCACCCCAGTTGTTAATTTGTTTTCAGGGGGCAACAGGTGGAAAATAATGAAGTGTTCATCACATTACTTTTACAATAACGTACCCCTTCGCAATTTTTTCAAGGGTGCCAGGAGGTTCATTAAGGTGTCAAAAAGGTTGAGAAACACTGTTCTAAAACTAAACATATATTCATCCTCTCTACCATCAGACTCCAGTATCTTAGTGCGATAAATGATACACTGTTGATTGCTTGTTTATTACCTCCGCCAGGAGGTTATGTTTTTGCCGGCGTTTGTTTGTTTGTTTGTTTGTCTGTTACCAAAATAACTCGAAAACAAATGGACGGATTTTCATGAAATTTTCAGGGAAGGTCGGAAATGGGGAGATCTGGAAATGATTAGATTTTGGTGAAGATCCGGAAGAGATCCTGGATTCTGAATCACTTTGAAATGTTTGTTAACATTGCGGTCAATGGGGAATAGCAATGCTTGGCGGAGGTCTGCACTCTGAGTGCTTTTCTAGTTTTTTATATTTTAATTTGCTGAATGGAAGTGGGATGTAGGTTTAATCTTTTAGTACGGAACAAATTATATATATTGTTTAAAATGTATTTATTTTTTTATTTTTTGTTTTTTGACACGATTGGCTAATGGTCTAATGATTGAATGTTAAAAGGAAGTAATATATTAGTCTAACAGGAAATAATTGTGGTAGGTTTTGTTAAGAGGTTTTTGTGTTCACAGTAGGCTGAAACGGTCCCTCGAGTAACTCAATTATAAAATATCCTCGAGGCAAAATCTGCGCCTTGAAGCTTTGTTTAATTAATTTCCAGAAAATCCGTTTACTTAAAATGGATCTTCCTTGTATCACTTATTATTACTGCCCATTTATGGATGGCCCCCCTGGTGATGTCATGTTTGTTTTTTGTCTGGTGGTGTCATGTTTCTACGCGGACTGAATTAATTGACGCACATCTTAACAGATTGTGGTGCAAAGCGAGCGTAGCATGGGGCTAGTTTTCTCCTGTGTTTTTCCTCTTTGACCATGGCAGACGACGCTGACACGCAATGTGCGAAAAAGACAGAAAATGTCTAAAGTCTGGGACCATTTCACTCTTAGCAAAGCAGACAACGTGGTCCAGTGTATATACTGTAAAATGGATTAAGGCGATCATAACAGTACTTCTACGATGCTTCAGCACTTGAAAATTAAACATCCACACATGAATACCACTTCTCCAGGTGAACTCAACTTCAACAAGGTAATGAAATTTAGCTTGTACTATGAGGAAATGGTTATGAAAATAACAGGGGGGCTAGCATAAAAATATCACTCGCACGACTTCTTACCACTCAGACAAGTGGCACTACAGAAAAAGACACACATACACACACTTACTTTCATGTTTTGTAACGTACTGTTGATATAGTTGTTTAAAAACACAAAAGTGTAATTTATCTGTTTACTCAATTAATCGATTAAAAAAAATCAATAGAATACTTGTTTATGAATTATTCGAAAGCTGCAGCACTAGTTCACAGTTGTGCTGCAACACTGGGGGAAGGGGTAATTCTCTGTAAGTGCCACAACATCTCTCTCTCTTTCTTGCACAGCTAAATTCTGAACAGAAAATTTGTGCTTGACAAAAATATCTGATTTGAAAACAAAAATTGCGTGACGACACCCCCCCCCCGTATCACTCAGCCCAACTGCATGTTATGTGTAGCGTAAGAGATGCCGGGCTAGATTTTTAAAGCTAGGTTTACATTGTTTCCCATGGCCACACCACACACTGTCCATCTGGGCAGAGAATGCCATAAAAAGAAAAATTGACGGTGTCTGCAGAAATGAAGAAGTAATGAAGATAATTTTGGCGGAGATGGCGAAACTCAACATCCAGCGAACACCATGGCAGATCAGGGAGAAGCTGAAGAAACTTGGGATTAGTACAAAGCTGTGAAGGTGCACAATAGTCAGAGCGGTGCAGATGCCAAAGAAATTCCCCTTCTACGACTTCATGGACAGTGTGTTGGGTCATTGACCATGCCGATGTTTCACAAACTGGGCGTGACTCAGGGCGGCCAGCAGGTTGCCGGTGAGAACAATAGCGCTGTAGCACTTCTGACTGGTGAATGGGAGGCTAATGTAAACCAAATTGAAGATAGTTTACGTCATGTGTCATGATTAATTTAGCCTACTAGGTAGTTGGACACTGTCTTCATAATTTTGCTTTCATCCATCTCCATTCATCAGGCCACCAGAGTAATGTTAGCTTCTCTATCATTGACTGGAACTAATACATACAGTGCTAGTTTGATGTCTTATAACTGGAGATGGTAGAAGACTAGCTTGCTAGTTTCTAACCATAACAAGTCTAGGTAGTGGGCGAGTGCTTGTGAACTATACCTGAAAGCATTGCATCAATGTAATCATTAGGGACTTGTCTGCAGCCTATATTGCTTGGGGTTAAATACCAGTCTTTTAGGGTTTAGTCCTTTGCGTTCAGCCGAGGAATCGGTTAGTTATTAAAATAACCTACAGATTAATTGATAGTTAAAATTCATTAGTTGCAGCCCTAATCTATAGTCTCGCATGACAAAATTTAACCCCAATATCATATTGTAGGGGTTTCTCATTTTAACTGTCTCTTCCGTTGGCAGATACAATAATTACTTGGTCTGATGCAACTTTGTCTCATGTAAATTATAAACTTGGTGCTTAAGGACTGGCTTCATTGAGCAGACAGATGGTTTAAAGGTGGTAGGGCTTGGTATGAGGCTCTTATCTTTGTCCAGCTGAATACCACTGTAAAGTCATGTGATGCCATACCTGCTCACTGACACACTCACTTTAATTGTTCTAACCTTGAACACATACTGAAGTCTTAACACATGTGCATATTGTATGACTTTATGAAGTCTAACATAAGCAGAGAATACCAGCCTGTTTATCAGTAACAAGCATCTCTCTTTCACTGTGACTCAGCACATGAGCGCAATTCTTAAGTGTGTGAAGCGTTCATGTCCCTCCTCTGTTTGTGTACATGTGTGGAGATATGTCAGGAACACATGGTACTCTCTGTTCTTATATCTTGGCATCTTGTTTTAAAATCATGAACATGTGTCCGGTGCATAGTCTGTCAGACAAGTCTGGTTTTCACTGATAAGCCCTGTGTCTTCCCATATTTCTGTCTTTTATCTAGGGCCTTGCCCAGCTGGAGATCCTATGTAAGCAGTTGTACGAGACTACCGACACCGCCGTCCGACACCAGGCAGAGAAAGCTCTGGTGGAGTTCACCAACAGCCCCGATTGTCTCAGCAAATGTCAGCTATTGCTGGAGCGAGGCAGTGTAAGTATTGACTGTTACAAAACAGCAAATACCGGCACTCTCCTGCTGAGTAAATGTCCTTCTATAGACACCTAATATCAGACATTGTCTTAATTCAAATGCTGTGTGCACAAAGCATGTATAAAAGAAGGATTCAAAGAGCACAGTGTCTCTTCACAAAGGTGTTTAAGAAATATATGCAGTAGTAGTGCACACTCGTCACACACAAGGAGCAGCAGCTCTGGAAACTTCCACTGGTACCTGTAATGCATGAATTCAGAATACACATTTGGGGTTTCTTCACCTTGTAAAACAAAATGGAATAAAAAATACATGTGAATTCACTGAATTGTTATTCATAAACATGTGGATAATACACAGAAATACACACAGTAAAATAGACAAAAAAACACTTATTTTTTGCTTTATTCAAATACCGGATTTACTGTCATGGGCAAAATGACATGGGTTATTGTAGTAAATTAGCCTCGCGAGCCATCCACGTACTTCCGCCCAAGGATTGGCTCCACAACGTGTCTGGCAGTGCTCCTCTGTGGAGC
>JAPTYR010000005.1:46566758-46579660 GCA_029814505.1 Siphamia roseigaster | reverse complement strand
AGTCGACCCTTGTCGTCTTTGCACAAGAGGTGGGCTCATGTGGGTCTAAGCTATCAAATCTAATGTTTGCATGAATAACAATGTAACTTTTGTTTTTTCCAACATAATGTGTTTTTGGTCTGTATGCTCCAAGCCCGACTCCAGTCCGAGCATATATTGATTTTTTTTGTTGTCCGAAACCGTCCGAGCCCATCAGGTTCCGAGGGGACCCATCGGGACCCGTCGGGCTTCAGTTGGGTTGCCATGCTCTAATTCCAACACTAGTTGATGGGGGTGGGACCTTTCTGTGTGGAGTTCAGATGTACTCTCCGTGTCAGTGTGAGTTGTCTCTGGGTACAGACATGGACTTATAGTTAATTAGTTAATATAAATTGCCCAGAGGTGTGAATATGAGAGTGATTGTTTGGCTCTATATGTCAGCCCTTTGATGAACTGGTGACATGTCCAGGGTGTACCCTACCTTCGATCATAAGTAGCTGGGATAGGCACCAGCGACCGTGAGCGTGAGGATAAAGCGGGTTCAGAAAATGAATGAATGAATTATTTCTGGGTAAAATTATAAAAGACAACAGAAGTCAGCATGACATGGGCTGCTGGCAATGCAACACACTGCTCCCACTCTGGTGCATGATAACGTTTGAGATGCTGAAAGAAGTTGGTTGTGCTGCTGACTTTGACAGATACGGGTTTTAGGCAGTGAGGAATGGCTTGGTCTTCGTTGGAAACTTCAAAGCAGTACCAATTCCACACAATTGACTTACTCTTGCTATTTTTAGGCACAAATGTCTCACTCTCCTTAGTAAACCCCTTTAGTGTACAGGTGTGGGGAGACCAAAGACTGTGGAGACCACTCTCACAGATAGGAAGAAGAGCCTATGGTAGCCCAGAGACACAAGCGATTACATTCGATTTGATGATAACACCTTTATCAACATCGTTAAACAATTAAACAATCCGATTCCAATTTAAAATCACAGCCCTACCCATAGGGCTGTGACTTTAACATAGCTCAGGTCCTAGCAGCTCAATCAGATTTACAGTGCACAAGTAGATTCTACGCACTACTTTGCCTTTGTTTCCAAAGTCATGTCATGTTAACTAACCTCAGTGCAGTGCAAGGATCAAAAAAGTGATTTAGTGAAGAAAAGGTCACGTCAACGCAAGTCACTGTTCCTGATCAAAAGCTCAGTAAATCCTGTAGATAAGGCCGAGAAAAACCCTTATTACTAAACCGTTGGCATATCTGTGAAGCTGCTCAGTGAGTGTGAACAGATGACTGTAACTGCAAATGGGAGGGAGTTTTGTAATGCAGTAGGCTATCCCAAAGGTTTGATAAAACTAAGAGAAAAGCAAACTACATCAGGCTCATCCTCCTTAAAGTCTGCTTGACATCTAATAGGCTGAATATTTGATTAGGATGAGTCTGCATATCAGCTCTGACTGAACCGTGGCTAACCAAGCTCCTCCCCAAAGACCTGCACGCTTTCATATGCACGTCACCACATTTCCTATGGGGGAGGGCCGCATCCTCAAAAATGGCACGGCCGAACTCAATAACCCTACAGCTAGGGTGGGTGAGACAGAGTTTTTGTGTCATAACTCCTTAAATTAACAATGAGCAACAATGTACAGACCGGAATGCTTGAGAGGAGACTGCTGTGGAGGATATTGGCTTCTTTCCCATGTTTCATAAGCATGGCAATGGGCAGATGGTGCGAAGCAAGGCTCCCCCTTAAAATCTACAATATATCCCCTGCAATGATTTAATTCATCAAAGACAACGTTAATGCTTTGTACTGCAATGTCCTATATAGTGTAATTGTTAAGTCCACAGTAAGAGGGATATGAAATTGTATGCTAACTAGTCCTATAAAAAGGTATGACCCGGTTCTTAAATCCCCAGACCTGCTTGGTATATGTTAGCCAAAGTCTAAAAATGACTCTTCCTTCTTTCTTTTTAAATGTTGCTGAAGCGCAAGATGCTAAACTCCAAAAATATCACTATCCAGTTGCAGTTTTCAGGTGCGAAAACATGACATGGAAAGAAAAATAACATCTACAGCTTTGATTGTTTTATATTACCACACATTTAATTACAAGTCTTTGATTTGTGCCTGCTGCTTTGCTGCAGGAAGCTTCTCCCATGCTATGAATGCACTTCACTCAACCATGCAAACATTACCTCATGCAATATTCAGTACAGTAGGTCTTGTTCTTTCAGCAGCCCAGAGGAGAAAATGTTATTAACAGCCCGAACAAAGGATAAAAATGGCAATTACAACACTTCAGTGAGATAAAATACATTTGAATGATTTGGCAGAAACTGTTTTTTGGGGAAGAAAAGTGGTAAAAGATGTGAATATGGAACATCAGCAAATAGGAGTTATGCAACATTTCCTCAGAGGGGGACTGAGGACAGAATAGGAAAATATGTTGTGGTATTCACAGAGATGCAGGTGAATTATTCTGATTTGTGTTGAGACACAAGTTGGATGAAAAAAAATCTTCTTTTGTGTTTTAAGCTTTTACCTTTAGAAACTGCGTAACTAGATGATTTGACAGCTTCGTTTCATAATTTCAAAAATATACACAAATGATCTAGATTTTCTTATCTGAAAGTAATAAAAAATTAAAACAGTGTCACTGACCTCCTGTTTCCTCACGCTTGATTGTCTACCACACTTTTAACATCACAGCCACCATTTATTGGTTGCAAAGTTTACACTGATATGTCTCTAATGTTTTTGTTACTCTCACTCTACTTTAAGGATGTTAGTCCCTCAGGTCAAAAAGTCCAATGTAAAACAAATGAAATTGCTCTGAATTAAATTAGGACATAAAATTAAGTGTCGATAGTAAACACCCATATTGAACAGTTTACAAAGTATCCTCATATTTATGCTGTGTGGATGTCTGTCTTGAAAAGCTATAATAAATCCCAACAAGCTAAAAAAAAAAAAAAAGAGAAAACAGAGAAGTCAATATAAAGTAAACTGAAACATAATATCCCACAAAAAGGAGAGCTCTGTCATGTAATTAGAAAACACTTATTTGCTGGTACCATGATCTGAGTTAAAGCAAGTGAAATCACCAAAGCATCCTTGCAAATCTCTTTTTGGCTGCCAAAGCTAATCACTCTCCTCTGATTCTGAAGTGAACAATACAAACATATCAGAATAGCCTACAAACTGTAACTTAACTCAAACACACATACAAAAGACACAAAGGCATTTCCGCCAGCTGTGTAACCTCCACAAAGTGAAAACAAGACTTCCTAGCTTTGCTGCCCACTTACCTCTTTTGGGATGGAGGCTGCCTGTTGTCTCGTCACAAAACTGTTTTGCTTTAGTCTGTTTCCCTATTGTGCCAACTACCACAGTAGGCAAAACTCCACCTGTCAGAGATGCTAGAAGCTGTGAAACGCCTGGGAGTCCAGAGAGGAGATAGAATGAGAGAGAAAAGGAAGAGAGAACTACCTCACTCTTTCACTTTCACCCCCACTGCTGCCGCTGGTTCCCCCTCCCCTCTCTTCCCTCCTCTCCCCATCAGAGGGGCCTGTCAGCCCTCAGAGAAGCAATCAGACATGTCGTCAGCAGCGGGTTACCAAGAGTTAATTAAAGGAGGATGACGATGCAGAATCCAGCCAAATCAAAGAAGAAGTCCTTGTATGCCGACTTCTGCCTCAGTTTTGCTGAATGCCTTTAACTGGAAGTGATCTCATACATAATACGTGAGATGGAAACCAAGTCTGTCCATACAGCCTTGTGTTGGCACATTATTCATGAAACTCCTTTAACACTAACTCAAAGAGCCTATTGGTGAGCTACAACACTGCATACAATTTTATTCAGCATGACTTTACTCATGAATGATGAGACACTCTAACTTTAGCCTCTTCTTCATCAATGCTACAGTGAAATGTCATTGCAACAGAAAAATCTTTTGTACTTTGGCAAAAAGTAACTGGACTTGTCACCTACTGCAGAATCCAATTTTATCAGCACAAGTCAGTTAAAGAAAAGAACAGAACGACCTTGCAGGGACAAGCTGAATATGTGTCTGTTGCCAAGCGGTGACAGGCAGCAGGACGTCAGTGCAGCCTGGCTGGACTGGTAAAAGACGTCCATGTTTCCTACCGCAATGCAGTTAAAGATGACAACAAAATCTTTAGCTGTGCTGCAGGGAGTGTTTCCGACAGGTGTTTGGTCAGGTCTATAGTAAACTGTTGGCACAGATGCAACCAACAGCCCACGACAGCCTTTCAGGGATGAAAGGAGATGATCTACCTATGTTTTCAGCCTTAAAACAAACAAATAAAGCAATATGTTGTGTGGGTGTTTCTCATCAGAGGTGCACTTTTTACAAGGAGGATAAAGAGAAGATAAAGATACAGAACCATATGGTAATAAATCATTTAAAAGTGAGTGAATTCAATAAAAAAAAAAAAAAACCCAAAAAACAAAAACATTTTTCATAGTACTTGAATCCCAAAGACAGTTGTACGGTTTTGGTGGGACAATACTTCAGGATCAACGGAGTAGTGACTAAAAAACCCAGACAGTCACAAACCCTGGTATTATGGGCATGGATTACAGGGGGTAGGTGGAGAAGCATGGATTAGAGGGTCCCCCCGTCATCTGCCTCATCTTGGCAAACTCTTCACCTCCAAATCTAGCATCATCTATGGCTCTGGCAGAGTACAGGCCTAAATCTTTTGTCCTTTGGAGGATTACAGCATTAGAACTTGATCGACAGCAGCAGCACAGTGGCAACAATCCCAATCACCGTGCACGCTAGAGGTCTGAAGCAAACCACCAGCAAGCTTGGCATGTATCCTAAATCAATAATGAACAACTGACAATCAACCATGTCTCCACAGAGAACAGACTTGACAGGGTTGGAAATATTCACTGTATTCCTGCCCTGACAGATAAAAGGTTTATATTGTAGAACAAAAGCTCAGATTAACTTAAACCTTTAAGAAAAAAAATGACAATGTGGACATTGTTAAGCCTTGAATCCTATTAGCTCCGTGTTTAGGTCATGTACACTGATGAAAAAGAGAAACACAAACAATACAAAGTTCCATTCAGCTTCATAAATGGTGGACTGTCACAATTATACCATTACACTCGTCATCTAATAAGATTACATTTTTATAATACACAACAGAGTCAGACTCCATGGCTGTAAAATGAATTAGCAATGATAGGAGCTTTGTCGATTCTTATCTTTACAAACTCATTAGGACAGTCAGATGATGAATGGAATCCTATCTTTGGAAATTTTAAACCAAATGAATTGAAGCAGAAGCCCTTTATCCTGTTTATCCTAAATTCTATCCTGCATGTACAGTAATCATATGAATCCTGAAGTCAATGAGTAGTGCTACAGACAAGATTGTGTACTGTTAAACAATTATCTAATATGACTACAGCAAACAACATTCCTTATGACAATTCAGACAAAAATGACAAGAAAAGGCAAGGCAAATTTATTTGTATAGCACCATTCATACACAAGCCAATTCAAAGTGCTTTTCAAAGGCATAGAAACACATAGGACAATAGCAGAATCAAACATTAAACAAAAGGAAAGGGAATTCTGTCTAGTGTTGTACACTTGCTGCTACAGAGAAGCAGAAGAGAGGCATCTGAGTCCTCTACATAGTAGTCAGTACAGGTTGTTATCATGGATGTGGACCACTGAGACAGCCAACAAAGGTGCTCTTTTACATTCATTCATTATCCTCCCTAGGGTCACTGGAGCCTATCCCAGGTGGGGGTACACCCTAGATATGTCTGCAGTTCATCACAGGGCTGACACATAGAGACAAACAATCAATCAATCACTCTCACATTCACACCTATGAGCAATTTAGATTAACCCATGAACTTATCAGTGCATGTCTTTGGATGGTAGGAGAAAGCCAGAGTACCCAGAGAGAACCCAAGCAGACACAGGGAGAATATGCAAACTCCACACGACTGGTGTTGAAATCGAACCCAAGGCCTTCTTGCTGTGAGGCACGAGTGCTATCTACTGTACCACTGTGTTGTCCGCCCCCATACTCTTCTTTAATGTACAGCCAGTGATAGAGAAAAAGTGATTTATAAATCAGACTTACAACTACAGAGCTTAAAGTTGCATCACTGGGTAAGAATTCCATAATTGCCTTTCAGCATCTTGTAATTCACATAATAAAATTTGATTGATGTGACAGAAATCCAAACTTCTAGCATAATCTGTGAACTCTTCTAGGGAAAACCTACCCTGTGATGCTGACTGTGGTGTTCACAAAGGTGTGTTCAGAGCAGAAAGGGTTAAAATCTAACCCTTCTACCGCTCTGACTTTAGTGTCATTAGTGATTACTTTCTATGTTTTGTGGTTTGGTATACAAGACTGAAGAGTTTCCTGTGTTTCCCACAGTGGTATGAAAGTTATACTTTTAAAATAAAGAGATGGGTCACATAAGTGGGCCACTATATAGAGGAATGATTACAGGTATGGAGGCTGAGATGACCCAAGAACAATTATAGAACCGGACCATATGGGACCTGTCATCCATCAGACATACTCGTCTGACCTCACCCATGGTCCTGCATCTTTGTCACCCTCAACCCAATGAGTCAAGGTGGACAGATGACCTATAGGACTGACAGCTCAGTGTGTCCTTTATTTGAGTTGTAACTATGCAGAATTTGAAACTTTAAACCCCTGTACATCTCAGTCCTTATCACAGAAATGTCCTTCCTGTTGGTTTACCGTGTATATATAATGCAGTGAAATATCTGTTCAAGATTGGTGGATAATGAGTTCATTTCTAGCTGTGTGGTCTTCCACTCCTTGCCATAACATACAAATTGCCCCTGATAGAAGAAGGAGTTCACAATGAGGAGGACATAAGGCTCAAAGATCATCATGCTTAGAGACATTATTACCTGGCATAATAAAATACCCACCAAGGTCTAAGAAGCCATGTTAGAGTATGGACAGAAGTGGGCATTTATTTCCAACTAAAATAGATGGACATATGTTTGCTGGGGTCATTCACAGGAGGTTAGCCAGTGTTGTCGTGGGGTTTCACAACACAACATGAAACTAATGGATCGTTTCACAGAGGAGGAGTTTATTTCATCATTACATGTTCAATAGCCACACGGACAGCATATCTGCATCTGGACCACCCAAAACATTCCTGACAGTCCTCCTTACTCTAACTGTTACCTAAATATAAGAGATAAACCTTGAACACTCTAGCTAGGCAGGCGACTTTCTGTCTTGATATAGTTATATCTCCTCTTGGCATTTCTTATGACATCCTGTGACTTTTGATATAATTGTTACAACTACACAGTTACATTTTAAACCCATAGTGTTTATAACTTATAGATCTACACCAACACCTGTAAACACTGGAAACTTGGATGAAATCTAAATCATCAGACATCCTTTACTGAAACAGTAACAGGGTATTGTGGACATAAGTCACTGATTCAGAGAAATGATGTGGGGTGTTAATTTAAACATTGCCCATTTTGTTCCGCCTTAACTGTTATTAATTTGTTGAGTATAGTAATTAATGGGAATACCAAGCTCCCTCTGAGGAGAAATCATTAGTAGAAAATCCAGATTGTAATCCAGATGATAGAGAGAAGAGCATCCGAAACGAAATACATAATTGAATAATTTCCAGAGAATACAAAATGAAAGGAAAACTCAAAAACTGAAACTTTCCCTTGAGCTCATATGAATGAATAGATCACTAATTATCATTTTTGTGTGAACTGCAATTTCCCTGCATGCATGCACCTGCACAAGTGATGACACACATTTGCATAAACAGACTCTCACGACAAGGAGAGACAGCTGGGTACTCAAATCAGTAATCCAGCTTCTTCCAATTAATGTGGAAAAACGGAAAAAAACACAAAAGTCTGAGAGGGGAAAAAAAGACTGACAGGTGCCAGAAAACTTCAGAAAACTAGAAAGCAGAAACATGAAATTGCTGCAGTTTTAGGTGGAATGCAAGTGAGGATGTCTCCTTCTCATGTGGTGCCCTTGGCAGAGATGAACTATGCAGAAACTTATATAATGACTGGCTTTGTCATTGATGGCAAAAAACCTTCTCCTCCAAATCTCCTCAGTGCTTACAGCAGCACTGACGATCTATACAGCCATACAGTGACTGTCAAAGCTCTGCAGACTGACAGCAGTGATCCTGCTGCTGTGCAATACACACACACGCATGCACGCACGCATGCACGCACGCATGCACGCACGCACGCACACAAATTGTGATACAGGACAATTTCACTGACTCTTTTTGTCAACCAAAGACTACACAACCTCAACACACTTTCACAGACAGAAAGAACACAGAGCCAGTTTCCATAGTCCAACCCTCAAAGAGAAGAGAGTCAGCACTACACAG
Source organism: Siphamia roseigaster (assembly GCA_029814505.1). Taxonomy (NCBI): domain Eukaryota; kingdom Metazoa; phylum Chordata; class Actinopteri; order Kurtiformes; family Apogonidae; genus Siphamia; species Siphamia roseigaster. Next base: position 46,571,225 of record JAPTYR010000005.1, on the reverse strand, counting down.
CGACACTAGGATGCTAAAAGCTTGGCCCTGACTTATTCATGTCTCCGCTGAGAACAGGGAGCTTGTCCATGTCAAAACACTCTCCTTGGCCGTATTTTTTTGACAGTAGAGCAACGTGCCTGCACTCATCTATGTTTCATGACAGGGGAGTATTTTTAGAATGGGCCTTTAAGCCAAGGCTGAATTCACCATTGTTTTAAAATGGACACATCATAAAAGATGAGTTTGAGCTTATGTTATTCTGCTGTATTTCGAGCTGATGGTCAGTTTCAGGAGATGGACAGAGTCACTTGTTGATAAATTAGAACTCATGCTTGACATGTATCACTGATTAGTTTCAGTGGCAAAGACATTCACTGTAAACTATGGCTTATTTGGGGTTTTATTTCGGTATTTTCTGTTTTCCTCTAAAGACATTATGTATAACTTCCTTTACTGGTAAAAAAAGAAAAAAAAAAAGAAAAACAAGTGGTACTAAGTACAACAAACCACACCGTTCACATATACGTATTGTAGCTTATTTTGGCATCGATCCAGCGAATGTCATCATGACTATGCGTGTGGTGATCTCAGCATATCAAGTGCCTCTATATATGTGCCAGGCTTGAAGTCAACTGAAACAAAATTGATGTTTTTATAGCAATTTGAAATTTTGCCCATTATAAGTTAAGGGGAGAAGAAAGTTGATTTAAAAAAAAAAAAAGAAAAAAAAAAATCATAAAAATGTTCCTACTTTTCCCAACATGTGCCCACAACTATTCTGCATCACTGGCAATGAATGAATCCAATTTGGTCTGAATTTAACCAATAATTTGGCTGCTACATACATTTGAAATTTTGCTTATTATTAGTACATTGGGGAAAAAAGATTTTAAAAATGTATTTAAAAAAATTTAACTATGACCTACTTTTCTCAAAATGTAATCAAATCTATTCTGAGCCACTGGCATTCTTTAAAGATAATTTGGTATGATGTCCTCCAATAGTTTTGCTGCTAGAGTGTAAATAAATAAACAAACCAAACCCAAAACAATGTGGATTACCTCCTCTTGGCTAAAAAACAGCAGCAGGGACACTTGCAGAGCTTTGATCTGAGATGTACTATGCTACTTATAATCGCATCACTCAGATCTCCACTGTAAGATTCATTACAGCAAAGATAACCCATTCTGTTCTGCTCCAGATGGTGTCACCTGCTGGCCACAAGTCTCAATGTGATGAGTCATTTAGATGAGCTTCCTCAGGGGCTCGGTAGGTTTGGGATAAAGCTGCCATGGTTGGTAGCCAGGGGAGTCGTTATGGACGGAGAAAAAAGCATGAAGCATAATGAGCCTCACGGGAGCTTAGTTTATGTACACAGACGCATTCCCACTTACTGCCTCCCAGGAATTCTCTCTAGAAAAACTAAAGTGCCAGGAGAACTGCAGAGTGAGGGATGTGTACTAGTGCAAGTGTGTATTTACTGCCTGCTTGACTGAAGCAGTACATTGGTAAGTATGCATGAATGTACGTTCACAACAGAGAAAATCCCAGACCAAAGGGAAAAAAACCTTGGATCCTTGGTTGTACTCTGACATTTTTCAGTTTAACATTATTGATGCGTGAATAATGTAATAATACTGCATAGTTGGGCATCACCTTTTTATGAAACAGTCAATGTATTGTACACAATGGAGGAATGGCTAAGAGAGAGTTTTCCCAATGGATCGGCTCATGTCAATCTCGAGTTTGGACTGGTTGGATTGAAGGTCAGGTTAAAGAAAATGAAGCTACAAGTGTGAACCTGGTGGATTTACCCATCACCGTCTCCCTGCAGATAAAAATTGCTGTTGGACCAGGATTTGAACATTGATATTTTGTGCTGCCTTCTCAACCTGCTAAGCTAAATATTAGCCAAATAATGATCTATTTTCGATCTGATGTTTTTGGTACTTTTATGGTTGTGATATTAATATTAACTCTTTAAGGTTAATTCATGTAAAACATGACTACAATATGTTCTGGGGGGGGGGGCAAGCAGTCCTGTTGAGCAGGAATATGACAATTCAGAGAAGGCACTTTTTCAGGCTCCAAAACTACCTATAACAATACATGTAGAGCACCTCTCTGCTGGGAAGAAAACAATTATTTTAATTTCAAATTATTCAACATATTTCTCCTGTACAATGGTAATTACATTTTTGTCTTTATCATATGTTTTACCTTATAAATCTGTATCTGATTTAAATTTGAATTAGGCGCTTTTGTTGTGCTGGACCTCGGGTCTGGATCATCCCCCCAGTAGAGCTCAGAGAAATGCAGAGCTTGGACTCTTAAAACTGGACTAAAAACATACCTATTCAAAAAGGCTTTTAAATGTTGCTGTTTATGCTTTTCTGTTGTCTTTCTATGCCTCACTCTGAGACTCACTGAATGAAAAGTGCATTATGAATAAAATCTATTCTTATTACACATATTATTAAAGTGAGGTGCCTCCTGTAAACATACCAACATACAATATACCTGTACCTGTATATCCAATATAAAGGCATTGTAAGCCATTATAATTTTCATAGTTTAAATAATTCACTTTCCCCCTAAATAGAGATTTTCTAATAAAATCCCTGATCATCTGAATACAAATCTGCAAGGGAAATTTCATTTTTCAGTTACATATTTGATAATGACCACAGACTTAAAACACCACCAACTACTAGATGAAGAAGCTCCATTATACAGTCATTAACTATTTATTGATCTTTTCCTTGTAACTTTTAATGATGGTGAAGTAAACCAAATTTTTTTTTAACTTGGTTGGAAAATGTGTAAGACGTGACATGAAAGACAAACAGTGCAAAATGTGTCCAAAGTGTTCCCTTCCAGTCTATGTTAGTTTACTGTGATAACAAAGGCTGCATCATATGAAAAGCATCAGAGATCATCATTAAAGCGTCACTACTGGATAAACTACATAAATGTAACAGGAAGAAGGCTTTGTATTTTTCTGCAATTTGAATGAGTGTGCATTTGGGAAGCAGCAGAAAATATTTCAAACTCAGCAGAGCAGACTGTTAGAACTTGGGCCTTATCCACTGCTTATTTCACTTTGAGCCAGAGGGTTATGTGGAAAAGAAGACTGATGCTTTGGGATATAGAAAGAACCAATCATGGGAAGAAAATCCTGTCCTACGGTGGAAGCTAAACCCAAACTAAGGTGAGAAGCCGAGTGAGCAATTGCCTTGAAAATGAAATTCCCCTCTGAGCTTTGTCATATGTCAACACGAAATGACAACCCTGCTGCTGACAATCACACATGTCAGAGGAAGGCAGGGGAGGCATTAAAGACCTGTGTAGTTTTGTGAATGCATGTGTTATATAGTTTTGTAAAGGAAAAGGGGAGAGAGGAAGAAAAACAGTTCCAGAGTTCCAATTGTTATTCTACTGGGAGTCTCATGCCTGGAGGCGTCTTAGGGGGAAGCATGCATCAATATTCCCTCACCACCCGTGAGGCCCAAAGCACTGAAACAGATTTTGTTTGAGAAAACTTTCAATTTTTTGATTTTGTGTCAGGGCCAGGTGAGAGACCTAAGGCAATATATTCAAATACAGAGATAAAATGTGCAGGCTGGATGAGTGGATGAGACCGTTCACAGGGCTGATATTTTATTCTTATCTCCTCGATTTCAATTGTCAAGTCTGACAGGCAGCTCAGTTTGAGACGAAACATAGGGCAGGTTAATCGCCAATTCTAAACCTAAGGCCAGATCAAGCATGTTTTGACTCTTGGCTGATCACAGATATGATCACTTTCGCCTCCAGCTGATGGACTAGACTGACTGTTGTGACAAACCAGCTTGTAGCATGTAGCATGCAAAAACAGCTGAACTGTCTGGGCTCTAAAACAACTGGATTGTTTGCACTAGTTACAAAGACACAGACAGACCATGAAGCAGTAGTCCAGTGTTTTTTCAGGTTGGGACCCCATGTGGGGTTGCCTGGAGTTCAAATGGGGTCGCCTGAAATTTTTAGTAATTGACAAAAGTAAAAAAACAAACATATGTATGAAAAAAAAAGATGGTGAGTTGAGAGACAATGATAATACATAAAAGACTTGACAAACTGTGAGTCTGAAACTGAAGCACTATGGTACTGTTTATCTGTTAAATGTTGATTGTGGTCGGTTTCAGATGCTACAGCTCTTTCATAATTCATAGTTTGAGATATTGTTTTTTTTCAGTATTAATTGTCAGTCTTGTAAACACAAGCTGGACTGACTGTACATATCCTGACCAAGGAAAATACATTTCTCACTGTGCAGTAATCTACGCCTGGCCTTTCTGCCTCTGTTCATAATAATATACATTATATAGACTGTCATTGAAAATTAATGTTTATTTGCAACATCTCATCGCATTATCTGAACCCGCTTCATCCTCACTAGGGTCACGGGGGTCGCATGGAGCCTATCCCAGCCACATAGGGCGAAGG